>VZDJ01006028.1:16309087-16709437 GCA_008694505.1 Cyanoderma ruficeps
TCCATCCATCCATCCATCCACTCTGGGTTATCCCCTGTTCATGAGCCTTTCCCCATTTGGGAGGGGAGAAGTGAAGTCCCCTCCCCGGTGCCATATAAGCTCTGTCTCTCTCCCATGGACAGTTCCACATACAGACATCAGTGGCCTCCAAAATGTTAAGGTGGCAGCTTTTTTTATGGAGTAACCTGTATTCAGCTGCTGCATAAAAGCCCAGGCTGCCTTTTTTGATGACATCCATGACCCAGCTACAGATTTTGGCCCTGACTAAGGTACCACACTGCACTGTTAACCTTTTTATGACTTCCCAGCTACAAAACACTCACTGACCAGCCCTATGCTGAGAGAAAGAAAAATGTCCTCAATTAATTACAATGTGAGTGCCAGCACAGTAAAAGCCCCACAATACAATTCACTGCCAGGTCTTGCTTTTTGTGCCATGCTGTGAGGGCCCCCCACACATGAGGAGTGTGATCAGTCTGCTCAAGAGCACAAGTGTATGAGATTAGGGTGCAAATTCCTCCTGACTTCCCATTTCAGGATCCAAGAGCTCAGTGTAGGAATAACTGCTTAAATACTCTTGTAGTAACAGCTTTAACAGGAACAACTTCCTATGCTTAAATAGAGAGAAGGGAAGAATGCAAAAAGAGAAACAATCCACTGAGGAATGATGCAACCATGCTTTTCCAGAGAGGGGTGGAAGAGACAAGGGTTTCCAGCCCTATGGAGAAAGCAATGCAAGCATTCCTTTCTCTCCAGCCAGAGGAGTCCATTTGAGGAATCCTAGACTTGAAAAATACCATCTTCCTCTGAAGGTTTTGAGTTGGACTGTTTATTACTTGCTTTGCAGAAAGGCCTAAGAGAGCTCAGGACTGCAGAGCGGTAGGAACCAGAAGCCAGTGCAGATAAAGCAGCATCAACAAGCACTGGGAGAATCAGTTCACCCCTTCCTTGACTGCTCTCACTCCCCAACTCTTGTCCCTTGGAAAATAAGTGGCCGAGAGCCATTCCAGAAACCCATGTGGCCACACGCTGCCCTCCTGCTCCTCCTAGTGGATCACTGACACAAGTTGAGCTCGTGGCTGTCTCCTTCCACTCCAGGGTTCGAGGGATTTGGGGAGTGTGCTGGACAGAGTCTCTTGGAACAAGGCACTTCCCTATGCCCAGCATGCAGATTCCTCAAACCTTGGTGTAATGGCTGTCAGATGTCAGCAGGGTCTGCATTTCTCTGCTCTGCTTCTGACAGTTCAAGTTTGCCTCATCCCTAAAACCCCAGGCATGACCTACCAACTGCCTGGTTTGCAGGCAGACATCCAAGGACTGGACAGCCAGCCCCATGCAAAACCTCTGTGGGGACATGGGGAGGTCATCGGCTTGGACAGCCTCAGCCCCATGTCATGAGTAATCCTTGAATGTGGGAAAGTTCATATCCATATTTTTCTTCTATTTGAAGTAATTGGCTCTCTAGCTTCGGTATATTTTGTAGAACCTGAAAATATTCAACCTCAAAAAATTCCCAACAGGAGCTATCACATAATCTCTACTCCAGTGATGTGCTCGATCTTGGGAGAGAGGTCTGAGATAAAACACTGCTTCAAACCAGGGGATGTTTCTTGTGAAAAAAGAAATGTTTTATATTAGCCAGTGACTATTCCAACACCAGTGTATGGTTCATGAACAGCAGTTTGAAAATTTCCAAAATACTCAGAAGATAACTCCAGATCTAGGTGAACAGTTCCCTTCAGAGCCAGCCTGGAGTGAGGGACATCAGCATTCCTGCCCATCCCAGGGGCAAAGGCTCTCTGCCTGGATAAGCAGCATAAGTGAGATGTCTGCCCAGGGGCTTGGACTGAGTTTAGGGAAATAAGTGCTGAATTTTGCTATGCTGGGCACTGATCTCTCATGAATAGAGAGCTGTGAGGGTCTTTTCCCTGCTGATGGTGTTCCTTGTACCCTGTGCTCTGCAGAAGGAACTCAGACCTCCTGCAGCCTGCCCCAGTATAGGCAGGATGGAGCAAACTGGTGTCAAAAAAACTTTGTGTCACTTCCAGACTGGTTCTGGCAGTTTAAGTAACTGCTGTGAGAGGCCAAAGCAGTAAGGAGGCCCATGCCCATGTCTGAGCTGTTTATGGCAGCTTCAGCTTGAAGCAAAACTATTTGTACTCAGAATCATAGTGTGGCTTGGTTTGGAAGGGACCTTAAAGATCTTCTCCTTTCAAGCCCCAGATTCAATAATCTTAAAGGTCTTTTCCAAACTAAACAATTCTATGAATGTTATCCCAACATTCCTTGATTCTGTAAATATGCCAGGTAGTGATTTTTTTTGGTTTTCCTCCTAATCCTGTTTTTTTCTTTTGTCTTCTTTTCTCCTTTCTCCAATATCCAAAACCCAGATGAGCTTAGGACAAAGAGCAAAGTTGACCTGCACACCTGAGATGGCCTATGGAGCCACAGGCCACCCTGGGGTCATACCTCCCAATGCCACGCTCCTCTTTGATGTGGAGCTCCTCAGGTTAGAGTGAACCTTCGAGGGAGTTGGCTGGAGACATCTGTTAATAACCATCCATCCCTTCCTGCCTTGCCAGCGGCAGGAGGAATCTTCACTGGAATCCCAACCTTCCCTGCTCGAGCTGTCCTGTCAGTAGTGCCTGATCCTATGCCTTCCTTCTCTTTTATAACTTTGTGGTGTCTGTATTTGCCTTTTATTAGAAGCTTTGCTCTGAGGAAAAATGTCTCCTGGTGTAACATTTCCGAGTTGTACATTTTATTTAATTTGCATGTACGAAGAATTCACAGTGATGACTGAAAATATATAAATATAAATATATATATATATTCCTTATTGAAAAAAACCACTGCCTTACTGTACACTTAAACCAAGAAAAAAATAAAAACCACAAAAGGTGCTCAAAAAAAAAATGTACACCTTGTACATGAACGGGCATTAGCCAAACAGAGTTACCTGCGCTGCCACTTTTCTCAACTTGTACGTTCTGCTTGCTGCTGTTTTAAAAAATACTGTCTCATTTAAGAATTATAAGTATATATATATAAAACAATAAAATCTTGATACTTTACCGTTTCTTATCCTGTTTTTCTCTTCTGGCTACCAGGATGCTCTTTGCTGTACAAGAAGTTGTTCAGTCATCAACTCATTTTTTTGTTAATTATTATATGAAATACATGTAGCTCCATGCACTGCTTCTATTAGAGATGGCCCAGTGGAAGATCTCTGTGGGACCAGAGGTACCAGGGACATGCAAATACAGGGTGTTGGGACAGTTTTCCTGACTCTCCATTTTCCCTGCCTCTATGGGCCCCTCAACTCTGGCCAAAATTTGGCTGCTGAAGAGATGGAAAGCGCTGCTTGTCAAAGACATGCAGTGCTGGTCTAATTCTGTGCCTTTACAACAGTAAAACCAGTGTAATATTTTCTATTGGAACTGAGCAAGGCTAGAGAAGAGCAGGATTATGTGCATCCACCTTTCAAAAGAAATCTGAACTGTGGGATGATGTGGCCACTGAACACTCTGGGGTTTTTAGGCTGCATCAGCTGCTGCTGTTTACAAAGCCTGCAAACTGACCATGTGCACTGGGCCTCTGGCACTTGACACTCAGCAGTATTTATTTAATTTATTTCATTTGCTGCTTGTATCAATTCATGAAATGCTGGTTTCTTCTCTGGAGACAGGAAGATGTGTTGGCTGTTACTTACCTGGATTTGGGAGCAGGACCTAATCAGCAAAGCTTTCTCTGTGCTGTTGTTTTGCCTTTTCTGGTTTCTTTCCATTAGGCTGTTTTCCACTTTGCTGCAGAAAATCAGGGCATCACTGGGTCATGATGTTACTTTTATTTAACTTGACTGTAAACTATTTGCACAGTTTTCTACTAATGGATGTTTTGATGGTAATATTTCAAACAGTTGTGCTATTTCTGTATCTGTGTAAGGAGAACACTCCCAGCATGAGCAGTCAGACAGCAAAACTACAGAGGTGGCCCCAGGTGACACCTCGTGGACTTGGGAGAGGGCATGAGCACAGAGAAGTAAGACTGGTGATCTGGCCAGGGACCATGGCTCGTCATCTTCTCTTTCCAGATGCTTATTTTTCCCACAGAGCTCTGTTTGTTTCAGCTTGTTAATTAATAAACCCATAAATCCATATCTTACAGATTTTTATGCACTGAGTGGAGTAAATGTTTTTCTCACTTTGCTTTTCCTAAAGAAATGAAGGGATTTTCAGAACCCTTTTTTTGGTGGCAATCTCAGGTCACTGCAGCGGCTGGGTTACACCTCCACTAACAGTTCTTTAATTTAAGGCATGCTGTTAAAAATTGGTAATTGGATCTGTCAGGATCTGATGACCACCAGCTTTTCCAAATAATTTGAAAAGGTCCTGCTCTCCTTTGCCACTACCCTGGCCTCTATCACTGGCCCTCCTTTTACCAGTGGGTCACAGATTGCACCTCCCAAAGTCTTGATTAAAGGTGGTGTGGCTCTGTTGTGCCTGTCAAACACAGTTTGATTCAGTGCATTGGTCTAAGCTGTTCCAATCAATGGCTCAGTTTAAGTTAATTGCTCATTCAAAAAAAAAAACAAACCAAACCCCCCAAAAAACCCCAAAGTGTGATAGAATCATAGAATGGTTTGGGTTGGAAGGGGACCTTAAGGATAATTTTTTTCCAACCTCCTGACATGGACTGGGACACCTTCCATTAAATCAGGTCGTTCAAAGCCCTACCCAGCCTGGCCTTGAACACTCCCAGGGATGGAATATCCACAGCCTCTGTGGGGAACCTATGCCAGTGTCTCACCACCCCTCACAGTAAAGAATTTTTTCCTGTTCTGTGTTCTAACTCTGCCTTCTGCTAGTTGGAAACCATTCCCCCTTGTCCTGTCACTCCATGTCCTTGTAAATAGTCTCCCTGCATCTTTCTTGTCATCTGCCTTCAGGTACTGGAAGGCCACAATTAGGTCACCCCAAAGCTTTTCTTTCCCAGCCTGAACAATCCCAATTCACCCAGCTTTTCCTCATGGGAGAAGTGCTCCATCCCTCTGATCATCCTGATGTCCCACGTCTGGACTTGCTGTAACAGGTCCATGTCCTCCCTGTGCTGGGCACCCCAGAGCTGGATGCAGCACTGCAGGTGGGGCCTCACCAGAGACCAGCACCTGCTTTGGGCCCTTTCCTGAATGCCCCAACAGCAAATGGCAATGCCAAGGATTGTGTGAGTGACCCTGGAATGGCCCCATACGCCCTCCATCCTCTCCTGGCCTTGCTGTTTGGGAGCTTCTGCAGCATGTGAGACAACAGGCAGGGCATGGCTCTGCCCTTCTGCTCCTGTGGGTTTCTCACCAGGGAAACCACGTTCCTGTTGGGCTCCGAGAGCTGATGGTACTTGATCTTATCACCTCTGTCTGCAGCATTGCCATGTGCTATTCCCTTCTGCCCTCCCAGCACACGCCAACCATCACCCACTCCCTAAAATCCTTATTACAGCTGGCTGATGGAGCTCTCCCTCATTGCCTCCTCTCTGTGGAGACCTTGGTTGGAAACAGGGATTATTACATTTTTCATGCCAATTTCATTAAAAAGAAAAAATCTGAAAGGCAAACTAATTGTGCTTTGTGATACTTAAGGAAATTAAGTCTTCAAGGAAATGTAATCTTCAGCTCTTTATTCGACTGCAAATGCGTTAATTTATTTAATTGTATCATCGATCAACACGGTACATAAAATTATTACCTCTATATAATAGATTGGAAAAAATTTACTGTCATTGCCTGTGTAATCAGATATACTCTTGTTACTAATTTCTAAACAGATTCAATGGGAAAAAAAATGACCTTCCAGTCTTAATTTCATGCCCTACTTCCTGAAAAATTAAAAGGGAAGCGAGCACACACAAAACCAGCACAGATGCAGAGTGCGAGGCTGGTAACATCTGCTTTATTTGCTGCCCCTCTGCCATTCATGAGCTGAACTCATTTCCCTGTTCTTTGATATTACATTTCAAACAAAATCTTGAGTAGATCTCATCAAAACAGTCCTCTGGGCATTCCATTTCCATTCCCCCTGTCTTGCAGGTACAAATTATTATTTCATTTTACATGTGCAGGGACATTGAAAGCCCTGAACAAGCACTGGAAGAAAAACTATGAAATGGAATATTTAATGAAAGACGGCAGCTGAGCTCTCAGAAAAATCAAAAGCTGCTGATCTTGAGGATTCATTGAAGGAATTTTTATTAATCTTATTACCCTAAAGAATGGCTTTTTATGTATGTTTTTCAAACAGCATCAAATCCTCATCAAAACAGACACTGCAACGCAAGCACTGTGTTCTCTGCTATTGACAGAAGCAATGTGGTATTTGCATATGATTTAAAACAAGGCTGGCAGCACACAGCACCATTATTGGCAGTCTGGTATTTATTATCAGTGTTCATTATTTATTAGAACCATAAATCCAGCATGGCAACAAGCATCTCCAGTTCCCATTTCAGCAAGGAGCCTTCTCCATGCCCAGCAGTTGGTGTAAATGATTTCAGTTACCCAGGTGTTTGGTGCATGGATGTGTATGTATATACATCACACATATAACTATATGTATTTATATATATAAAAGAGATATATATGGGGGCAGAGCAGTTTGGTAATCCTTGAAAAGCCATGGATGCTCACACAGAAACAAATTTCCCACTAGTATTTCGATTTAAACATTTTTAGTGCAATCTGGTTCTTGCCCTGGGAACTCTTGTCAGTCTGGTGGGCAGGACCTGGAAGCCAGGCTGGCCATGGAGGGACTGCTCACCCAACCCAGCTTGGGCTCCAAGTCTCCCAGTGCCTGTTCCTGACCTCAGCCGGGGTTACTGGAGCCTGCAAGGCTTCTTGCTGCAAAACCAGCACCAGTTTTAAGGGATGGATGCAGGGCTGCTTTCCCCCAGACCTGGCTGCTTGGAGCTCACTCTTCATGAGCCATTATCGAACTTTTCTTTGTAGCAGCTGATTTATGAATTTGTAAGAGTTTTTTAAGGAATGAAGAAAATCGGACCATTCAGTGCAGAAGGACGAGTGTTTTGTTTCTCACTGGTTCCAGCCAGTGAATGTGAGTATTGCTGTGAGCCCCTTCCAGCTGCCGAACGAGGTGCACAGCACAGGGCAGCTGCCAGGGATCTCCTCCAGGTGAGATGTGGGCATTGGTCCCACAGCTGGACACCCTCCTGTCACAGACATGGACATCCCTGTGCCCACGGAGATGGATGTGCTGCAGCTCCTGCCTGCATCACTCAGGTGATGAGTAACTCCTAACAGCACAGGTTACACGCAGGAGGAACACAGCATGAAGCCAGCCTTGATGAAAAAAAGCAAAATATGCAGACGTTTATTTTTTCACCAAATGGACACAGCATTGTTCCTGAAGTGACAGATTCCAACAAAAAAGTAACTTCAGAAAATGGAAGCACTCCTCTACGACAGTACAATGCCCTGAAAAAAACTGAATTACAAATCCCAGGCAAAGTATATTGTTATCTGCCCTGACTCTGCACTGACTGGAAGCTGTCTAGTCAGCAACAAAGGCCCCTGCAAACAACCATGCAAATAAATCCTCCCAAGGCAGGATACTACCCACATTCACACAACTTCCAGCTGGTTCAGAACACAGGCAGAGGTTATTCTTTCCCAATTGCAAAAGATACTGGTTATACACACTCTGGATCACACTCGATTTTGTACACAGGACACGAGTACTGAAAAAGAGCCAAAAATACGTAAATTTGTTTTTTCTCCACCAGACGCTACATCTAAAAATGTATGTACAGAAAATGTGTTACAGTTCAACTATGCAAAGCAGAAAACAATCACACTACAGGTATCAAAATGAAGACCTGTAAAAAAATCTACTGTCTCATTTTGGTCACGTGTTCTTCACACCAAATCCTCAGTCCAAACCTGGGACACCCAACCAAGCCCCCATAAACTTTTTTTTTTGGGTAGTGTGAGAACTGGGTTGTTTCACTGCAGCTGATCAGAGCTGGCACCATCACTGAGAACAAGGTGCTTAGACTGGAGTCCCCTTATCAGCTGGATCCTTTTAAAGGCCATTCATCTTCTACAGTTTGTGAAAGAAACTTTGTTACAAACGTGGGCTTGGGCTTGCTTTGTCCAGTCAAACACAGAACCTGCTCAGTCCCTTCTTGAAAGCTCCTGCTGGAAACAGGTCAGTGCAGCCTTTAGCAGGTCACCCTCAGCACAGAGATGCCATGTCACCTTGGGGGATTTAATCTTAAAGCAGATCTCCCTGTGTTCTACATTTATTTATCTAATCTGAAGATATAAAGACTCAATATTGCAATTTATCAAATTTATAAGAGAAAAAAATTACACTTTGCTAAGAATTCCTGTGTTTAGGCCAAGAACTCTTCGGCAGGGCTTGAAAAGTTTTCCAAAAAAGATCAGTTTATTTTGGTGGGTCTGTGTTAATTCCGTATTTTTCCTTGAGAAGCTTAAGCTGTTCTTCTTTCTTCTTTGTGTCCATCTTCTGGAATGCCTGTAATTAGGAAAATAAAAGATGTAAGAAGAGGAAAGAAGCCTCTCATCTCATGAAGTTATTTCCCAGTATGCACATCACTGTGAACTCCATCACCAACACACACACAGAGCATTGGTTGATTCTTGTCCTTGGAGAATGTCCCAGGGCCCTGGATGCTGTCAGTGACACGGAGGACATGGAGAACTGGAGACTTTTTACCCACAAAGAAGATCTCACCTCCTGCTGCAGCTGTGCAATTGTGGGGCCTCTGCACCCTTTCCAACAGAGTACACTCGCCACAAACACATTCTTCACACCCTTTGTCTAACGGTCTTTTTTTGCACACCAATCAAGTAAATACAAAACTCTGACCATGTATCCCCATTCACTCCCTCTAACAGTTTGGATTTTATTTCTTGAAAATACCCAAGCACCTATCTTTACAAACTGATGCTGGGGTTGTTTTTTGGTGACAGCTCCGTTCAGAGGTGACTTCCCCAGCCCAGGTGCACCTACCCTGTTTGCGTTGTAGTACAGAACCACGAGGTATCTGTTGCACACGTTGAACCCTGACAGGTGGTCACAGGCGTTCTTGGCATCAAAGATGTCCTCATAGACCACGTAGGCTGTTCCTCTGGTCTCAGGGGTGTTTCCACTGCACAGCACGGGCACAGTCAGGGTCAAATAAAATGAACAAGGAATAGTTTATTTATTTCACAGTGACTGAGGTTAGATGAACTAATGCAACTTCACTAAAAAACAGTTTTTTATGTTTTTGTAGGTATTAAACTACATCCCTGCTTTCCACACCAAACAGTTCAGAGCCAGACAACTGGAAAATGTGCTGTATTTTGCTCCATAAGGGAAATGCACCTCTCTACAACAACTGGGTCGTTGAAGCTTTTGTCAGGGCTGCCATGTTGGGTCTGGAAAGAATTTAAATCTTTACTATGGCAATTAGCTTTTATTTAATATTACAAGACTTGTCTGTCAGTTAGTGGCTGTCTGGATGAGATTTGTCCCTAGGATGGAACAGGGCTCCTGGCATGTCACAAAGGCAATTTAAGAGGCAGAACAGCCCCGCTGGTGCAAGCCCAAAGCTGAGGCACAGCCATCACCCAAGGGAGCACCAACTCCATGTCCTTCACCTGAGGGGTGGGACACGGGTCTGGACACATAACAATAATGAGCCCAGAGTTTACAGATCCCAAAGGTCTCCACTAAAACATGGCAATGGAGACTTCACAATCAGAACATCTGTCTGTAAGGCACTGCTGAGAACTCCCGAGGACAAATGCTATCACACAAATCCACACTGGGATCTGTGCAAAAGTGAGGAGGAGAATGGGATAAACACTGCACAAAGCACAAAAGTCTTTACAAAGGGGCTTATGCATTATGCCTTGGCACTGATGGTGTTGGGATTACTGTGGGAAATTACATGAATTAGTAGTTCTGAACAAACTGCTGGATTCCTACACCATCACTCCAGCGGAAAGCCTCTGAGATGTCCTAATTCTGTATCCCACTACCATGCTGTTCCAACCCACGTGTTTTCAGAAAACTTAAGTACTGGCTCTCCTTTATGCTCATTAGCAAAAATTCCACCTAATTAGCCAGGCAGTATTTAAACTGCCCTTTCTTTCCTCAGCCATATCTCCAGCCACATTCACTTGCTTGAGAAGGGTCTGTCTGGTGTCACATCCCAGCATGGCACCAGCAGCACGAGTCCCCTTGGTGTCCTTTGCTTACAGAGGGCAACTCTGTAAACTCACTTTACACAACAATCAATCAAACAAGTTACCCAGAGAAGCTGTGGATGCTCCATCCCTGGAAGTGTCCAAGGCCAGGTAGGATGGGGCTCAGAGCAACCTGGTCAGGTGGAAAGTGTCCCTGCCCACTGAAGGGGGTAATGAAATGAAATAGTCTTTAAGGTCCCTTCCAAACCCTCCTATAATGATCAAAGCTCAAGTCCAAAGCATTTGAACCAGGAGAACGTCAGAGCTGCTGCAGACTGGGACAATCCTCATGCATTCTAGAACCAAAGGCACAGTCCCATCTCCACCATCCAGACACAGGAGGACAACCTGTCTCTGGCACACAGGGGTTGCTGCTGGTATTTGTTTCTAGTGAACAGATCCAGCAACAGCAACATCCCTGTTTTCCCACGGGTTAATTACTGCGTACTTAGAAAACAGGAAAACTGGTTGTGCTCAGCTTCTGCCTTTCTTATTTTTACCCCAAGTCATCTGCTGTATTTGAAACTTACTTAAGCAAACAAGTCTCTCACGTTTTATCAGCTTCCCCAAGTTCATTTCAAAATTAAGTTCATTCTCTGCACCTCCCAGAAAAATCATTTTCTAACAAATTCACGTGTTAGAGAATCATCACATCCCACTCTGGCACTCGAGGCGCTGCTCCAGGGCATTGAACCTTTCCAGCTGTGAAATCCAGCTACCACCGGAGCCCCTGAAACCCTGCACGGTCCAAAGAAACTGGAAATACTCACACTCTGATCTGCCGGATGGGCCCGTACTTCCCAAAAATGTCGTACATCTCCTCGGCCGTGATTTTGTACGGCAGGTTCCTGATGTACAGGATCCGGTTGACCTCCGGAGGGAGCCGGATCTGATGGGGGAAGGACAGGCGCTGCGTTAGACCCAAGGAACGCACTGCAAACCTTAAATCCAGCAGCCCACGGGCTAAATCATGGAATCACTGAGCAATGGAATGGCTGGGGCTGGAAAGAGACCTTAAATACCACCCAGTTCCACCCCCCTGCCGCGTTCTCGTCAGAGCGGCGGAGTGCCGGGAGCGGGACGAAGCCGGAGCCCAGCCGGGCAGGGAGGGGACAGGGCAGCGCACTCACGTTGGCTCGTTTGGCTGCTTGCATCGCCATGTCGGCGGGCGGAGAGTGGGGGCCGCGGCCTGGGACAGAAACACCGACAGGGAAGGAGGCCGGAGCGGAGACAACGGCGGGGACCGGGAGCGACGGGCGGGAAACCCGGATCTATCCCAGCAGGCACCGCGCGCTACCCTCACGGAACCGGATCTATCCCGGCGTGCACCGCGCAGGAAGCGGCAGCGCCCGAGCCTGGTCAATCCTCCCCACGTGACCTCAACCCGGCCCCGCCCCTTCAGTCCCGGCCCCGCCTTTAGCCCCGCCCCGAGGCTAAGCACCGCCCCTCCGGTGCCGCTCCGCCACCTCCCCCGCCGCGCCTCACGCCCGGCCCCAGAGGTTCCATCCGCTGCCAGAATTGCGACACAAACCTATTTAATAAACGATTTTTCCTTATCCTTGCCCTTTCCTCGCCACCCACGTGAATCGGTCCCGGTGTGGAACGGAAGCGGCAGCTGGCCGCAGTGCAGCCGCCGCAGTGACTGTCCCAGAGCAGCTACTGCAGCGGCCCTTTCTTGAAGCAAACGGGAATTTCGATGACGATTTTGCCGATGTTCTTGTTTTCCTCCATAGCCCTGTGTGCCTCAGCGATGGCGTGCAGGGGGTAAACGCTGTCCACGAGGGGCTGGAGACGTGGGGAAGCCCCTTCGGAAAAATGGGGCAGCACCTCCTCTGTGAAGGCTCTCACCAGCTGCTCCTTGTACTGGGGAAAAAAAACACCTGCAAGGTTATTTCCAATCGTTTCACTCAGCGAGGTGTCTCAGAGCATGATGTATAAAATGTACACAGCCCTCAAGGAGACACCTTCTGTCATTCTCACAGTGAAGTGGAGATAAAAACACCTGGCAGGTCTAAATTACAAAGAAGAAGAAAGCTTTTAGATTTACTACATCTTAATTGAATGAAATTTTCCAAAGCAAGTGGTGTGAGCTCAGTACAGAACCATTTCAATCAAACTGATAAAGTTCTTGTAAAGATTCTGACTTAAACCATGCGCAGAATCCACTTTAAGGCTCTGCACTGCGGGTCTTTTACTGTCACATCTGAGAATATTCCACACAAAATGAGTTTTCTTTGATAACTGGGCATCCAAATGGCCTTGCTTTCTACTTTGAAGAGACCTAATAGAGATTTTTATTTTCCCCTCCTCAGACTTGATCAAGTTGCCCGATCACTGGGGTTTTATTTCTAGAGCCAAATATCTAAATTATGGTATTCATGAAGCACGTTAAGAAGTCCTGGGTGTCATTCCTCTCATTCAGGGAGGAATTTGATAAAAACAGAAAAAAGCCATTATAACTTAATTTTGTGAAGTACATTTTCCAAAGTATGTAGTAACAGTTCGAGGTGGGGCCTTTTTTGCAAGAATGTGCTTAACACTGGTTTTAAAAGAAAGCTTTCAAAACTATGATAAATTTTAAGATCAAACTGCATACACTGCTTATAGCTAGTACTTGCCTTGTTGTCTCGGGACCGTAGCAGGCTCGTGTGGATGCTGGCTCTTTTGGAAAGCAGCCTTGCCAGCAAATCCCCATGGACTTCACCTCCACTGAGCAGTCCATAAATAATCCACCGGCCGTCAGTACTCAGGCAGTTGAGATTCTTCTCCCAATATGAGGCCCCAACACAATCTAAAATAATATCTACTCCAGAACCTCAAGGAGAAACAGAAGAGATTTCAGCAATGATGTCAAGCTGCATTAAAGGTAGGATAATTTCAAGCAAGACTAAAAACCTTGTTATTCATAGGTACAGGATCAACCCTGCAATTCTTACTTAAATCTTTCTGCTGAAATTAGGAATTGGCACAGTGGTTGGTAAGGAATTACAGAATCAGGTACAAAAAAAGAATCATCAATTACCCATAAGCAGACTCATGCATAAACCACCCCAAATGCTTAGAAAAGCTACATTTTTTTAACAGTTCAAGAATCAGGTGGAGTGAGGCACTAGCACAGGCTGCCCAGAGAAGCTGTGGCTGCCTGATGCCTGGAAATGTTCAAGAACAGGTTGGATGGGGCTCAGAGCAAGCTGATCTAGTGGAAGGTGTCCCTGCCCACTGTCTCTGTCCAGGGGGCTGGAACAAGATGATCTTTAAAGTCCTTTTCGACCCAGGCCATGCTATACTTCTGTGATGATTCAAACCAAAATGTGAGGATTTGGTCCCAGAGTTCCTTGGGTAGGCAGCAACAACAAGGCACAATATTTCTGCCCCAAATGAACAGAGCCAAAGAGAGTCCATGCAGAAAACAGCACAATTAAACTAAGGAAAGGCCTGTTCTGGGCTGTTCAGGTTGTGCTTACAGGGTCACTACTGTCTGCTCCCTCACCAAGCGACAGCTTAAACTGAGTGTGTGTCCATACGTTGGGAGGTTGATTTGCACTTTCACAGAGAGATTTTTACCTTGGGTGAACTCCAAGACCTTTTCACTGAAGTCTTCATTCTTGTAGTTGAACCCTGCAGCTGCTCCAGCATTTGCTGTTGCTTCCAGTTTCTCCTGAGTTCCTGCTGTCACAATGGGAATAGCCTTTGCCAGTCTCACCAGCTGAATGGCTGCCATGCCAACCCCACTGGCTCCAGCATGGATCAACACTCTCTCACCCTCCTGTACTTTCCCTGGAGAGGGCATAAGGAAAGTGGTCACCCTTTAGGCATCACCTTTGGATTAAAACATGAACAGTGTGAAAGATATTGAAGAGGAGGTTGAAAGAGATGCCCTTGACTGGACTTTGGACAATTGGGCATCTTCATAGCCTTCATAAAAGAGAGAAATCCAGAAGCAGCAGATGTTGCAGTGTGCTGAGAGGACATCATTTTACCAGGAAGGACTTTGTCTTGGCCATGTGCAGTTCTGGGCATCTGTGACTGCTTAATTGAGTGCAGTCACAGCCTTTTTATACCATCAGTAGAAAACACACTTGGAGGATGTTCATACTGAAAAGTCAGGCACTCAGCAATAGAGAAATACCAGAAATGCTGGGTAACATTAAAGACCACTCCTACTAATCATTTTATCATCTACTGGTTGCATTCATTTGTGTTTCACCAATTAATCCTGAAAGTGAGACAGCAAGTAGCCTCCCACTGATCCCCAGGAAGCAACACTGCTTGAAGCAAGTCTGTAGGGAAGTTATGTTTGGAACTTCTGTTCCTTATTGGATCTTTTAGATGCTACTGCTGAAGAGTGTAGAAGAAGGGTATTTCTCACCTGAGGAAAACCCTGGCAAGTACTACTGTTTATTACCTTGGCAGCGTATTTTTAAAATGAAGAGTGTGGGCTTCTGTCTATTTTAAATCAGCTCAGAGTGGATTTTACCTACAAATAATATCTCTGTTAAACAAGGTGGAAGATGTTGCCTACTGTAGATCCACAAGCAGTTAGTGATAAAATTCTTGATGTGGTCATGCATGCAGTGAAGCCAGATCCTTAAAAGTAAGATGTGTTTCCAGGTGTGTGGAAAACATGGGAATAATTTCAGGGTTTTCAACCCAAACCATTCAGTGAGAAACACAGATGAAAAGAAATCTGACCGTCTTTCCATATCCTTCCTTGTAAACATGTAATCAGCAGGGTAGGTTGGCACAGGGGAGAGGTGGGCAAGATTCAAGGATTTGTGTCTGGCATACTGGATTCCGACCCACAAGAACAAAGTGACAGAGAAGAGGTTCTTTGAAGGCAAACAACATTCAAGTGGAGGCATCAAGGAGAGGATTTTTTAACAGAAAGGAAAATGAGCTGTTTTGGGGGGATAATTGGGCGAATGCACCTCTCACCTACAAAATGGAGCAGCTGAAATGCTGTTAGCCAGGCTTCAGGGATGGCTGCAGCCTGAATAAAAGTCATGTCTTTGGGAATTGGCATCAGGAGGCCTTGGGGCACTGTCACAAACTGTGCCTGGCCTCCCCCGGAGAGCAGAGCCATCACTGCATCGCCGACCTTCCACCGGCCCGAGCAGCCAGGACCCAGCCCAGCCACGCTCCCAGCTGCCTCTAGGCCTAAAATATCACTTGCTCCTTTCGGGGGAGGGTACTTCCCTCTCCTCTAAAATAAAAAAAAAAAGAGAAGGCAAGGAAGGAAAAGCCAAACATCAGTGAACGTAATGACCTGTAGTATTTCATTCACACGTCTCCAGCCTAAATTCCTATTTGTTTAATCCTGATTTTGCCCTCTGCATATGTTGCAGTAATTTGGGGATCTAACCTCTGGAAAGACTTCTGCTTCCTAAGTATTATTCTTCCTAAGTTTTATTCTTAAAATAAGAATAAATTTAAATACTTGCGAGTCCCTTTGTCCAGTCTGATCCCTGCTGTGGAGGTCAGAGCATGGCTTGCAACTCAAACTAATAATTTGAGTGAATTTGAATAATTTTTTTTCCACTGGGACTGTGCCACTAGAACATTTCCTTTTCATCTCAAATACCCAGAAAAGGGTCTAAGATCTAGCAAAACCAGGGCTTTGGTTTTCCATGTTTTGTTGAAAGGCAGCTGCCTTTCCACAACAGCCCAGCACTGTACTAACTCAGATAAAAACATTTATCTGCTGAATCAACAAACATCTCTTCTTTCAGCCCTATGAACTCTCCCATCCAAATGTTCACCAGGTTCAAACTCTTTTAGCCCATCAGATCTGTCAAGACTTCACAGAGGGGCTTGAAAAATCTGTGTTGTTTTCAGGTGCATAAATCTGCTTAACATACACGTACCTGGAGTAAATCGGCCCTATTCAGAGCACTGGCAGAGACCTTCACAAGAACTTCTCCTTCTCCTGGATCTGGTTTCATCACTTCTTTCATATAGAGATTTTCTGGGCCTCCAGGGCAATCAAAATAGGCTGCAAACATTTTCTCTAAAACAAAATAAAACAACAAAAAAACCAAACTGAAAAAACTTTGCATGAATGCAGGCACACTAAACATGCAGTGGAAAAATCTCAGTAATGAAAGGTAACAAATAGCTTTAAAAATTCTTATTTATTTGTCTTGCCTCAGGAGGTGATTCCTGTGTGTCTGATTTGCTGTGGTGTAGGATCTCTGTGCTGCAGGAGTCTTTCAGGTACCTCGTCAGATGCTGTTCCAGGGATCCTTTTGACACCAGCAGCTGTTGAGATGGGCTGGACTGTCAAGCCCCCAGCTGCTGGTAAAATCAAATGTGGAACAGTCTTCTCTCTGCTCCGTGGGTGCTGGGTGGAAGGAGATGAGAAAGAAAGGCAATCACAAGGGAACAACTGTGTTACTTCCTGAGAGCTGGTTCTGCACTGAGTGCAGCAGAGGATGGGCTGCAGGCCAGAGCCTCTTCAGGTAACCAGCACTGTGTGACAGACCACCCTGCCCTCTGTAAAAATCATTGATTTCTGCACAGGAAAAGCTAAGTGCATACCTAATTATTTGTGGTAAAACTGCAAATGCAGAATGATAAACAGCTTGAAACCCCAGGGACGTCAATCCCCACAGGGTGGTGCTCTGTGGCTACTTTATGGTGAATAAGCGCTTCCAATTATTTGTACAAAATTCAGTTTAAAGGCTTTTCTTTCAGAGGCTGGCTGTCTATTCGTTGTTTTCAGCCATTTAATCCAGTCACACAAAATTTGCCCATATCAGCAAAAAAATTCAATGGGAAGCCCACCTGATGCCACCCGGAACAATTGTTTCTGCTGGCTTCATTGGGTCCAGATTTAGTCAGTTAAAAACAAGATGTGAAAGAAGCTTTTGTCCCTCTTTCATCAGGGTTCATTAACCTGCTTTTTAATAAATTGTTGTCCTTGTAGCTAGAAGCAGGCCCACAGAAATGTAAAAAAACCAAAAAAAACCCACCCCAACCCCCCAGAAAAAAACTCCACAAACAAACAAACAAAAAAAACCACCAAAAAATCCAAAAAGCCCAGAGAATCTGAATATTTACATTTCTCTTAAATGCACACAAAACCACAGGAACTGAGATACAAGTTTCCAACCATTTCGAGCTCTCAGATCTGCCAGGAGTGGCTGAATACAACAATTTTAAGAAGCTGTGTGGCTCCCGAACACACTCCCGAGCTCACCTTTTTCCCGTAAAGAGGGACGGACAATCCGTGCCCCGGAACAAACCCAGCCTGGCCTCGGGAACAGAGTCCGATCCCGGTTCCTCCTCTCTCAGCTCTGCCCTCGCACTCGGCTACTCCCCCACAGGTCAAGGGGAGGAACACGGCGAGGTTGTTCTGCTTTGGAGACAGATAAGAGGAGTCAGAAATATTAGCACAGCTCACCATTATTTCTGCTAACGAGCCGGCTTGTTCCGCGGGTTGGCACAGGAATGTTTCCCCGCTTAGCCTTGCGGCGGCGATCGGCCCCTGGCCCAGCGCACGGGGAGGCTCGGCCCGCTGCCCGTGCCGGTGTGTGTGTGACCGGGTGTGCTCCGGCTGAGCAAGGGCCGGCATTTCGGAACTCTGAGGGTCTCTGACTCGATTTACTGCACTGGCACTGAGGGTGTGGGAGCTGTGCCAGCCCTGATGCCGTAAACACGCTGGGGAAGCTGCCTCAGGCTCTGTTTTTGGGGAACAGCAGCGTTCAGAGCTCGCTGGTTCACATCCTTAAACCAGTGTTTCTGCCTGATGGTTTGGAATCAGAATCAGTACTGTTCTAAAAGTCTGATGATATCTCCTTGAGCTTTGCCGAAGAATCAGATCAGGCCTTTCTCCGTGTCCTAGTCATCAGCTCTTGAGTGTTTGAACTGTCAGGGAATAAAACTGACACTCCAGACTATTTAAAAATGGTAACTCATACATGTGGGATTTTTTCTGTGGATTTTTTTGCTGTAATAATGAGATTTTTGGATTCAGGCTCCTAAACTCGTCTTTGAAACTGAACAAATTTAGAATCACGTATAGCTAAAAATTCTTTGTTCTCACATGACTTGAGTAGCTAATAATTGATGTGTTTCTGAAGATGAAAAGATCATGAAGCCTGATCTATAGTACACACAGCCTGATTCAGTGCCAGTACTGACATTGTCCCTCCTCCACTGTCCCCAGAGAACTTTGCAATCTGCTGCAGTTTAAAATAACTTTCTAATGCAGTCATTGACAGTGCAAATTCACATGATAAAAATACATTTTTTAATTCGAGGATGTACAGGACAGTCTGAAAATGTGTTAATGTAGCCATTTCCTTTGTCCCTTGGGTCTGTGGCCCCCTGCATAGCTGTAATGCCATTAGAAAACTTATTTTGCTTAGTGAGATTAATAACTATTTTATCTGAAACAGGCTAAAATACAGCATTAGAAAGATAAGGCAAAGCATCTTAAAGCAAATACTGAAGACATCACTTTCAATTCAGTTAAGAAACTTAGAGGGCAGATGCATAGGGTAATCCTTTTATGAGCATCAAGCCCACAAATGTTCTTGAAAAAAAACAGAAGGGAGCTCAGCAGCTGGAATGTTGTAAAGCAACAGTTTCTTGTTTAAAGTTTCGAACTTCTATACTTTATTTCCTAATGAGCACTCTTGAGGTTGAAGTACAAATTTTCTGTTGATTCAGCTACCTTTCTCTCTGAAGTAGTCTGCTATAGTAACACAAGGACATAAATTATAAAAAAAAAAATTCAATTATTATAAAAGTCATATATTGCTGTAATGGAGATGCTTTTTTCAAGTTCAAATCTCCCTCACACTGTACTGCACTCAACACAACAATGCTGTTTCTATCTGAAAATTAAAAATACCTATATTTGTGAGGTATTATCTGCTCTAAAGAATAAACACTGAGCAGCACTTTAAATAATTTTCAGAAATCTCTTGCAACATGCAAAGAAAAGTGTTGTTGTTGTTGGTTTTTCCCCACAAAGAAATCATCCAGGACAGCAAGAGTAAACTCCAAAGAATAACTACTGCAAATCTGGCCCTGGAAAACCTTAGCATTAGTCTTTGCTAGGAACAGTGGCTGGTTATGAACAATGTTACTATTTGCAAGAACAAATAATGGGTGGATATTGTTACAGGATTTTGAAAGTGTTGGCATTTTTTGCAATCTTTCAGCTTGACACTTTCTGCCTTCCTCTCATAGCAGAAAAAAAAAAAAGCTCACATCAAATATGATATGGCTCCTGAATTTTTTATGAGCAAACCAGGCAGACTTGGGGCTAAATAACACAATGGCACCCTTTGGACCTGCTCCAGTTCTGTGTGTAGTCCTGCTGAAAATAATAAGATAGAGCTAGTCTGAAGTTAGCTTACAGGGGAAGACCTTGCTGTTAGATTTAACAAATGTCATTCTCCAAGCCTCAGCACTGGGGCCAGCTCTGTTTAATGTCTTTATTGAGGGTTTGGATGAGGGGACTGAGTCCACCCTCAGGGGGTTCCCAGACAGCACCAATTTGGGCTGGAGTGTTGATCTGCTGGAGAGTAGGAAGGCTCTGCAGAGGGATCTGGATAGGCTGGATCCATGGGCTGAGGTCAATTGTTTGAGGTTCAACAAAGCCAAGTGCCAAAGCCTGCACTTGGATCACAAAAACCCCTGCAGTGCCACAGGCTGGGGGCACAGTGGCTGGAAAGCTGCTCAGTGGTAAAGGACCTGGGGGTGCTGGTGACAGCGGCTGAACGTGAGCCAGCTGTGCCCAGGTGGCCAAGAAGGCCAATGGCCCCTGGCTTGTACCAGCCATGGTGTGGCAGCTGGGCCAGGGCAGTGACTGTCCCCTGTGCTGGGCACTGGGTGAGGTCACCTCGAGGGCTGTGTCCAGTTCTGGGCCCCTCAGTTCAGGAGGGACATTGAGGGGCTGGAGCGTGTCCAGAGAAGGGGAACAGAGCTGGGGAAGGGTCTGGAGCACAAGTCTGAGGAGGAGAAGCTGAGGGAGCTGGGGGTCTCAGCCCGGAGAAAAGGACGCTCAGGGGGAACCTTCTGGCTCTGCACAACTCCCTGGCAGGAGGGGACACCCAGGTGAGGCTCTTCTCTCAAAAGTTACAAGTCATAGAACAAGATGAGATCACCTCAAGTTGCATAAGTGGAGGTTCAGATTGGATATTTAGAACAATTTCTTTACCAAAAGGGTTGTGAAATACTGGAACAGGATGCTCAGGGCAGTGGTGAAGCCTCCATCCCTGAAGACGGATGACGTGTGAATGTGGCACTGAGGGCCATGGTTTAGTGGTGAGCATGGCAGTGCTGGGTTAATGGCTGAACTTGATAATCTTTAGGTCTTTTCCAGCCTAAATGATTCTGTGGTTCTGTGATTCTGGGCACAGACAGAGCTGTCATTGGATAGAAGAATGGCCTTCTTTCATGTGCTGTATCAGTGATAGTAACTTGGCAGCTACAAGTGGTTTCACTGCATTGTTTCTGCAGAATTAGGCAGAAAGTACTTCTGTATCGACTCCTGGTATTGAATCTAGATCTGTGTTCCCAACAGGCATTCTGGTTCAGCTACAGCTTTGGGGTTATTGCATGGGCACAGCACATTTCATTCCAGCAGGTCTCAAGGCCAGAGAATGGACCTACATCCATCTGCTTTACTGTCAGGATCACTGAGCACAAAGTGGTTAAAAAGGACTCCCTCAAAATGCCACTCAAATGCCATCTTTGTTCCAAAAATCAAAGATATGAAATTGGCAATCACCTTGCAAGTCAGCTGGGCTGTTCCCCAGCACTGGGCTCTGAGGCTGAGAGAAGAAGTGGATTTAGTAGAGTGCTGTGCTCCCTGCCGTTATGGCTGCTTTGTGCTCTGGGTTCACAAAGTTTTTCCCTCTGCTGTCACTTCCCAGGAAGCTCTTGATTTCTCACGTTAAAGCCAAAGGTCAGTGCAGAGACTTGTCTTTATACCCATGATAACTGCATATTCCACATGCTTTTTGTGCTGACAAAACCCTTGAAGTTGGTTCATTTTCATTCTGTTCTGTAAAAAGATAGATGTATAAATGTTCATTCTCCTTCTCTTTTATACTGGAAAACATATTTTCCTCCACGTGAAATTCAGGAGTTTCAGCAGAAGAAATGTAAGGCCTCAGATAAACAACATAACAAGAAAGGCACCAGAACTGACCAGCAGGAAAATGGTCCTTTCCCAGCAAGGCCATAATAGTCCAGTTACATTTTTATAGTGTAAGTATTTCTGGATTTTTTTTCCTGGCATTAAATTTTCTTTTGCTGAGGAAACAGTCTACAGTGAAAACTAAGAAATGAGATAGAACTTGCTACAACCATCAGAACAGAGGAAGGGAGGGTGTTTTCTGGGCTGGGCTTGACCCAAACCAAAAATTATTTTCTTTTTAAATGATCAGCACTAGCACAATGTGGGAAAATGACTGGGGGGAAATTAAAGAAAACTGAGAAGTGTCTCGAGGCTAAAGTTATAGTCACAATATCATTGAAAGTATGGGGAAGCTCTCCAACAACATCTTTTCACTGTTAGAGAATCAAGGCATTACTTTATTCTGGCCAGGATGTGCAGTAGAAATTATTTCATTCATACATGCCTGGGTTGTACAATGAAAATCATTCCATTACACATGATTCTTTACTAGACTTTTCACATATTTATACATACAAACCACAAAGAAATTCACGTTCATTGGTCTTAAATTACACAATTCTTAGTGTTTGATATCCTATTGGTTATTCATTCCTTCACCTTCAGTGTTAATTAGGACCTCATTCTTTGGTTGTCTTATCAATCTTTTCCCAGACCAGGGGGTGATCTTCATTAATCTCCTCTATATCTTCTGGCTACTCCCAATCTGTAGATTTTGAGCTCATCAGGCTTTACCCAGCGAACAGAGTCTTTTGAAGAGAAACTTCAATTCCCCTCCCCGTGGGCCAAGGTGAACAAAACAAACCCCTGACCGAAGTTACATTAAAAAAGAAGTTGCATCATTTCCAAAAAACTGAGGGAGATATGAGAAGACATCTTGCTGGTGTCTAATTACTCTCCTCGGGTGTAACACTGAGCACACCTCCATCCCAAGGTTAGCTGAGATGTAATGCTGTTACACATTTCCATCCCAAAGTGACCCGCTCCCAAGGTACAACCGCCCCTTGCTGTATGACTGGAGTCACTCAAGCTCCACCTAAACCTGAAGAAAGGGGAGAAGTTGGGGAAGTCTCTATTGTAACTTCTGTGGTTAGTCATCAGGCTGGACTTGTCTTCTTCCCTGCAGGCTCTGCACGCACATCTGTTGGGTAAGAACCGTATTCTCCACATACTGATTAATTATCTCAAGGCAGCTTTTGCTAGGGATTATCTGTGTGTTGTTTTCAGTACGTTTTTGCAGTCACATACTATCACTGGCAATCCTCAAACCTCAACCTGTCACAATTTTCTGTTGTATTTATGAACTTTGTTGTTCCATAAACTGTTGGTGTGAGTCCTTTGAGGGCTCCAGCACAGGTAGCATATTTGACAAAACTGATAACATGCTAAGACCAGGGGGAATCCAGGAGGGGCCTCTTTTCCTAAATTGAAATAGGGATTTTGACTGAAAGTTAATTGACCCACCCTCCAATACACTGGTCTGTGCAGCAGGGTCCCCATTCTGGGGCACTGACAGGCTGGTTGGGCACAAGGCTCTCATCTTTGCTGGGGTGCTGACAGACTGATCAAATATAAAAGGCTTGAGGAAATCCTACCCCTGCCTTTACCTGACAGAAAATTGGCACAGTCAGTAGGATTGCCATGGATAGGCTGCTGTGAAAACACAAATGTGCTCCTTCCCAGGGTGGGAAAGAGCAGGCTCAAAAGTTTTGGAGAGATGAAAAAAAGTCATGAAACACATTGAACAATGTAAGGATGAGCAAAAAACTAAAATGATAAGAGGTAAAGATGTCATTTGTGCAGTTTTAGGAGCATGCTTTTCTCATGCACCAAAAGAAATCTAAGGACACCCTTGTTTCCAAATAATTTTTGATCTAGATTATACTGTGTTGAAATCAGAAAATGAGGTATTAAAGTCATCCTTAGCCTTTGAGGAGAAAAACTGGGAATCCAAGCTGATCAACTTTTGATTCAGAATAACCATCTTAAAACTGAGGTTGACCACCTTAAAACTGAGGTTGATCACCTTCAAACTGTTTGCTGCAGCTGAACACAGAGAAACAGGTGCTGGAAAAACAGGCTCCTGTTTTGGATATATGGCTCCAGAAGCTGGTAGATTATATGGACCTTGAGACTTGTGATAGGAACATTTGGTGTGCTGGTAATGATGTTGAAATTGCAGGGACCTCTGAACCTGACTCTAACCTGGTCTCCTTGACACCATTAGTTCAGACCAAGACTGGTACTGGCTGTGAAATTTGCAGTCCTGCACACAGAAACCTCTGCTCACCAGAGGATTTAGTACAACTGCAGGAAAAATACTCAAGGTGAGAGGAAGAATCTGAAGGTGAGTACTTTTGGCGAGTGTCCCTCACAGAGGACGACAGGATTTTGTTGAGTGAGGAGGAAGCATGAGGCTGTTGGGGACTGGGAGTATCCCTCACTATCCTGCCAGGAGATCACAATTACTCCTTAACTGCACGGGCTGTGCACTGGGCAGGCAGTGCTAAGCCTCGGGACAGAGGAGACACTCTGGTAATTCAAACTACGGGTGGCTCTGAGTTGGCAGCCTCAGTGCAGAAGGCAGCCTGCATACAGGCCATGTACGACAGAGAGCCCAGCACCAGCAGGAGATCTCCCCTGCAGGCTCCCACTGACCCAGCCCACTTAACTCCTCTCATCCGAGGCCTCCCAGATACCCTTAAGGTATTTGCTGCCAAGGTCCCAGACCGCTTGCAAGCTGCTCATGCTCTGAATAACACAAACACCAGTCGTGGTCGGGCTCCAGGCCAGCAAAGCCCCGTAACCTCCTCATGTGAGTTTGTGCAAGGGCTGGTGAGTTCCTCTGTGGAGAAGCTGATGGACGGTGCACGGAGCTTAACACTCCACAGTCCAGATTTAATGAAGGGCCTAATGAAAGGTCCAAATTTAATGAAAGGTCTAATGAGAGACCCAAATTCAATAAAGAATGGTGTGACCTGTGGTGCCAGCCCCAAGAGTTGGGAGTACCTAAGTGCTGGTTATGTGGTGCCTTCAGAGATGAGAACCATAAGCTGGTTCAGTCTTTAACTGTGGTGAGGAAAAATAGCAGGATTGAGGAAAAATGAACTCAGGAAAGATTTTTGCATCAGAAAGAGCATATGCCTTCCTCAGCAAGACAGGATTTAATTTGACAGAATCCATGGCAAACCCCCCTACATTCCTGGGGACGGCAACAAGCCACCCTGCCCGGTGGATGTTAACAGTAGGTGGCTCACAAATAAATGCCCCAAACCTTCAAATAATAGTCCTCAAATTCCCCAGAAAATTATGGTTGAATTTTTAGCTCGTGCAGGGGCTCAAGTGTTAGTGATTACAAAGAAAACAGCAAATATTTTTTAGAGTGATACCCAGTTGCAATAAAATTAAATTTATATCAATTGATGAAATAATGAAGGAATGTTCCACAGCAAAAGCCTCTGTCTGGCCTCTGGGGGAAATATGGTTAACTAAGGCTGAAGTGTTTTTGCTTTTAGCATTTGATTTACTTTGTAGATGAACCTGGAAACTCTTGGATGGAACTTTATGGAGTTTCACAGTGAGAGGCTCTGGTTTGCCAGGGATACAAACAGAATCTGAAAGAATGTGGGGCAAGTCAGACTCTGAAAAATAATTATCAACACCACTGCATTCTTCCCAAGTTACTAATGTAAACAATACCCTCTGATAGGGTGGTGGCAGATTTGGAAAAAAGAGACATTGTTAAAAGAGGCATTGTTAATTGTACATATTGGTGACAGAAGCATGAGAAGTCTTTGTGATTCCGTGATAACTCATAGATAATGTTAATGTAGATACGAGTAATCACTCAAATGTTTGTGTTTGTAAGTTCATTGAAATTACGGGACATGGTTTTATTTACTCAGCTCCTGTCACATCTTACCAGTTGTTGTGGTTTAACTAAATGCTGATCCAAGATAATGCTGATTCACCTAAATGCTGCTGCCCACCCCTATTGGAACAAATCTCACCTTGAGCAGGAAACTGCTACATGAAGACTTAAAACAATTGCTGAAACAAGCTCAAGAAAATGGACAAAGGACTCTGGTCCTTGTCCATCACAATATGGAGAAAATACATCACATTTTGGAAGCAGTCAAGAAAGATGCAGAACACTGGTTGTGGGATACCCTCGTTAGATGATCACCAATTACTACAGGAATTTGTTTTATTGATATTAATCATTTTGCTTTTTGTCTTGATAAAGGTATTATATACTAAAGGTTGTATTATTATGAGGCAATTAGCCTATTGGCCACCTCTACAAACATCAGATAATCTGTACAATACAAATGCATGAAACACTCTTAAACTCCATTTGGATATTGGGAAGCTTGAGTGACTACAGTCATGGGGTTGATTAAGTGGGAAAATGGGGGAAATTAGAGACATCTGGGGGAAAATCTTGAGGCTAAAGTTATAGTCACATTCCAACAGAAGCTGTAACATTAGGAAATTTTAGGGTAAAATGCAGTTGCTATTCCCAGGAGGAAATGTGGCTGGCAAGCACAGAATTCATTCCATGATAGTTCCCCATGCAACACCCCCTGCAGCCTGAAGCAGATGCTTAGGAGGGATGAAACAAAAGGTGGAGTGGGATGGAGACCCCATGGCCAAGCTCTGTTGTGATCCCTGCAGGAATGGGAACTCGGTGGTACCTGCTAGGCAGCTGCTAGGCACAGGATAGAGGAGATGTCCTGTTCCTGAATCAGCAGCTGTGGGGAAATTGCTCTCCTCAGATGAACTCCACTCTTTATACTCTCATCGTAATGATGTCACACACCTCCATCCCAAAATTACCCACCTCCAAAGTGTGACCACCCCTCCCTGAGCACACAGTCTCAGTTTCATTAACTATATCTTTGAGACCAAAGTGAGGGAATTTTACACCATCAAGAACAAAAGTGTGTCTGAGTAGTCACTCAAGCTTCACCTAAGTGTAAAGAAACAGTGTAACAGTGAGTTAAGAGGGGGATGACTTAGGAAAGGCTCCCCATAACTTCTGGATTTGGTTGATGGGCTGATCCTGGATTTTCCCCCATGGGCACACCTGTTGGGTAGGATCCCTGTTCTGTGCATGTGGATGATCTCAAACTTTCACTGGTGATCAGAGCCTGTGTATCACTTCTAACTTGTTCTTGTAGTCAGTGCACTGTCAGTGACAATCTCTGCCCCGACTCTGTGACAGTCTTCTGTGATCAGTGTATTTGTTAATAAAGTGAGTTATTCCTTAAACTGCTCAGCTTGAGTCCTTCAGGAGTGCTGGCAGACAATGGCAGTGGATAAAAATGACAAAATTAGTAACATAGAGACTAAGAGCATGGGGGATCCAGGAAGGGAGTCTTTCTTTCCAGACTGACATGAGGGATTTGACTCTGACATGCTGCTGTCAGAAGTCCCTGGACAGGTTAATGAACACACCCTGGGCACAGCTGTGCAGGGGGATCCCGATTCCAGGGCACTGGCAGGCTGCTGGACACAAGGGTCTCGTCTTGCCTGGGGTGCTGACAAATCAATCATAATAATACATTTTGCAAAACAAAGTGTAAAGGGCTCGAGGAAACACCTCGTGTACGTGACACAGTTATTGTGAGACCTGTGTGTCAGTGCAGCACTGCTGGGGGAAAAAGCCCTGACATTCCCCTCATCTGATGGTATTTCTGACTGATTGCAGTTTCAAATTTAATGTCATGGTCAGCACCGCAGGGGGATGGGTGAAATCTTGTAACACGATTTAATGAACTTTGGGTAATAACCCACGGGGCACGACTGCGCCGGCTCGGCTCGGTTCGGCCCTGTTCGGCTCAACTCGGCTGCGCTCGACTAGACTCGGCTCGGCTCGGTCCCGCTCGGCCCGGCTCGCCTCGGCTTGGCGGAGCCGTCCTCGCTCCTGATTGGCTCGCTCACCGCGCGCTCCCTTCTCTGATTGGTGGGAAGCCCTGGCAACGGGAGCGCCCTCGGTGGAGTTGCCATGACAGTGCGGGACGCGGCGCGGCCGGGCGCGGAGGGATCCGGCCGTGTCTCCGCCCCGTCTGTCTTCGGGGCCAGATCAGGACGGCCGTAACGTTGTCCCCACGGTTTTCTGTGTCCGTGTCCGCACGGGTAGCAGGGCCCCTGTCCCCACGGGCGGCATCTGTTCATCCCGAGAGGCTGTGGGTGATGGGTGAGGGACTATTTTTTTTTTTTGGCGGAAGGTCATGGAGGGACGGTGCGACGGTTGTGAAGTGAGACATTTCCCCTTAGTGGGGCGGGGCCACGTGGGGTGGTTTTGGCTTCTGTTGCTCTGTCCCGCCGCCCCTGGGGTGTGTTCACCGTCCCCAAAGAGGGACGCCGGCACGGGGGTTGGGGGTGAGGATCTTTGCTGCTCGCCTCCTCTTCCCTGGGGCCTGCGGGACCCGCCTCAGGACGGGGCAGAATGCGGGGCAAGCCGGGACCGGAGGAAGCTCGGCCTTTCCCTTTTGCAGGTCTTTATCTCATCGCTGCTTCCGAAGTGCAGGGCGATGCCAGGACCCTCCGGGCATACACGCGTTACCTGTTAGCTCAGTATTCACAGTGTAAAAGGTTCTGTTCACAGAGCTGCCCTGGTCGCACTAGAGACTGGTTCTCTTCCCGTTCTCTGTCCCTTCACCTGAGGCAATGAGAGGGGACTAAGGCTCCAGTAAAGGCAGCCCGCTGTCCTTGCCCGCAGGGTGACATCCGTGCAGTGACACGTGAGCCTGCGTGGCTGAACGGGATTTTGGGAGGACTGAGGCACGTGTGAGGGTGCTTTTGTTTGTTAAAGAGTGAATAAAATGCGTTTCTTCAAAGCTGCTGCAAAGCCTCGTGTTTGGGCAAAATGTGACTTTTAGCAGGTGGGTGTTTGGGGAAGAACCTTGTTTTACTGGGGAAAGAAGAGAAGAAACCTGACTTTAAAACTTATTGATACAGGGCTACACTGCTGACAGCACAGAAGGATGCCTGTTTATCTAGCAAGGATTTTTAGGCATGGTTATTCTCAGGTTTAGTCATCACAGAATGGTTTGGATTGGAAGGGACCTTAAAGATCATCTTATTCCAACTCCCTGCCATGGGCAGGGACACTTTCCCCTAGACCAGGTTACTCCAAGCCCCATCCAGCCTGGCCTTGGACATTTCCAGGGATCTGGCACAGTGAAACAAATGCCCTAATACAGAACAGCCAACCTGCTCATGGGATTTGGGATCTGCAGACTGTAACTGCTAGATTGACTAAATACCTGTTTTATCCACTCAGATTCTTGAAATCCTTTACTCTCGTTTCTGTTTAAGCCTGTGATTAAACCTGTAGTTTCAAGACCTGCAAAAGAGCTCCTGTCTCGTATCAGTGAGCCATGCCTTTGCAGAGAGGAGGGTTGGCATCTCCTAGCAAGAGTCCAAAAAAAGCAGAAAAAGAAAGGATTAAGATTCAGTAGCAGCTTGAGTTGTGAAGATGGGGAGAGTGGGGGAAATCTGCAGCTAGAGTCTTTACCATTTGGAGGTTCCTGAAGGCAGATTGCTGCAGAGGCAGATTTTCTGTGTTTGCTCTGTTTTGTCTCCCCTGGGGTACCCAGGGGAGATAAAATTCTCTGAGGAGGTCAAAATTCTCAGAGGAGGGCAAACACCTTCTCTGCTTTGTGCTAAGTCTTTCTTTGTGAGGGGGATGGAGTCTTAATACTAGCTACTAAAAATAGGTAGAAAGGGGAGTAATTTTGGGGGTTTTACTTGTTTTACAAGCTTAGAAATATTAAAATATATATTTTCCTCATGTCAGGCTTGTCCAGGGATTTACAGCATCCCTGTGTCAGAAGAACAAAACTGCTTGGAGTTGAAGGAAATCTGTAAATAATGGCATGACACAGGAGCCTGTGGCACCTGTGCATGTAGGGGGGATGTATTGCTCACAGGAAAGAGTGGTAGATTTATCTGATACCAAATCTGTATCACGTCCTGTGAAGACTGAGGAATATCCCAGCAGATGTTTTTGTCAGTGCACAAGAGCAGGGAATATGAAATGAAACAAATAAAGATGTAGATTACAGGCTTTACCTTGAATTGATGGTAAGAAATTTGAATTTGCACTCCAGAGAGTTAAGTTGGGAGTCAGATATTGTCACTAAAAGTGCTGGATAGGACAGAAGAAACTGAAGTGTTATCTTCTACAAAGAAGTGTTATCTTCTGTGAATACCCAGATTCTTTGCAGATATTTCTAATTAGATATTGCAAAAAAAATGAATATCAGATTTTTATTTTTATTTATAACTGAAAGATCTGTCTGAAGACTTGGGGTCTGTATCTATGCAGAAATAAGCTTTTCTTTTGTTCCATTCTTTACCTAAGTAATGTGAATCCATTGTTTCCAGGAAGCAGTGTGTCTCCAGTGAATCTGAAATAAATAGGGGTTTAAATGGAGAGTCCTGTAAAGGGCATTTTGCCTCTGTGGTTCCACTGTCTCTTGCTATAAATCAATCCAGATATCCTGATGCACATACAAGAGAGAAGATGGAATTTTCTGACTGGAGCTGAGTTAGCACTTCTGCATAAGCTTCATCTGGTAGAACTAACTTTAAAAACCAATAAAATGTGGCCATCCCTGGAGTGGGATGTGCCAGTTACTTGAAAGGGACTTCTATGTGATTGAAAAAGGCACAAAGGAAAGAAGTAATAGTCTGGAGGTGACATTTGATAGCTCTGAAATGTTTCCAGTGCTGACAGGCATTTTCAAATAATTTGTCAATCACTGTTCTTTGAAACAAAAAGTACCGTCCATGGTGTGTGGAGATGGGGACAGACATCCCCACCAGAGGCAGTATTGACTGTAAACCTGATACTTCATCTCTCTGTTTTACCTACTGAGACAGGAAAATGCTGCAGGTATCAGCAGTTCCAAGTCCTTTAGAGATCTGTTTCATTGATTAGTGGGAATTGTAAGAAAATTTAGTTTTTGGTGTTTATACAATAGTTTTACATGGTTTTGACAGGTTTATTATTGTTCCCAGACTAATCCAACCATGGGTAGTGTGAATAGCTCAGAGGGTCCCTGGCTACAAAGATTTGCACATGGGAAACCTGTGAGAAAACGCAAGCGACAACAGTCTTGGAAGGTGAGTGACCCGCAGCATTCCTGCAGGTTGTGCTGTGAAGAACACAGGAGAGCAGGATCTGGAAATGGGATCCCAGGTGTGTAACTGGATCCTGTATTGGAACTGGCCACCCAATCCCACTGAAATCCTGACAGTGTTTTCTGGTCTGTCTGTGCTCCCAGACTTCATCCCTGGCATGTGCCTGAACTCATCAGTGAGCCCTGAGCTGGAGCTTTGTGCTTCAGTCTGTCCCTCCTCAGAAACGGGTGTTGCAGTTGTGTTACTTCTTACCATTCCATCCCAGTTTGTAGCTTGGTTGTGGAACCTGGATGAGAACCTGATCTTTGTAACGCAGATTGTCTTTTTATGCCGACCTTTTCCTTTCCTTACATTTATCTAGAGGTTCTCCTCAGCACCAGCAGAGTGGCACAGCCAATAATTTTGATTGCAGCAGACATTTTGGGAAGGGAAATATTGCCAAAGATTGGTTAACGCAGAAGGGAGGGCTTCTGTTGCATGAAGGTGTGAGTGGAGGAATGAAATGGAAGTTATGAAGGGAAGATGAAAAATTGTTATTTGCACAGTTCAGTGAAATCTGAGAGATGTTTGTCGTGGAGAAGGAGAACAAAGAATTCTGAAAATAGCAACAGATTCAATGGGGTTTATTGAGCTCTTGCATCCTTTTGAGGCAGCTTTATTGAATTATTTGCAATTTGATGTGTGTAAAAGTTTCCCATAAAACCTGAAACAAGCTTGTGACTAGTTAGAATCACACACCCATGGAACAGCCCAGGCTGGAAGGGGCCTTGGAAGATTGTCTGGCCCAGCCTTTCATGGGAAAGAGACACCAGATGAGGGTATCCAGCTCCCTGTCCAATTGCACCTTGAAAACCTTCAGTGATGGGGACTCCGCCACATCTCTGGGGAGGTTGTGCAGTGAATGACAGATCTCACTGCAAAAATTTCTTACACTGAGATGAAACCTCTGCCAGTGCAACTTGTACAGCTTACCCCTTGTCTTCTTGCTGTGGCTTTGGTGAAGTGAGAGCCTCCATCCTCTTTGTAGCTGCCCTGTTAGTACTGTGATGAGGCTGCTCTTTTCCAGGGAGAAGAGACTTCATTCCTTCAGTCAAAGGAGATCCAGCTGCTTTGGTTCTTAAGGATTCTTCACATATGTATCATCCTGAGGGAAAACTCTTCTCCTGTTCACCAGTGATTGTTCTTAGCTGGAGTGAGGGCTGTGTCTTTGTGCCGCTGTTACGGTTTTGGCTTTAGAAAGGATCTGTGACAATGTGAAGTAAATTCATCAGGCATAATACAACATACCAGTTGTTTCAAATAGTAAGATGAAAGGGTCTTAAAACATACCAGAAACTGAGGTTTTCTCTTTCTCATTTGTGTTTGGTGGAATTTTTAATACTACTGGTCTCTTCCTTGCTTGCTCTGATGTGTGATGTCCTGCTCATCTCAGTGTAATAAACCTTTAGGAGTGTGGAGCTGGTCAGCAGGGCCAAGGCAGACATGACTGAAAACTACATTGTCAGTTGGAATTAAAAACCAATATTAAGCACAGGGAGTAGCAGGCTAATATTCCATTCTATGCATAAAATGCATTCCATCCCCAAATGATAGATTTGGTCTGCACTGCCTGAACTCCTTGTCTGGAGTGCAGGAGGTAAGGAGCCATGTTTGGCACAGGTGAGAAACAGTGGCCAGGAGGAAGTGGTGTTGCCTTGTGGTGAGGAGCAGCCAAGGGGGTCTGAGCATGTACCTTCCAGTTCTTATTCCAGTCCTTTCAATGCTTTTCTGTTGCCACTTAACCCAACTGTTCAGAGCAAATCTTGCAAGGATTTGCCAGCTGGGTTGTGGTATAATGTGCTTTTAATCATGACACCAAGAATTATTTTGAATTCAAAAGTAAATCTAACTCCCACTCCACGTCCTGCCTTCACCTCATGTGGGCTTTTTTCATGTTTTGTTAGGCAGCACCTGATCAAAGCCGAGACATCATCGCTTCTCTTCAGTGCATCTTGGACAGAGAAAATTTTGTGAGGGTAAGAAGTGGTACCTCTTTTATCATTTGCTTTGTTCTTTCCTGTATGTCAGTATTTTTAGTTCCTAAACAGTGATTCATGAGAAAATGTTAATTGCCTGTATTCTTGAAAAACTATTTTAGAGTTATAAGCTTCAGATCTTTTCAGTCTCTTCTGGATAGGACTCAAACAGTAACCCTAAATGTGAATCCTAGGTGACTTGAGCTGCCTGTTTGCACCTAGTATTTATTCTGTGGGTGTGGTAACTGGTGGCAGTGGTGCTGTGAGCAAAGGGCAGGAGAGCTGCTCTGCTCTGCTCCAGCAAATTGGCAGTGCTGCAGGGAAGGTCCTTCTGCTGCCTGGCTTGCAGAGTCTGGTGCTTGCAGCCCCCTGCTCTGCAGTGATTTCAGCTCAATAACCTGATGGGGAAAAATGAGTCATTTTCTGCCAATCTTGCACCACAGCTTCAAAATTAAGGGTCTGAATGCCAGAGCTCTTGAAAGGACAAGCTTGGAAACAAGTGGTGGGAAGTGGAGAGAGGGAGGAGCAGAAGGAAGGGCTGGAAAATAGGTGCCTTGGAGCAGTGAGCAGGCAGGTCAGCCAAGCTGCAAACCTTCAGCTGTGGAATCTTTACTCTCATTGGCCAATAGTTGATATGGTTTTTATTTTCCATTTCTTACTTAAGGAGGTGGACAGATATTTGAGGCACAGTGATTTCCTAGATCTGAGAAAAACAGAGCTTCTGTACAAAAAATACCTTGAGGATGTTTCAGAGCCATTTATGCAGAAAATTAAGGACCAAATGGACAGCCAGTCACGGGAAAAAGTGCAGAAAAGGCTACAAGAACAATTCTCTCAATATTTAAACTACTGGACAAAGAAGGTATCAATGAGAAGCACATTTCTGTCATGGAGAGGGTTGTATACAGAGGACTGTGGACAAGATCAGGGGTTTAGCTGTTATTTCCTGTCTGTTGATAACATGGAGTTAAGATATACTTTGCCTGTAACTTATTTTTCCCAAGGACTTCTGTAATGATGATGTTCCAACTGTGTACATTCAGCAGCAGCTATGAACAGCAGCATTGCTCTGTGCAGTGTGCATGTGCTGGGCTCTGAATATGATGAGACCCTATTGAGTTGTGTTTCCCTCTGTGGGCTGGACCATTTAGTGGGAAAACTTTGAGCTCTGTCAGCTGAAACCAAAGGCTGAGTGAGCAGGGAGTGGGCTGCACTCTCATGCCTCCGTTCAGCTACAGCACTACTGCACTCTGTTGGCAGAGCATGAGTGAAACGATTTTGTGGCCTTGGATGCTACTGATCAAGTTTCATAAAAGAAAAAAATATGGGAACAGGGAGATACAAACAATTTTGTTAAGTCTGCATGCAGGTTATGGATCCAACTTAGGGATTTTGGAGTTCTGTGTGTTTCAGTATTCACAAAAATTGCAAAATTGCAAATTTCAGTCACTGTAGAAAATAGAAATTGTTAGTTCATTTCACACCACTCTTGAGTATCAGATCCCACAACTAAACTTTCTGCATCTCAGAAATGAAAAAAGAAAAATAAAAGCAGTTATGTAATCTGCCACAAAAATAATACTTTATGAGAGCAGGCAGTTGTTGTCAGGGGAAACCACTGCACGGTGGAGTCCTGAGACTAAACAAGCTACTCATCCCGAAATGAAAATATTGCGGGAGCTGTGTTGTTTTAAAGAGACCAAACTATCTTTTTCAAAGGTCTGATGTGACAGACCCATTTAAACTGCACGGAATGACAAAGAGCTGAAGCAGTCCTACTGCTGGAGTCCTGGGCTGTGTTGGGTGTACTGTACACAGCTGGGTCTGCACCAGTCCATCTTGCAAGCTGCTGTACCAGGTCAGGAGTTTGCTGGGTGTCCTCCAGAAGCAACGGCTGATGTACTGGGATGTGTCCTTCTGCCTGAAGGGGAGCAGCAGCACCAGTGATCAGCTTCCACCTTTTCTCCTTGCTCTGTGTTGTCAGGCCTGTCAGCAGCACATGTGCAAAGCAGGCTGAGGCCCTTCATATTTACAGGACAACTTATTTGCCTAAGTTTGCATTATCTGTGGCAGCATATGATAAATTTTGCAGCACTAGAGATACTTGTGTGGGTTAGTTAATGTGGTTAATTCTGGCTGTTTTCCCTTCCCTCCCTTCTTTTTGCCCATTTTCTTTTGCTCTCTTCTCTGCTATCAGGCTTCTCCTTCACCTGTAGCAGGGTTGTTGATGAGTTGGAGCTGTGGCCTGGACCATGAGCTGTGGGTTCAGGTCTTTATTCCAATGTATAGATGGAAGAGCCAGCTCATGAACCCAGACCTGGCATCCTGCAGACCAGTGACCTGCCTTCGGCTGTAGCTAGTGAGGGCTCACTCCTCATTTTTCTTTTTTGTATCTGTTTTGGTGAAATCACAGAATATTTTGGGTTGGGAGGGACCCAGAAGGATCATCAAGTCCAACTCTTAAGTGAGTAGCCCATTCTGGGATCAAACCCACAACCTTGGTGTTATTAGCACCATGTTCTGACCAAGTGGGCTGATCTCAGGGCTTCCTTCTCTGGGAAAACATTTTTCAATAAAAAAAAAAATTCCATTGTCTTGACTGTTGTAGTTAGGGTTAGCATTTTAGCCTGTAATTATTTCTGGATGCTTCAAGAAGTAATTTATTATGTATTTATGCCTGTGATAAATTTAAATGGATGGAGGAATTTTCCTGTTGCAGTTCAGTCACTTTCTTTCTGAGGTGCAGTGTGTGAAAATTCAGGAATTCTTCTTTCAACCACCTCTGGTGCTCTGTTATGCTGTGCCTGGCTCTGTCCCACCCAGGCTGGCTGCTCTCACTGTTGTAACCACCAATATCTCCTGAGATCTGACCCAGTACCTGCTTCTCCCACAGGGCTACGTGTTTTTGGATGATTATGACCCATCAGAGTACGATCCATTCTTCAGAAGACGTGCCCAGACTGCTGGAAGATGTGAGGAGGTTTGGGGTCCCACTTTGACCTGCAGGAAGTTAACAGAGCGTGTCACTGCTGGGGGGCTGCTCTAGAGGAGAACATTCTAGTTCTGCTGACTCACTCCTACTGCATTTAAGGGTGTTTGAACATGGTTTTCACCAGGAAACACAGTCTGGATCTATTTTCTGAGGCACAGTAGCAATGGCAGGGGGCAGTTTGTTTTCCTCATTCAAATCCATAGTGGCAGCACCGAGGGTGTCCTGTCCAAGGAGGGTTGGGGAGTTCCCAGGCAAGCTCAGTGTGTGCTGTGTAGAAGGAAATAATCTGACAGCTCGGCTGATCTTTACAGAAGCGTGGCAACAGTTTTTCTTTTTCTTTAAAGGATGGAAGTCATCAACCAGCACAATGACAGAGAGCCAATGATGTCACCTGGCCTCCACCTGACCACAGCAGCAAGCACAGCCACCAAAGGTACCCTTACAAAATAGGTTACATGCACTGCCAAAGCAAGTGAGAACAGGACAGGTCTTTGGGCAAACTGCAATAAACTTATTGTCTTAAACATGCAGTCCTGAAATGTTGTTACCCAGCAGCCAGAGAAATGTCTGAGATGCTGCTCCTCTTCTTGCCAGATCCAGTTCAATGTTCTGCAGGCTAAAGCCTGCTATTTTAGAAGGTTTAACTTGGGCTGAGCTCAATAAAGGCAGTGCTGATGTTCTCTCCTGGAGACAGTGTCCAGGCAGTAAATCAAACTTTTAATGTACATTGTAGGTGTTTTGAGAAGACAGGAAACAAACAGGAGAGAGGAGATGGGGAGTGGTGTACAAACATCTGGTGCTTTTTGGAGAGTTGGTGCTGAGCAGCAGCTGCTGCCAGTGCCCTCAGACCTGTCCCTCTCCTGTGCCAGTCCCATCTCCTGCTGCTGTGGCTGCTCGGCAGCTCTGGGCTCCGAGCCTGGAAACAGAATTTTCTCTGTCCTCCAAACGCCCATTGTACAGACACAATCTCGCACGTGTTGCCAAGAGTAGAGTTTTATTTAGGATTAGAAATACTGAACCACAGAAAACTGTTCCATGAAACAGAGGCTGACTCAGTAACAGGAGGGTGCACAGATGGCGACTGGGTGGGAAACTGCCAGACTTCAGGAGGGATTTCTGCACCCGTGGAAAACAAGGGCACAGGCTGCTCAGAACTGCATGCTGTGCTTCTGCAACAAAGCAGTTTAAAGGAGGCAGTAAAATGGTTACAATGTATCAAATATTTATAAACAAACTTTTCTTTTTTAAACCATCCCTGATTTGGTGCCAAGAGAAAGATTTTTCTTTCAACCAGTTTATTTTACAGGTTTATAATGGGGTGAAAGTTCCCCAGAGCAAACCTTTTAAACTTGTAATAAACTTTCCTTGAACAAATCCTATAAGTTTTTCTCATTATTTCACATTCCCCTGTACAATAAAATATACTTTTTTAAAATCACTATGCATCAATAAACATCTGTAGACAAATTAATAAACTTATATTTTACTCTCTATATACATGTTGGCAATGTCAAAGCTTCAAGATTCACATGGAGGTCTGGAAGACCAAGGAAATGTACACAAATAACTTACATTTAGGAAAAACCCCAAAGAGCTGAAGAGTATTTTGCCACATTGTTGTGGGTCACAGTATTTAAAATATTTTTTCTAGTTATTCTTCACAACCACATTGTCTCAGCAGAGAATGATAAATCAAACTGAAGCAGAAAGAAAAATCAAGTAGCAGTTACTGATTCCAGTGCAGAACTAAAGTCAAGTAAAGAACTACATTTGATTCTTAAAAGAATATACAATATATTGGAGACTTCTCCAGTGCTAAGGCTTCTTCAGCATTTAACCGTTAAAACTATCATCCTGAGATGGGAAAATTCCAGTGGATATCACTTTTAAGATTTCAAATGGAATGATTCTAGTGCTGAGCTTAAACCATTCCTCAGTCTGTCTGTCAGACTAAGTGGTAAAACATACAAACAGCTTGGTGCCATATTTCTAAGTAATACTTTTTATGGCCCTGAAAATGGAAACATTGGCATCCAAACCCAAGAGATTCCAACATAATAAAAAGGCACTGAGCTATAGTATTGTATTTACAGTAACATCTGTGTTTGCATAGATCAACAACAATTCGCAACACTGCAAGGAACTAAGCACAACCAGGAACTAAGAGGAAATACAGAAGCAGCAGGAATTCTTGCTTAATAACCAGCATGGGACAAGGAATCTTTTACCAAAAGATGTTCAGGCTGTCAGCTTCAGTTGTCCTTCATAAATTAAAAAAACAAAAGCGTTCTTAGTGGAGTGTTTTCTGATCAAAGAGCTGCAGGTCAAAGCGCACCCACACTTCTCCCGTTGGAACTTCATGCAGCAGTAAGTGTTTAGTTGTGGGGCCTTTGCTCTCTTGTTCTGTTCTGATTTTTGCTACTGGAACTTCAGTACGGCCCAAAAAATCTGTTGGGCAAATACATAAAGAATTTCATTAGGCAAAGATATTGACCTTGGAAAATCTGAGTGAGTCAGGTTAATGCAATGCTGTGGGGTACATGCTTAGTTCCAGAGCACCACTCCCAGGCTTCCAGTTGGATTGGACCCCAGCCCTGTGTAAACCAGCCACCAGTGACAAAAAAAGGGTCATTTTAGAAGAGAACAATGCTATGGAATTAGGATGTCACAGTTTGAGCTAAGGGCTTTAAAAATACTCTTAGAAAATACCCTTTCAGAAACACAATTTCAAGTGTTCTTCAGTTTGAGAGCTGGCTGGTTAGAGTTAGGTGATGGAACTTGTTTACAAATCAGCTGAGGTGCTCAAAGATAATAAAAAAATCAACTATTTTGGCTCAGCCAGCTTTTAATTGTCTCTATATCATGCTTTTCACAAGAACAATGACGTTCAACAATTACTGCTACTAGTATTCAGAAACCATACATCCTCTGTGTGCCTGTTTCTTACATGACATCTTTGTGTGTGTGTGCATTAAAAAGTTCACCACAGACTGAAAAACAAGACTCAGCTGTCCAGCTGGGAGAAGCAGCCAGCCAAACTCACATTAACTCACAGGAGAAAAGACTGAGCTATGGTTACACACAAGGCATCTCAGGTCAAGGCAGTTCCCTGCAAATTTGCAATAATTGACTGTGTGTCAGAGCCCTGAAAAAACACTTAACCTTTTAGAGAATATGAGAAGCAACTGACTGCCAAAAACGTGCTCAGTTTCCAAGCAACAAGAAAGCTGATCAAGCTGTTGCTGTGAAAATATAACCCAGGACCTTATTTTTGAGCACCTATCATGAGTAGAATTTCTGCTTTCAACTTGTCTGTCTCCTTAGTCTGGCAAGAAAATAATTCTGTGTCTGATACAAAAGCCAGACTGGGATCAAATCTCACTGCCTGGAGTTACTGGCTCTGGAAGGCTACTGAACCTGAGTACTGAGGCATTGTTTTTACCCAACATTTCTCAGGCAGCAGCCAGACCTACAGGCTCTTGAAACTGCTGCTGAGGAACTGGGTACCTCAGCTGACAAAAAAACATTCTTTGCCTAAATATTCACACTTACCATCAGGTGAGAACTGATCCCTGTCAAACATGGTGATACACAGGACATCCTGATACAGATCCTTGATGAAGAACTGGCAGTTGAAGTTCCACTTGGGGTTCAGGGTGTCCTGCAGGGTCCTGGTAGTGTAGCTCTGTGAGCCCATGCTGATCTCGCAGTATGGGTTGCTCTTCCCTAAACAAAGAACAGGGAGTGAAACCCCTCTGCAGTGCAGAACTGCCCCCTCCATCTGGACACACATCAATGCTGCTGGAAGTGTGGATCAGGCAATCCCTATATCCCAGCACAGCACAGGGCTGGTTCTTCACTCGTTCTTCTAGAGCTAAAGAATGACTATTTCATACAGAAACTGTAGACCAACCACAGTGCTTCCCAAATGACCAACTCCTCTCAGCAAGCCTTTCCAAATGTTATAGGAATAAAAGTGCTCTGAGACTGTTTCCCTCACTTACCATTGGGCTTACAGGCCTTTAGTTCTGTTGCTTCAATCACGTGCACCATCAAGCGTCCTATTCCTGAGGTTTTCTGTGAACGAGCTGGGAACAAAGAGGTCAGAAATAAACAGACTGGTTGGAACTGTAAGAACTGGCAATAGATGTGAAGAAGGAGACACTGGCATCCTCCAGGAAACACCCTGCCCCTGTATCCAGGTGGATAAGAGGGAAATACAAAACTCAGTGGGTACCTTGATAAGCCTTTTCACGTTTCTTCTTCTCTGTTTCAATGTATTGCTCTGATGCTGCTTTGATTTTCTGGACCCAGGCAGTCCTGCAAAGAGCAATCCCTACAGTCAGGGTCATCCCACAGGCAGCAAAAATCTTCAATGACTCTGCCCCACTCTCTTTCCCCATTCCCCCCTCCCTAAGTTTGAGAGGCATCACAAATCAAGTCAGTTCATGGACCAAAGCAACAGAGTTTTTGGATTTAATCTTACGCCACATTCCAAATCAGCCTAAATAAATGGACGTGGAGCTGCTGTTTTATTAAAGACCGCTGGGTCACATTAAAGACTGTCCAGGACTAGGGAAGAGTCCTGTTGAAAGCTGGACTTTGATACAACTGAAACATCGAGGAGCAGCAGATGTGGCTGGATGCCACTGCAAGAGCTGCTGCAGAGGCAGAACAAAATCAGAGATTAACTTTTCATTCAAATGAGAGTCAAGTGAGTTTATTTCCTGACCAAGAGACAGCTCTGTTCCTGAGCTCAGAGCCCCTGTTTCTGCTCACTGGAAGCACAGCCTGCAGCATCAATGACCAAGTTTAAACTCAGATTTGCATTTTCACTACTCACCGCTCGTTAATGTTGTCAGTTCTAAGCGTGTAAACTCTGTCAATGTGTGATATGTGAAAAACTGGCTCATCACTTGAAGGGTCTGTGGGCAGCTTCACGAGGACTTCATTAAGGAAAACAGGCTGAAAGAAAAGCAGATGTCACTGTGGCAGCATCACCCTGTGACAATAGGCAGAAACTTTATAAGCATGTTTAAATACACTGTTTTACTGTGGGGAAAATGAAAGTCATAGGACACAGGACAAACAGTGAGATCACTGTGTAAAGGATGCAAGAAAGGGCTGAGAGAAAAACTACTCTGGCAATTCACCCCACTCTGTTTTCCTAGGCAAAGTGCATTGTGAAAGGGGCAGGGGTGTGCAAGCAGAGCTGCAGTGTGGAGCTTGGAAATCCTCTGCTCCTGAGAGGAATCTCTCAGGTTCTCTGTGGGAAAGCAGCCCTGATGTCTTAACTTAGGTCTCCAGTTTCAGCATCTTGAGAACACACGCTGTGTGGACACAGAGACTAAAATTTTGCACCTTCTACTGTTTTCTGAAGGAAAGGAATTTTCTTGTGGATGCCGGAACCTGTGCAAACTGAAATCAAGGCTCCTGCTTCTGAACATCTCACCCAGCTGTTCAGGCATGATGCTACTTCTGCCCTTTCCCCCCAGAGGGGACGGAAGTGTTTGTTAAACCAAGATGCAGAAGTCTGTCCTTTCCTGGGTACTAAGGCAATGTCATTTGTGCAAGTTGTCTGCTAGAATGCGCCCATGTGACAGCAAAAGGGGTCACATGGCTAATCCCAGGGGGAGAAGCAGCATTCCTCATCAGAAGCCAGGCCCCACTGTACCAACAGGACCATGGAGCACCTTGACTCACTCACCATTTTGTACATTTTGAACTGGGAGTTGGATTTGGGGCTGAACAGTTTATCAGATCCGGAAGACACAAACTGTTTAACCATGTAGGTGAGCAGCAGGAAGTCATTGAAAAGGAATCCATACAGCTCCTTGCTGCTCTTGGCCTTGTAGAGCTTCCCACTGTGCAGGAGCTTCCGTGGTCCCAAGCAGTTTGTGAGGGAGTTGAACACGGGTTGCTGGGAAGAGACAAAACCCATTAGCAGCAGCAAGTCTGTGCAGACATCAGCTCCTGCTCCTCTTCACTGTGGAGACTGACCAAGCTGCTGAAAATACTCTTCTGTTTTGTTTAATGAATTCCATTATAAATGAAGAGAAGGGAACTGTTCTGTGATCAGCCATGGCCACAGCACAACTCCCATCTCAGAGGAGATTTAAGCTTTACTGAAAACACACAGAGGGATGACCAGATGGAGGCATTTACTGTATGGCCACTTCTGTGCTGTCCAGAAGCTGTGTTTAAGAAGAGGCTGCAGAGGCTGCAGTCAGGTCACCTCTTACAGGTGATTAGGGGATAAAACCACGACAGACCTTCTGGGTCTGTCAAGCCCTGATTCCCTATCAGTGGAGAACTGTCCCATACACCTCAGTTTGAAGGCTGTCCTGAAAGGTACAGGAGCTTGAATACCACATATCCTTGAGGATCTGGCACCGAGGGCTGCTGTTCCCTTCCTGCTTGAAGGAAAACCCTGGGAAACACACACTAAGTGAAATCCTCCACAGTAACATCTGACTTAGCCCAGTGGCAGCATGATGAGGAGTTCAGAGAGAAGAGTTATTTCTGTCTGTTTAATGGTCTAAATGGTACCAGTTTATAAGGTGATAAATCAAGATTTCTCTGGCACTACAGTTATGCAAAAACAGTGGTTCATCACATTATGGCTGTGAGTAGAATTCAATAAAAGCTTTCCTGCCTAGAGCTCAGCAGTGGATCATGTTCCAATAAGGGATGTGAACAAGGACTCCCATTCCCTCCCCAGCCTTGCTGAAATGACTGAAAAGCCTCAGCCCTGCAGAGCAGCAGTGCAGGTACCTCAGCAAGGCCTTCACACTGGACGTGGGCCTGGATCCATTCCAGCCTGTCCGAGTTCTCCTTCTCACGCACGCCCTCGTTGACCTGGGAGCACAACTCCTCTGCACGCTCCAGGGCCAGCCGCAGGTTACTGTGATCCGGGTGGTTCTCCGGAGTGTTCTCTAGGATCTGGTGTGGATCAAAGAGGGGAGAAGACAAGATAAAAACAGAGGTAAGCACAGGTGCCTGTCAGAGAAATCCCCACAAAGGGAGGAGCCTTTATCTTGGATTTGCTATGGAGATCAAACTCAAAGCATTCACCTACAAAACCCGACTTGGGGTACTCACACTCTTTATGAGCAGAGGGTAGCGCGTTATCCTCTGCATGGGTTTCAGGAGGAAGCTGGAGAGGGGCATTCCTTTGCAGCGAGGGTCCAGGGCAAGTTTCTGTGGTGCAACCCAGAGATTTTGCAGAGACATTGCATTAGTCATCAGAAAACAGTAGCATCACTGGCACTGAATACTGAAAATTCTCTGATTAGATTCATTTTTCCAGGCATTCCAAGAGATCTTGGATTTTTTCAGTTAGCAAACACTACTTGTATCTAGAACAAACAGGAAAGGTGGCAGTGTCATTGCACCCAGATGCTTGCCAGCATAAATCACAGGGTCATTGTTCATGCAGAATCTTTACACTCAAAACTGTTCCAGCTTTTGACACCACAGGCTCCACTCAGGTTGAAAAAGAACAAAGCAATGAAAGAAACAAACGCCTGATGTCAACTGTTGTGACAATTTTCCTTTCATGGCCTAAGTAAATTAGCTAGAGAGAAAGAGTGTTATAAATAAAGAGCACACACAGTGTTAGCCACGGTCACCATGTAAATACCCTTTGGAAGCTTCTTAGCTATTTTTGCGGGATTTTACTCTTGTGGGTTATTCTGATGTGGTTGATGCCGGTTAGACAGGCCCCTGTCATTGAGGAAAGGAGGAGGCACAAAAGCTACTGAATCAGATACCTTTAAGTAGTCTTTGAAATCAGCATCTTCATCAGTTTTCTGCTGCAGCAGGGAGGCTCCGTTGAGCTGGCAGCNCATGTGGGACAGCTCAGCTGCCAGGATGTCCCCGAGCATCTGCACCGGCATCTTCTCACCGCCTGTTTTCTTACGCACCCGCAACGCTCTGTGGACCAGGAAAGACATCACCATCCAACTGTGCTGCCAAACCCTTACAGATCCACCTCTGAAAGGACACAAACCTGCCAGGTGAACTTCCTTACACAGCACAGGCACTTCCAGGAGGTGCCGGAGTCCTGCCTGAAACCCCAGGAAGTCACCGACACAACACCCTGAGCTGAACAATCTCCCTGATGGGATCTGGGGGAAACTGGGACTTTCCTTTGAGGTTTCTGGGACAATCAGCATCAATCTCTATGTTCAACCAGCATCCCATTCAGTGGATTACTAGCCACTGTATCTTTCTAAAGAGTACTTTTAGACAATAAAAGGTTGCTTTGCAGAAAACTGGGAAGAAAAGCTCCCATGTATATACTTTTGTGTAGGGTCTGTTTCTAAGGTATTATAGCAAAGGCACATTTGTCCTTGCTTTTATTTCTCCCTCTCTCTTATTACAGCTCCTTTTGCAGCAGTCTAACTGCATTTAGCTGTTCTGAATGCAAGCATGTACAGGAAATAATCAGCAAGGACAGAATATTGACTGTAAACCCAGCAAACTTCCTGGGGAAAAAATGACAAAATAATGAAAAGGAAAATGTAAAGAGTGCAGGTAAGTACTCACTTCAGTAACTTTGTATTTGACATGATGAGTTCCTTCCAGTTCACAAAGATCAGCCCCATTTCTCCTTCAGTAAGACAGCCTGAATCAGCCATTGGTTTTTGGAAAACCTGCAGCCAAAAAATGAGCAGTTCTTCAGAGAAACAGCTCAGGCTCTTGCTTAGCCCAGCAATGACTTTTTCGACTGCTCAGTGTCTAATTTCTCAGCAGTTAAAAGCAATTCCTTATTAGCATTTGTGACAGCTGTTTCCCCTGAGCGTGTGACCCCATTCTGACACCGGCATCAGCACTTGCAAAGCGAGGACAAGCACTGGGACCTGCAGGCTGACAGCTCAGCAGAAGAGCATTCCTGTGATTGCAGAGTCAATCACTGCACAAATTACACTCAGGCACTGCTCCTCTGCCCTGACCCAGAGCACTCCTGGTCACCCTGTGTGCAGAACCACAGCTGCTCTTAGGGGCCCTCAGCACCTCAGCTCGGGGGCAGAGCACCCCTGTGAGTCGAGTGTTTAACATCTGCCACTTCACCACACCACTGTTGTGTACAGAGAGGTCAGGGTGGACACCCAAGAGCACTTAGTGCTGGCCTGTCCCTGCCCTGCCAAGGGAGGTGGTCTTGCTTTCAGAAATAAGACTGGGGAGAAGGCAGGTGATAAGCCTTTATGGTGCTTCTACAGTTCTGCTTGACAGCTGACCCCAGCCCATCATCTTTTTACTGAGCTCAAACACCTAAGAAGAGGATTTGGAAAACAGGAAGGTCTTTGTAAGCTGATGAGTTTCACAAAGTGGTGCTTTTGCCTGTTGAGCAACCACCTATAATTCACTGGAAAGGGAGGTACCCACACACCTTTCTTCCTCCATCATCTCACAATTCATAAGAATCTCTTTATTGTTATTATTCCATATAGAGGCGTTCTTTTTCCAAATGCATTTTCACATCCAAGACATCTCACCTCTACGACGAGCTGCAGATCATCCATGTACCTTTCTTCTGTCTGAATGAGCTCGTGAATGTAGCCCTGCCTTTTCCTTTCCATGGGCTGCATGGTGTCAAGGCTCTGGAGATCAGCACACCCTGCAGGAAGGAAGTCAGGAGTTTAGATCCCACTCAAGACATCAAATCTGATAAATTAACAAAATTGCACCAACATTCAGCTGTCTATGGCTCAGACTATACAGGCACTGGTAAACCCTCTCTGCAGCAGCAGCAGCAGCAGCGGGTTTCAAGATCAAGTGGTGTAGCAATCAACCCCCTCCTTTCTTTGTGTCACTTTTCAGTCATTTCTTTGAACACCCCTTGTACTGTGACGCAGAATAAGAGTTCTTGACTTCTTGCCACTCCATTTGTCTCATAACTTTTCTCATCTCTTCTGCCACACTGATTTGAAACCATGATTTCCTCTTACCTTGAGCAATGTCTTTTTAGACTTGATGATCTTAAAGGTCTTTTCCAACCTTAATGATTCTACAATTTTAAGTTGTCTTTTGTGAGATGAAGTAATAGAAAATGTGGCTGGTCCTGACTTAGGACATTGCACCTTTAATCCCCATCCCATTTCTGAAGTTCTCTGCCTTAGTTGTTAATTTATGATACAAACCACCACTACAGATTTGTAAAGCTGTAACACATAACATTTTAGTTGTGTAACTTCACAGCTGCACAACTTTTTTTTTTTTCCTCAAGATAAGCTGAAAATATATTGAATTATTTTTATGCATCAAGGATGAAGAATCAAAATCATGCAGAGGAACACACCAACAGTCAATAACACAAACCCCAAGTTTCTGTCAGAACATGCAGCCCCTGCAGCTTCACACGGTTCTGTTTCTACTGGATGTTAGTAAACAAGACAACAGTGTTCAAACTTTAGTAACCAAACCAAAAACTGGTAAAACCCAAGTGGTGAATGTGTTTAGCTGGGTAAAGGAGAGCACAGAAGGTCAATCTTATCCCTCTGTCGGCCATCACACAGAAGAGTATTGCAAAGCAGCAGGGTGGGGGAAAAGGGAAAAAAAAAAGGAACAATTACAGAGCATTTGAGAACATCCATCTATGGCTGGATGTGATGGCATCGGATTACAATACCAGGTGAACGGTGGGTTTTGCAGGAGAGCAGAAAGGGCATCCCAGGGACTCTCTTAGATCCGGCAGTTCTAGAGGAACAACACTTCATGAAGGTTTACAGGAGTTGTGAAAGACAGAATGACCTACAGCAGGAAGGGCTGCACCTCCCTTGTCTCCCTGACACAAAAGGATGTGACTATTCACTGCCAAGGTATAGATCTGCTTGTGGGAAGGTGAGTTAGTAACAAATTTGAGGGGAAAAAGCCAAGAAACACTAAACATCAGGCTGAACTTGATGTGACAGTGGCCTAATGGGAACCTCACAGGCTTCTGAGCTTCTGGCTATACTGGCATCAAGGTGCTCTGAAAGAACAACTGTCAGCAGAAGAGGAACTCTTGCCAAGTGAAATTTCAGGACACTGTAACAAGGAAACCCTTTGAACAACATAAAGAAGTAAAACAGCAAAGACAACAGCTAGACTGAAAATCAGGACTTTTCAGTTCTGTTCTGCACCCTAAGGAGGAACACAGATCTTAAGCTTTCTGACAAGGTTTGAAAAAACACCACTTTTTAGAAGAGATAAGGGATGGCAGCTCTTCTGATCACACAGAATATTCCTTCCGGCCTTAGTTATCCCCAAAGCTACAACCAGGCCAAAATTAGATGAGAAAAAGGAGTAAAGTTACAGATAAAAGTGATTCTTGCTAAGTTTGATGTCTTAGTCCATTGAGACAGTCTGTGGTCAATGTGCTACTTTTGGATTCTTATGTCACTCTTCATTCTGTCCAGGACTGAGTTTAAGCCCACCTGGTTACTAACAGAAGAAATTTTAGGATAATCCAAGGACTTTCACAGTAACCAAGCATTAATTGTCCAGATTTGGAAGTCTCACCTTTGGCCAGTGGCTCCCTTTCCTACTGCAAGGTGCACTCCTGTGACAGAAGCAGGACTGAGCCTCCTGTTGGCTTGTGTCCCGGCTGCTGGAATAACCCACATGCTGGGATTTGGGTGTCTCCTGCTGGCCACTGAAAGTTGGGGCCAAGCCTGGGAGAGAAATGGGCCTTTTTTATGCATTCAAATAGATTTGGTTTATAGATTCGTTATCAGATGCAAAAATGCAGTTACATTAACTGGCTCCTGTACTAACCTTATGTTTGGACTGTCAGCTTCTGGGATAAAGGGACGAATGCTATTTTGTATTTACTATTTTATATAATTTTATTTAAACACTAGTGTTTTTCACTAATGAAAACACTCCAAATTTTGATAGGTCTGATAATACTAGCATAAAAACACATTATGTAATCCCCACATTTGATTTTAGAGGGTGAATTCAGGCATTTGAGTCTGAAGGGAAAAACAAAAACTAAAAGGAGAATAAACCAGCCTAACGAGTGCTTTTGCCAAAGTTTTTCCTAAGCGGCCACAGCAACCCATGGGCACACTGGTGCTGAAAGGGTGGAGCTACATCTCTGTTTCTCCTCCCACATTGCTGTTCCCTCCTTTCCTTGCATCAATTCTAGCACTTATCTGACTCACATGCTGGCAGCAAACAAATCCCAAGGGGAGAAAAAGAAAACAGTAGTTTTCTGCTGGTTTAACAGCCAGGAATGTGCATGGAAGCAGTAAAAGTGCCTTGTTTGGCAGCAGAAAGCTCTTGGCTTGGCTTCCTTCTGGTGAAACTTCATCCCAAGCTCCCCAGGCAGCTCAAGAAGAGCAACAGGATTTCTGAGAGCGTCTGCAGGAAGAAATTGCAGCTCCTCACCTGCTCTGCTGACCAAGGGGGATACCCATCCTCTGGAGGGGAAGCTAGCCTGCCTCTCCCTCCAAGAGCTTGCAATGCCAGGCCTTCAGCCAGCCTGGGGCACAGCCTGCCCAGCTCCCTCTCCAGAACATTCACCAGAGCGAGCTGGGGGTGTCTGGAACCTTGGAAACTCGGGGCACAGCAAGAGAGAGATGCCTACACTGACTGTGGCATCCTCTCTGAGCTGAGGAAGCAGCTGCCAGGGTAAAACAACCTGGAGAGTTTATAAACAGGAAATCCCAGTCTCTGAAGTTCTATTTAAAATTCTACTTTCCAAATATACCTGAATAAGGAGTATTTTTCCTACTAACATAACTACTCCTGCATGAAAAACTACTGAGTTTCACAGTGAAAAGATCTTCTCCTCTGCAGGAGATTCAAAGCCCTGAAAAACATGGGGGGCTAGGGGAGAAAACCTTCCCAATTACTGACTTTTTGGGTGTGAGCACATTCAAGGGGAAGAGGGAGAGTTTCTGAAGAAAGGAAATCCTCCAATGAAAAACAGATGAGTAACACCTATCACTACCTTCCCAACAGACTTCCCCACTCAATGGACAGGGGTTAAAAGCCTTTAAAAGTGACAGCTCTGAAAAGACATCTCGATCATCCAACAGGAGCTCAAGCAGTCATGTGGAAGGATGCAGCTACACCAGATGCACTAACTGCTTTGGATGACCAATGAAGACTATTCATAAATAGAGAAGATGTTTAGATTTGATATTAGGAAAAAAAATTCTTCATGGAAAGGGTTATAAAGCATTGGAACAGGCTGCCTAGGGAAGTGGTGGAGCCACCATCCCTGGAAGGGTTAAAAAACCATATTGATATGGCATTTTGGGATGTGGTTTATTGGTTCCGGGTTAATGATTTGACTTGATGATCTTAAAGGTCTCTTCCAACCTTAATGATTCTATGATTCTATATAAACTGCTTTTTAAAAGGAAGTGTCTTGGTTTGTTTAAGGTTGGGGGGTTTTTTTTGGAGGGGGTTGTTTATTTGTTTTGTTTGTTTGACTCTGAGGCCAGCTGACATGGCTGGGAAAAACAGGTTAGGAGTTGGGGGATTTTCCTAGCCTGCCATAGAAAGGCCACATGTCCCCTTAAGGACCATGGGCTGCCATTAGCACAGTCCCTTCAGTACAGCCAGAGAGCAGCTGATGGCATTGGGGGACACCACCACAGGCAGGTGCCAGCTCTGCAGGTACACACAAGGCCAATGCACTCGGGACACATTCCTGTCACTCCTGGAGCTGCCAGCAGCCTCTGAAACCCACAAAAGGAACTAATCCAAGAAATCTGCTACTATGGAAAAGACAGTTTCCATCAGGCCCTGGGAGAAATAAAAAAACCCTTTTATCCAATCTCCCCTAATGAGTAAACACAAGATACTGTGCTACAACAGAGGAAATTTATTAATAAATATTCAAGAGGTAAAAAGCAAAATCAAGTCACTCCCTCACAGGTGACACAATGCTCATTCCAAGCTATTCAGCTGGGAAAAAAAAATCCTCCCCAGATGGACAAAAAAAACACAACAGACAAACTAGATCCTTTTATGTGTCCCTTTAATAAAATACATTTGCATAGTTATCTTACAACTTTGTTCAAATCCAAAGGTGAACAATTGCCTCATGCTAAGCACAGCCTGCATTCGCGTGTCTCAACAACCGTCCCCACACGTGACACTCAAGCCGGGGAAGGACAAGGAGGGGTTTTAAGGCGGCACACACCAGAACACAGCAGAGGTTTATTGGTTCATTACACCGAAGTAGCAGGACCCTGCAGCAGCTCCCACTGCAGGCCAAGGAGTGCATTCCTACGAGCAGACTTATTTACAGGTGTTTCCAACCCCGCCCAGGATAGCCACACAGGGATACAATCTGACAAAGCACTGAGAGGGCAGAAATGTTCAGCGACCAGAGGGAGACGTTTCAGTTATTAGTGTGCAACTTTCTGAGGGAGCTTTGCGCCTTCTGTTCCTGACTGCACCATTAACCACGTGGAGAAAGCGCTTTGGATGCTCCCAGCCCTCACCACCACGGGCTCCTCACACACCCAGCCCTGCCTCTGGTCCCAGTGGTGGCACAAGACCTTCCTGTGTGGATCCAGCTGTGGATCAGGAACTAAGCTTGTGTCAAACCAGGCTTCTGTAGTTTGTAAGTCCATTATGCAAACCAGACAGTTACAGAAGCAGCGTTTTGGTACCCGTTTTTGTGCATTTACAGCACTGTTTGGTTCTCACCCCAGTGACACCAGGGCCCCTATTCTCTGCTGGCCCACAGGAAACAACATTTAGCAAGTACCACACTGCAGGCAGCAGCAAACAGCATATTTTGCTTTCCACGTTGGCTTCAGGTTTACTTTTTAACCTTTTGTGGCTGTCAGCAACATTTATACTTTCAGCCCTTGCCTGGGAACCACTGAGCTCAACAGAGGACTCTGTTTTCCACCGCCAACCTTTTTCACCCAAATAAGGGTGATTTTACTTGACTGGCTGGGATGACCAGCTGAACTCAACTCTATGGTCTTTTATCAATAAAGGGGTGGATTGCACACAACCAGAGAAAAAATAGCATTTTTAAAAGTAAAAGTCTGATTTAAACTCAACTTCCAATAGCCACACTGCTTCATTGATACAGAATATTATTTTTAAATAATCTTGCTGTAAATACATCCTTGGCACAGTCTTTCCTTTTCATGATCTGATGTGTGTATCCAACTCTTTCTGCACCACTGTGCAGGAGAGGAGAGCTCTCAGGCAACTGTGCTGGAGCTGTGCTAGGCTGACTCTTGCAGTACAGATAAATACTGAAGGCAGGGACTAAGTCTCTCTCAATCAGCATTATTAACATGTGTTTTTATTATTATTATATTTATTATTACACTTAAGAGAATTTAGAGTGTACTCAGATAACAGTGAAACATGAAAAGATGGCTGCGAAAGCACAAAATGCTTCACTTCGATGCTCTCCAGTTCAGACTTAGAGGCAGCAGTTTCAGTAATTATCAACGCTCATACCTACACAGCAACACACAGGGTTACCTGTGTGAAACTTTGCCAACAATACTGTAATCTCCAAATGTATCAGTTAAAAAAAAAAAACAAAAACCAAAAGAGTAGAATGCCAGCTGGTTTTGTAAAATTCCACATAAGTATATCCTCAAATACCTCAGTGACGATGTGAAGTTGTTTTTAATTTTTCAAAGACAGTTAGTAGAAATCTGGCATTCAAGGAAAACTGAACACTGATTGTCAGTGTGGCTCAAATCCCACAGTGCCTTTCTGCCTTTTAGAAATTACATAATTTAGAAGATTACCTAATTGTAAGACTACAATAAGTGACTGCTCGATGCCACTGGTGCAGCACAACACATTTCAGCCTGTATTAAACAGGCTTTCCAAGACAGAAATTCAGAGAAGGCAATTCTGGGTGAGTAGTGTATTTTAGTAGAAACACTTAAAATGTGGTTTCAGAAGGAAATCAAGTCATCTGAAATACTCAAAGGATTATCTAGCACATTATTTGCCTACAACAACATGATTTCATTCTATAACAAAATACTGGTTCAGACAAAATACATCCAGAATAAAAATCCATTTGTAGTTTTCTGTAGGCACATTGTGTAGTCCGTATTGCACAGAAGACACATCTCCGAACTAAAGGGCACATATACATTATTTGATCAAGGATATTAAATACATAACATTGGATTTTGGAGAAAGGCTTTTAAATCTCTGCAACTGGATTAACCTTTTCCTGATAGTACCTTCACAACATTCATCTATATATATATATGTCTATATAGTAAACAAGCAGTTTGTTTTGTAAACATTTCTGATTGCATAAGTGACCTTTGCTGTTTCGTAACCAAGTTCAGGAAACCAACTAAATTAAATACTGTGTCTAGAGATTTCTAGTTGTTACAAGAGCACAGAACTATTTAATCAGAGAAGTCATCTAGAATCAAATGAATCCTTTTATTTAAAGGGGAGTCAAGGTTACAAGTTCCTCCTTCCCTTCAAACATTATAATAAGACTTGGGCAGCTCATGCTGCACTGTATTTCCAACGGGCCAGGACTGAGGAGCACAGTTCCATCCTAACCCCAAATGCTCTGCCCTCACTCCAGGTTCTCTTAGTGTCTCTCTCCTGGCAACACCCCTTCAGGGAGTTTTACCTCTGCATTAGGTTGCTGCTCTATTTACCAGGAGGAAGAGCAGCAGCTTTCAGACAGTACCTCAAAATCACTGCAGACCACAGCCAGAGACAAACAATTCAGTACCATGAACTGTTGTTTAATGAAGAGAAGGGGCAGGGGAAGGGCCTGGTCACACAGAGGCTGTGCAAGTACTTACTGCAGCAACTAAGCACGTTTGCCAAAACTGAAAGCAAATATGAATGAGCAGAATTTAAAGGAAGGAGGCTGTTTAGGGATAGAATGTATTGAGCCGAAACAACCTGAATTCCTGCTGTAGTACTGCTGTGAAGGAAGAAAAAAAATTAAAATATCCTCCACTCTACGCCTAATAATTCTTTCCCTCATTAAAAAGGGTGTGTAAAGGCTGGATGGAGTGTGCCAGATCTAACCCTTAGATCTTGTAGCATGTTTGTAATCACAGTGACTACCAGCAGCAGACAGGGAGGGTTGAGCCATGAAGGCCATCAATTTTAAAAGCTCAATATGTAAGAGATTAAATCAAGTCCATTAGAACAATAATCAATGAACATTTTAATTCTGCAAAATATGTACATTACAACATTAAAAGAACACAAGTGCCCGTTCAAAACATCTCAGATAAACTGTGCAAATAGTGGGTCTTTGTGTGTCTGCAATCCCACCATGCAAACAATAGCTTGATATGCATGCTAATGACTACGGTTATCAATCCCAAAGGAAATGCTAAAGGAAACAAGAATGAACAGCAGTGAAAGCCACACAAAGACCCACTATCCTTTTCTGCTTTTACAAATCAACTGCAACTGTAGATTAGAAGAAAAACCCACAAAAACCTAATTTCTTGATTGGATCTAACGTTCAAACGAAGCAAAAGGATTGTGTCAGACACGTGAGCAGGGCTGGCCACCCTGCCTCCACGCTAGTCAAACTTGGATAGTGGGTCTCTGAGGTGCTTTCACACTGGAAGACAACATTGGGTCCTAAAAAAAAAAAACAAAACAAAAAAAATGAAGGATAAAATGAACATAAATTTGAGAGTGAAACATATGAATTCTATGGACAAAGACAGAACAACACCAAAAAGGTCAGAAAGGAATGATGAACATTCAACTTTCTGAAAACAGACATCACAAGCTTCGACTCTTGCAGTTTCATATTTATAAACACACAGATTTAAGTACTTGTGACCAGCCATTGCTGACTCTGAAAACCCCTGCGGCTCATTCATTTGAAGAGAAAGGTTCTTCCTAAGGAAAACTTCTGTCATGTAGACTCAACACAAGGTCAAGCCCTAAGGATTTTTTTAAAGGCAATGGCAAAATTCCCTGAGATTTCAAAAAAACCAGAATCTCTAGAAACTTCTACTGGGACTTTAAAAATCAGACAAAAACTAAACTTATAAAGAAAAATCTCGGAATTTATTCATATCAGCACATAAAATTCACTTGTTCAATTCTGTTTGAGCCTGAAAGAAATGAAAACCTTGCTTCTAGTTTTATGTATCCATGGAACAGGAGGTACCACATCCCTCAGAATCCAAGCGCTACATGGTCTGAGAAGGGACACACCTTGTGGGCAACCCAGAGACTATTCCAGACCCCAGAATTACAACCTGGAAGGGTTATCAAGCCTGACTGACATTCACCAAATAGTTTTAGAAATACAAAGTCACTATGTCACTATGAAGTAAGGGATTGATTTTATATTTGATCTTTTGTAAAAGAGGTAAAACTTTGGAGCTGTTGAGTAAAATCTTAGAAAAATCATTAATCCTCATGTCTTAAAATATCAACTTGGAACTGCAACAGGCAACACCTCAAAGCCACTGCTACCATGAACTGTTACTCCACAAAGAGAAGTTACTTGGCAAGAACTAGAGAACTTCAAATTGTGCTATCCATACACAGATACAGAAATGCCCCAGCCACGAGCACGTCAGTTCAGAAGTTGTTTTTTCACCATGAACACTCCTGAAAGTGAGTCAGCTTCATCCACCAGACAGTGTGGACAGGAATTACTAAGGATCTTTTGTGCATGGAAATCAACTTCTGGAAATACAGATCCTTGTTGCAGGATTTGCCTCATGTCTCCAACATGTCACATTTACAAGTAAGGTTTGGGGAAGAAAAAAACGACGTAGCTCTGGAGATATTACTACAAACAACAAGCTGGGGCTCAGGCCTGAGCACCTGAAGGAGTAACTCTGATGTGTGAGGAACTGCAGCAGTGCTGGGCTATGGAAAGCAGAAGCGAAGAAAAGTCACTACACACAGATTAGAGCAGAAAGAACTGGCACAACATTCAGTTCTGTGAGTCTCATGGGATGAGACACCTCAGGATGAACCACAAGCCTCTTGCACATGGAGCACAGGTGTGCCCACCTGGCTGAGCTGTCCAGCCCTCAGCAAGAACATCTCTGGGGGATGAACTGATCTCTAACATTAGAAGACATCTAACAACCAAGTATGCAGACGTAGCTGGAGCAGCTGTCTTCCCTCCTTACACTTCTCTCCTGCCTACCCCACCTTAAACATCCCTTGGGAAGAATGGGAAGAGAACCTGGTAGATGTATCTTTGTCAGATGCTGGGAACACAGAAAAGACCTGACCCTTGAGATTTAATGGTTGAGATTTACCTGAGGGGAGAAAATCTCAGCTGAAGAAAATAAAAGGACAAAGCTCACATTGGTCCCATGGATAAGATGACAAACCTAAAAAGGTATCTCATTGAAAAAGCCAACAAATAGTAAGAGAACAAGCTTCCAAATGCAAAGCAGATGTAGACTGGCAAAAATAAAATTATCTCCAGACCAAGCCACTGGTAAGAACCATGAAGAGGTAAGAGCACCATGCCTACCCCCCTTACACACACCTTGGAAAGGACAAGAAGAGAACCTGGCACTAGACAGGCACTGGCAACACACAATATCTGACTCTGCATGGTTGTGCAAACACTCGAACAGAATATTGATTCTTTATTTTAGATCTGTATTTTGAAACCTGCCGAGTATCATATTTATTATTTATGATGGCTTTTTGTGCAAACATTAGGAAAAAGGCTGTTAAAATGTCATCAAAACAGGAGCAAGTCTAACCACCACCACAGTCACCAGGAGCACGACTCAACTGTCCTGTTTTCTGTAATCACCATGTGTTTAAGAGACAAACCCTCAAACCTACAAAATCCTGAAATCATTTTCTTTTTCTTTCCTTGCAGGGATCCTATACCAGGATATGCAGCTACACCAAAAAGGAAAAGTGATTTTCTTCTGTTCACAGAGCTATGTCAGCAACTTACGAGAGGGGACATCTCACTGACCCCAGTTCCTTCTTTGCTAGGAAAGTTTGCCATTACAGCTACAACTAATAACTCCCAGAAAAGACTCCAGATACAAAGGTCTTTAAATCTGGGGAAAACCAAAATATTCCTAAGCCACAAACCTATTTGAGTTAGCCAAATCTGCCTGCTCCCTTTCCAATACCATTACACTTGTTCTAGAAAAAACAGTGGGAAAACCTGCTATTATTCAACAGAGGCATTGTGATACTCAGATCAGCAGTTCTTTAAAATGCAACAATGCATTTTTAAAACTATATTCTGTCATATCTCAAAGCTGTTCTGTAGAGGGCCACATCAACATTTCTGTGGGACAATTCTTTAGTGATTTTGCAAGAATACTCATGATAATTTCTGTACTCTGTTTAAAGAAGAAAAATTTTGTAAGGAAACCCAAGGAAATTTAAAAGTTCATTCAGGACATATTTAAACATTCCTCTGGTTACAGAAGAGGTACAGAGCAGTGACTTACTGCTCACACAACTGACCAGCAGCAGCAGCCCAGCTGAAATCTGGGAAATGGTATTTGAACAGAGCTACTGAGCTGGAGCTACTGAGCCGTGCTGGGTTTGGGGCAGGATTTTTTCTTAAGTTTCCAAATGCCTGTATCCAACAGAGTGGCAAAGACCAGCACAAAACTAGTCTGTAACTTAGCTTATTTGAAATACTGGGAGAATTTTAAATAATGAGAATAAATTCATCATACTCTTTGTTCACCAGTAGGTGGATTTTGTAGAACTGCTTCATAGAGTAGTTGAAAAGGGAAAAGTTTAATGGCCAGGTACAGATGACCTTGTGCACATCTGCACATCATTAACCTTTGTCAAAAGCCAGCTTGATGTGTATGGAAATACTCTTACTCCACACAGGGAAAATTCAAATGATGTATGAGCAAACAGAGACAAGTTGTCATTCAGAAAGTTACAGTGTGGTCTTAGCACAGTTTTTGCTGAAAATCAGTGGCTTATGTGACCACCTTGCACTTGTCACATTCAACCACATAACTTGAAATAACAATACACCTGATAACAACACCTGAGTTTTAATACTCAGCCAGAATCTTAATTTTATAGCCCATCTGGTGGAGTCTATACTGTTTCTGCAAAAGGGAGATTTGCAAACAAATTAAAGCTTTCAAAGAACCATTTTAATGATTTAGCTATGTCTAATCAAAGAATGTTAAGTTCCATCTAAATGCAGAAGTTTTTGACATCCCAAGCACATTGGCCAGAGGCATTAAAAACAAAGCCAGAATAATGTGTTACCAAAAATATAAGCTCAGAAGTAATTTAGCTAATAAGAAAACCTCAAGAATAGTGGACACTCTCTTTTGCCCAGGAACCCCAACAAGCTATCCAGGGAAAATATTTTAATTTTCCAACCCAAGCTGTACCTTCACTATGAGTTTGTGAATTTCTGTGTAAGAACATGACTATGTGATCAAATCTGAAGGGCAGACTGATCCTGCACAGTAGCTATAGGCTAATAAGAGTGAGGCTCAGCCAGATTTCCAGATAGGTGTCTTTATCCCAAGAGAAGTCCAAACATTGTCTAGAGAAAAACAGCAAGTGAAGGGACAAGGCCTGTCATGTCAAAGGAGCAACTCTGGCACCATGGTATGTTCCCAAACCCACTGGGCTGATGTAAAAGTTGGTTTAATCACAGGATGAAAAGCTGAAGGAGTAAAAATTGTGCTAATTTTTTCTGAGTGGAGGATTTTCTCTGGGGACACGGGCCAAAAAACAGGGTGTGTGTAGGGGACACCAGAAACCTTTACTGTGTTTATGTGCAAAAGGCAGAGCAGATGTTGACTGTCAGGTGTACAGTTTGGGATTCAGTTCTCAGCCTGCTGCTGGTAATTTTCACCTCAACCTATGTCCTGACATATATCCTGTTTCTCAGGACTGGATGCCAGCTAGAATGCTGGGAGCCAGAACAAGCATATTTAGGACAGAACAGACCACTTGCTAATGCCAAAATCTTTTTCCTATCCTTTTTATGGGTATTTTTACTTAACTCGTACGTATGTTAAAATTACTACAGCACTTTTCCTTATTTTACAAAACTTGAGCAAGTTCTGTAATTGCAGTGTGCCTGCACTGCTTCCCAGTCCATGCTAGTTATCTGCACCTTGTTGGAAGGAGAATTCCTACCCAATCCAATATTTTTAGCTCACCCTACAGCACTCCTGCTATCCCACACTGGCTGGTTGGTGATGTGCTGGTTGTTTGTAGGTTAACTAGAAAAGGGTTCAAAGTATCTTGTACTATAATAAAGTATTTAAATAAAGAGTCCTTGAAGCACTAATCAATTCAGCTGATGCCTGGAACTCCAAATTGCAAACACAGAGAAGAACAGCAATGCACCTTTGAAATGAAGCGACAGAATTAATCAGAAATAGAGGTTGCTTACACTGCTGACTTGGATCGGAATCTGTGGTCATCTTCACATAGTTTGAGGGGAAGAGACCTGTTACACCATTGATTTCTCCCTGCCACCAGTCAGCATCATCTTTGTTCAGCACATTAATCAGCTGCCCCTTGGAGAAACTGAGCTCATCCTCATTGTTGGCCGTGTAATCGTACATGGCTATCACCTGACACACTGTGAAGGAAAGAAGAGCAGAAAAGAGTTGTATCAGTATTAAAACTGTTTCCTCAGTGTTCTACAAAACCACAGGAAAGAAACAACCATTTCACATGCACTGTTGCATGAGAAAAATGTCCCATGATTTTAACTTGATATAGAATTGTCTTCCCTTTTCTTTTACTTTTTTTAAGTTGAGCCAGCCAGTAATTTTTATTTGCACTTTAAAGATCTGTGAACATTTATAATGAATGGACTGCATCTACTAGCCCTCTAAAAACTTATAAATGCAATCAAGTATGATTCTCTCTTTTACTGGCTGAAGAGAAAGTGAGTTTGATTATCTTACTGCAGACACTTATGAGGAAAATGTGGCAGAGAAAGAGGAAACATGCATTAGCTAATCATGGGTTGCTGCTTTGGTTACAGGGAAGTTTTGTCCAGCAAAACCCAGGAAATTGTTGTATAAGCAACTCATAGCTGTGGAGAACAGCATAATTTAAGCACACAGAACTAAAAAAGCTCCTTTTCTGTGAAATAACCTCATTTGTACCCGGCCATTCAAATGGAAAAACCTACAAATAACCTGAAAATTTGCTTAGTTTCCCTCTTTGTAAGGAGCAGTGCATGTAATTCCACATGGTTTCCCAATGTTTGCTAGCTCTAAGATTTTTGCTAGCAGTTGGAAACACGGAGTTTCCAGATGAAAAGAGTATGGCTCTTCAGAGCAACCATCAAAATTAAAAAGCCCAGAAGATGGTTGCTGACCCTCACAGATACATGAACAACTGAAATAGTTACATAAAATTCTAAATTAAATACAAAGTCTTTTTTGTTTTTGTTTTTGTTTTTTTTTACCTGAGGGAGCAGCTGAAGTGGTTCTTTCACTGCTTGGACCCAGCAGCTTCACATGGCTGGCAGGGAACCATCCCTTCTGTCTCTTTTTCCCTCTTGCCTGTAAATGTTTATAATGGTTATTACGCAATTGAAAAACTGAATAGTCCATAGACTGGAAAAAAATGCAACAAATACGTCACAGGATTTTGCTAACTAAAGACAAGAAGTTAGGCTTCCAAACAGCTACTAAATGAATCTCAAAAGATAAAATCTGACTAAAGCATAAAACAATGCAATTCAGATAAAGCTGCACCCTAATATGTTCATCCAAATTTTTAAAGTGAGATTTCAGAGTAGAACTCAATTGTAGGGCTGAAAATTCATTCTATGAATATTCCACCCATGCATCACATCCAGAGTCTATAATGAGGTCAAGGGCACTTTTACAGGACATTCTTCTAAAATCTAGATGGGGAAGGGAGAGAAGTGGGAACAGCATCTTTGCATTAAACAAGCTTCCAACTCCAGCTTCCAAACCCACCTGATCTTTCATCAGAATAACTTTAACGTTTCACCAATTAAATCCTAACCAATTAAATAACTGTCAACTTGTCTCTTCCTTCTCCTACATATTAATCAACGGTTTTACTATTTTATGTGACCAAGAAAATCGACTTTAAAAAAACCATAAAACCCCCAGCAACCCAATGTTTAAAAAAGCCAACCAACCAATCTAACAAACAAAAAAAATTCACCACACAGCTTTTCTTCCCCTTTGGTTTATGCAAGATGAAAATAACTTTCTGACCAGCTTTTACATAACTCAATACTTAGTTGTTTTTTTGAATTAAACCTGAGAGCACTTCCTCACCACTCATGAAGTCACAATTATTTCTCCTTGAATCACTACCTGCAACTCTCCTTGCCACCATCCGCTGGCATTTTTCTTCAGAATAAGTATGAGCTGTCCTGGAGCGAGACTGAGCTGTTCAGCTCCTGATGCAGCATAGGCAGTAGTAACCTGAGCGATTTCTGGAAAGGAAACAGCAATTGCATTTGTTCTTTTTTCACAGCAGTAAGAGCTGGAGCCACAGAAATATCCTGCTACACAACTTGCAGCTAAGAAATCAGCCACCATTAAAACACTGCTATGAACCCAAATGCTCAGTTACTTAAGAAACAGCCTTAAATGTTAAAAGGTTATCACACACTTACCGGGTTTCTTATTTATTGTTCCAGTTTTGCCAGCATAGCTAGAAGCCTACAAAGAAGAGACAACAACCACCTTTAATATGTAATTAGACCAGTACAGTTTACACTAAAAGCACATGGAGATTTTAACTTTAAACCCATATTCAACAGAACACCATCATGTACAGAGAGAGAGGCAGTGTGACACTGGCTACAGCTCAGATTTAACACTCAAGCTAAGGATTTTCCTTTCTGTCAAGCACATTAACCTCTGCTCAAAATCCCTGTCTAAGAGCTGCTGAGTGCCAACAGAATAAAACTGAGAGAAACTATCATGTGTTAATTCTCACAATGTGAACTCACGTCTGGATCTTTTGGCCTGACGTAATTGGAGGGGAAGATTCCAGTTCTGTTATCGATGCTCCCGGTCCACCATTCCCCTTCCTTCTGGGTCACCAGGATCTCCTCACCTTCCACAAACGTCAGGTCACCGGGCTCAGAGCTCGAGTATGGATAGAGGGCAACGTACTCTGTGCAGAGAGCACACAGAGCAGAGAACAGCTTCAGATGGGCACAGGAACATCAGATAAAGGGATACCAGCATTATCTAGTGTGCTCACAACAGGGATCACAACTGTGTTCATAACAGGGATCACACCTTCACAAGTCTGTGAACTCACCTGCCTACCTGCTTGACTGTAATCCCATTTACTCTTACAGGTACACAACTTTGTAATGAAAAAAACACATGTGCAATTAAAATATAATCAGGGAAGTATAGAGATACACTAGAATTTCTTCTCCAGTAATACTTGTTTGCTCTACTTCTTACTGATTGTAAGAGAACGAACCACATTCAGGAGATTAAAAATCTTTTCTTATGTCTTTACAGAGCAGCATAACACAGTAGAGAACAGCAGCAAGAGAACTCTGCTTATGAGTTTTCAGAAATATATTCATGCTCAAGCAGAAGCGTTAATAACAGAACCTAGGCCTATGCTCAACCTGAATTACTCATAACCTTGAGTTCCTATTTTAGCAGTCTTGTATCGACAGCTGAACATTTGCACCGTGCCTTTTGGACAAGCACTCAAAGTGCTGCTCAGAAACTCCTCATGAACTGAACTATATTTACAAACTATATTAAGCAGAACCAGACTGTAGGATTAGTTGGAGTTTTTCATGCAATCTTACCCTCTCCTGCTGGGTAACTCTGGGTATTAGGCCTTTTGTTTACAGCTGCATAAATAGCTTCTGGTCTGCAGAAAGAAGGAAAAAAACCAAACAACTTTGTGTTACCAAGAGGCTGATCAAGAGCAAATCTCACAATTCACATGAGACTAAGACTACTTTGGTTATATCAGAGCTGGTACTGACTGGAATTAACTGCAAAGACTTCCCAGAATATCAAACAGTGACAAGTATTATTGATATTTAATATATTTATGGCACCCAAGAGCACACCACTTAAAAAAAAAATCATGTGATAAAAGGGAAGAGATACATTCACAAATTATGCTATTCAAAAGAAGTAAATTAAAGATTTTGACTAAATTCTCTTATTCTAAAGAATTTCTAAGAAGTTTTAGCAGCATGCATGAACAGAACAATTTACACAGTGGTGCAGCCATCCCACCAGTAACCAGACTTTACCTGAACAGTTACCCTGGAGCATTAGAAGAGGCATTATGATGTTTTCAAGTGAAGAAAAACACACTACTGCTCTGTGCAGAGCTTATAATTACCTTTGGTTAACTTAAAAAATTGGCACCTTTAGAGGCAGAATGCAACTGCACTGCAAGAGAGGAGACTTGGTAATGAACAAACAGTCTGGAACTTGATGAATAATCAAACACCACTGATGTTTCACAGCACTCAGCCTAGCAAGACTGTCTATAGTTACACAGCAGTGAGCCCAACATTACTTGACTTGCCAGAATGAAATAATAAAAGCCTAAAATGACACACTGTAAATTCAAAATGGCATTTATATTCTGCACACTAAAGCACTGCAAGAACTTTGCACTCAAAACCACCTCTTTTTGCAAGGTTCTGAATAAAACAACAGCAAAAGTCACACTTACTCCTCTTTCTTGGTTTCACTCCCAGGTAAGAGCTTGACATAGGACTTTGGAAACCAACCCCTTCCTCCGTGTACCTCCCCAAACCACCAGTTCTCCTGCTGCTCCAGGACAGTGATGATGTCATTCTTTGAAAAATTCAAGTGGTTATCTTTTTTTGCAGTCCAAGAGCAAAGTGCTTGTGCTTTTAGGTTCTCTACAGGCTGCCCCTGTAAGACAAAGTGGTGGTGGTTGACAACACTGCCCCAAACTGGTTCAATTGTTAAAGACAAACACTGGTGTATCTTTTATTGAAATTTAAGCAGCTTCCTTCCTAAGTGATGGGTGAATAACTTTGTTTACATCAATGCATGCATGCAACTCGGTTTCTTATTTGTTAGAAATATCTTCTTTGTCTAATTATAGGTGAAAATGATTTTAGAATTATGAAAGTTTGAGTCCTATTGCTCAGTGGTCCCTGGAAATATATGGAATTATATCAATGCACACTAGTAGAATATTTATATGAGCTTCTTTATCCTCCAGCCTGTTCAGTGCACCCAGCATTAGCAAAATTGTGTGGTGTTCTGTGTTTTTATTTAAATCACTTTCATTAAAATGAATCTGAAATGCAGCAAGTTCTGCACCAGGTACCTGTCCATGAATGGGTGAAACAGATCCAGGGGACACAGTGCGAGTAAAAGCTGATTTCTGCTGCCAGGCTGTGTTAACATTCAGGCTGGAAAAGGGGACGTTTTGGTAATCAGATTCTTCTGCAGATTTACTTGGTGAAAGTGGTCTGCAAATTGAACACAAGGCATATTTATCAAATCACCACTGTTATTTAGAAAGTGCCTCAAGCAGAGAACTTTTTTTTAACATCTATAACACTGATATTCTATACAATGTAAAGCAGACTATCAAATACTTAAATTTTCCAAGTGAAGACTTTTAAGAAGGTTCTTCAGTAAGTTTTCTGCTTTTGTATTTTAAAAACAAACACCAAGCAAAACTATCCAGCACATTATGTGCTAGCTAAATTTAGAAAAAGCAATTTAAACACAAACATAACAACAACTCACTCTGAAGCAGCTGAGGTAGTAGATAAAGATACTGTAGGAGGAAGTAAGGCTTTCTTAGGAGATAAAGCTTTTTCTCCTTCTGGTATTTTTTCTACATAATTGCACGGAAACCAACCAAAATGTCCTTGAAAACTCCCATAAAGCCAACCAGGCTCACCCACAGTTTTTTCATCAACCTATGGACAGGAGGAGAAATACAAAGAAAACAGAATTAGCACCATGAAACAAGCAGGGTACCTGGTTTGTCAGCACCTGCTGGCTCTCTGACCTGAACGGGGCAGTGCCCACACCAGGATCAGCATTTTCACTCTGCCCTGGCAAAACTGAGCTGATTTTGCCCTGTGATGATGCAGCTGCCCTGGTTTCAGACACAGGTACAGACAGACCTCAGGGACCCCTTCAAACAGGCCCCAGACATGGGGATCATGCAGTGCCTGTGAGCCACTCTGTCCTCCCAAAAATGCCAGTGCATTGTGCTGGATTCTGCTGAATGTGCAGCCAAGAGGCACGGGCTGGTGAGGCCAGCAGAGCAGGAAACAACTGCTGCTGTTCTGCTCACAGATATAATTAACTCTGTCAGCTGACTGTGTCCAAAACACATCCAAAATTTCTATTATTTACTACATGATTAAGTATAGAGTGTCCTTAAACATTCATAGCAATACTGAAGCTTCCATTATGCTGCAAATTAGCCAGTTAGTGAAAATTGGCTAAAAATTAGCAGCCCATCAAATAATATCAGCTGGTTAGCTTAGCTGGGGTTTGGGATGCAAGAAGAGGAGGAGGTGGCAGCTGTTAGCCTATTTCTGAAATCAGTTATCAGCAGTTAAATTATACAATTATAGCTGAGAGGGAAGTCAAAGCAAAACCTACTTCTCTTGTTCCCTCTTCCATGGTTCATTGGTAGGAAAATGCAAATAAATGCTTTAACACTATCAAACTGAAAGCTAATTTAGTCAAGTGTTTTAATATTTTGTACCACATTGCTTTATAAATTCTTCCTTATCACCTACTTGTATCACTTACAGTCTGAATGAGGACAAACTTATACATTAGAAACTATTTTACCATGGCTGTAAATCAGTTTTCACACATTCACCTGCAGGCAAAGACTTTCAAACAAGTGCTAATAACTAATACACATGAAATAACACAGATTTCAACCGAGATGCCACAAGGCATTTCCAATCTTATGGTCCTGCTGTAATATTATAGACAGCAAATTCAGAAAAGTGCTACAATAAGTGGCCACAGAATAAATTACTCTGTCTGTCTGAGGGAGGATTGATAAAGGACCACTCAGAAAGACATTCACAGATTCATAGGATGGTTTGGGTTGAAAAGGATCTTAAAGATCACCTGGTTCCACCCCTCTGCCAGGGGCAGGGACAGCTTCCACTAGACCAGGTTGCTCAGACAGGCAGACATTTCTGTTAAGAATACACTGGAAAACAATATTAAGATTCAAAAGAACCTTTCACACCTACTTGTTAAATAACTAATTCGATTTTAATTCAAATGCCATCAATAAATAATACATGTCTCTATTTATCATGTTCATATTTCAAGCCAACTTGTACATGTGTAATGAACTGCAACAACTACGTTGATTCTGATTTACTAATTTTAGAAAGTTTATGTTTAGCATTCACTGTTCTTATATGCAAAGAGATTGTCAACATATCTAGGATGTGTAAAACTCAAGAGAAATATTTTGGCTGAACTAATCCCAATTTCACCTGTTTAAAAAAATAAAGAAAGCAGCAAACCAATTTAAATTTTGAGTAAACCTTAAAATACATCAATGAAATGCTTTTGACCTTTAAGACTTCTCAAGGGTAAGAAAAGGGTTAATTTTTGCAAGTTAAACATGAACAGCAAATCTTACCTGAATTACATCTCCAGTATTAAAGCTCATCTCATCGTGGTTCCTTGCCTCAAATGGGTACAAAGCTCTGTAATTTACCAAGGCAATGGAATTCCTTGACTCTGCAGCACCCACTGCATTGCCTGGAAGGTAAGAAAACCAGTCACCACTCTGACACAGCTGAGAGACAAGCACTCAGCTGCAGCCCCATCATTCTAAGCAGCTGGTGGGAATATCAGTTCTTGCCCCAGACATTGTGCAGGTATCAGGAGATCACCAGGGCATCAGTTTAACACACCAATCATGGAAATGTAACTGATACAACAAAACGCATTAACTTCTGCAGTGAAAAAAATCACAAAAACATAGAATGGATTGGGCTGGAAGTGACCTTAAAGGTCACTTAGTTCCAATCCCCTGCCACAGGCAGGGACACCTTCTGCTAGACATTAAAAATGGCATTTTTATCTTCTCCTCTTTCTTTGCCACACTGCTCTGGCTAAGCCAGTGCTTTAATAAAGCCTCATTTAACACCATTATAATGTTCCAAGTTGCAACAATAAGTGCTCAGCAGCATGCGTGAAGACCTTATTTAGAAACCTATAATAGCAAAATATCACAATTCCTGTTTTCTTTGCATCTCCATTCTCCAAGTCAGTGACTGATGTTGCAAACAGGGAATGTTTTACCAGGTTTAGCTCAGGTGTGCAAGTATCTTTCAGCCCTGTTCTATTTTCATTCTTGCTGAACTCAGTGAGAAAAGTGGATAATAAAAACTGACGAGAACTAATGAAGGATGAAATCAAATGTGCCTTTAGTGTACATATTGTTAAAGCACTCTTTTTCCAAGTCCCACAGCTAGAGTTAGGTCAAGTCATTCAGTTCTTTGTTTTTTTTCATCTGAGGCATTGAGTAATGCAAAAATAAACCACATTTTGCTGTTAATAAATCCCTTTTCTGAGCATCATCTGCCCATCTCTTATCAATGAACAAATCCTCTCCATTTTAGAATTCTATTTTAAGGAAAGGAAGTGCAAGCCCTAGGAAAAACCTAAAATATTACAATTCCCAGCAAGTGCTCTTTGTTGACCATGATCACTGAAAGATTTGTCTCCAGAGTCACAGGTGCTGAACACTGACAGAAGTAACTTAAAGTTTATAGGATCATTTGTAACTGACAAAAGACATAAAACACTGCTGTGGTTTTTTTTATTGTATCTTAGGCAAGAAGTCTGCAATAGAGTCACATCGTTAACAGTACACCTGAAGAGTGAAATAACACTCAGGAAAGTAAAAGTCCAAAAGTCTTAATGATTTTGAGATTACCTTCATTTTTCCAGGGTGGCTTAAGACTTTTCCCTTCTGTTGGCTTCAAGAGATCTGCAAACTTTTCATTTATGTTTATTTTAGAAGTGTGTTTCTCCACCTCTTGAGAGTTAGTTGCTTCTTTTATCTTTTTTATCTCCTCGTTCTGCTTGCGCCTCTCCTCAGCTTCTTTTGCTATTTGTTCTTGCTTTCTTTTATCTTCTTCCAGTTGCCTCTGCCTTTGTTGTTCCACCTCCCTCAAGATCGTGGCTTGTCTATTTTTCTCCTCCTCTGCAAGAAGCTGTTGTTTGTTTTCCCTTTCTCTCATCATGGCAGCTGCTTCTTCAGCCTTCAGCTTTTCCTGGACTTTTTCCTGCATTCGTTCTTCCTCCAATCGCTTCTTTTTCTCTTCCTCTTCCCTTCGGATATTTTCCTGCCATCGGTTCTCCTTCTCCCGTTTGGCTTTCCTGAAAGAAAGGAATGAGAGAGGTAAGAGAACATCAGTATAAAAACGAATGAGATTGTGCTCCTACAGTAGTCAGTGACACTTGTCAGCAAAACTGAGTGTATGACATTGATCACTCTGCTCTCAGGGTCATCAGCTCTGCCACAGATCACAGCTTAACATGAGTGCCAGTGTATTCCACATAAAAATAACAAATGGATTAAAAATCAAGCATTTTAATCCATCACCTGTGCAGTGCCTTCACGAGCACTTCTGTCCACCTGCATCCTGATGAGCAAGAACTGATCTGATAATTGAACCAAGCTGGATTTAAGCTCTCCAGCAAAGCAGTATCCAAATCTCCTGACTGGAAACAATGACTGCCAAAGAGATTAATTTCACTCAGGTACATAGATAAAAATAGCTTTTGCATACTGATCTTGGCAGCTTGGTATTTTTGCCTTCAGCAGTTGCAATCTATCCAATGTGCTTATCCCTGCTAGGACCACGCTGCAGCAGACAAGATCAGGAAACCTGACTGTATTCTCCATAACTATTCAGATGTTAGTTATCCTGTGCCTCAGCTGTCTAAAGAAGTTAGTATCCAATTCAACACAATATTTTAGCTGTCAAGACCTTTCTTCTGAAGAGAGAGGACCTAACCTTTTGGGCCATGTTCATAAAAATGTCTAAATAAGACCTTTTCATCCATTTCCTGTGGGACATCCACTCCTCTGATGGGCATTTTAGTGTTTCCAAGTACATGGCAGGATCCAGTAAGAGCTGTGCAGCGATGCTGTTACTCCATCACACAGCTCTGTCCAGCCAAAAAATTAACAGGCTATCACCACATGTATGGCACATTGTTCTCTTGAACAGACTGTCACAAATGTTATGAAACTTCATCACACACAGAAAAACGCTGTCATGAGCAAAGCCCACGAATCACCCACACTACACAAGGTCACTAGCCCTGTTTCTTTAGTCAAATAGAATATAAATCATTGAAACTCTCAAATTCAAGCCCTCTTACATGAGTGGGACTCCACATAAAATGCTTCCTCTAAGGCAACCAACGGGATGTAGTTTTACATTAAAAGTATAGATTTTATCTTAAAAGTCACAACAGCTTTTGTTTTATTATTTTGTTTTAAGAACTGCAGCACTGATACACTCAGCCACGGTCACCTTGCAGCCTCATCTTCCAGGCGCTTCTTCTGTGCAAGTTCAGCTCTTCTTTTTTGTACCTCTCTTATTTTGTCCTGTTTGATCCTGTGGAGCTGCTCCAAGGCTAATTGCTGTGTGCTGTAACTTTCTCTCAGGTCCTAGGGAGGGAACAATGGAATACATAAAAGGGAATAAAGCCAATCTTTCAGAAAAGCATCCAGGCATTTTAATGCTTTTTCAACCAAGTTTTAATACAAATGGCCAAAGTAGTATTAAGTTATTAATAGTCCTTGGAGGTCACTGCAAAGAAAGTCAAATCAACAGAAGTATAAAAGGAGATGGCAGGTTTGCAAAGTCAGTGATGTAATTTGGGCTTTCAAAGAGCCCTTCCAGTCCTAAACCTGCTGGAAATGCCAAATACAACACAGGAGAGGGGAAGATACAAAACTGAGTGTTCAAACACATTACTGAAGGCAGTGAATTGTATTTTAAGTAACTACAAGGAGGCAGATTTCAGCTGAAAGCCAACACTGTACCATAACCTGAGAAAGCATCCTGCAGTAGGGTGCTCACCCCTGATGCTTCCTGAGTGATCAGTCCCATGTTTAAACCAGAAAAATTTCACAAATATACCCAGAAGTCTAACCACTGTGGGAAACCACAGCTTTAAGACACTAATTCTGACTGGACTTCTCCTGTACTTGTAAGCTTCTCAATTTTAGTCTCTTCCTTTTTGAACACATCCTTCAATTCCTATTCCACCTCCTTCTGATTACAATCTTTTTTTGCAAGCAAAAAAATCAGCATGAATCTTTTGGATAATTAAATTTACAGACAAGAAAAATCAACAATAATAGAATTACTTTAGATTGTATTTCACTATGTTGCAAAACATCTCTAAGATACTTCAGTCTCTTATTTTGGAATCCTGCTGATATACACTGAGCAATGCAACAGGTAAACCCTGACATTTTGCATCTGATCTCATAAATACAAATAAAGCAATTAAGAACAAATCATTCCCACTCCAGTATGCACCTCTACCAATAATCATGTTGCCTAAGAGATATGGTGCAGTTTATATGGCAAAGGCAAGATAAGAAGATTGCTGTGTCACTGGAAGTCTCTGTAGCAACAACAAAATCAAGCAACTGACTACAATTTTTTCTCAAATATATTCTGCTGGAAATATTTTTCCTTCTTATTTTTGCCCAGAATTTTAGGAGCACTATGGAAGCAAACTTACATTAGAAAAACTCTCATATCTCTAAGGACAGAAAAACTCACATGCAAAGCAAAAGGAAAGCTCAGTTAGGTAATTCTGTTTTTCTTTTTTTTCCTCATAAATTATTCTAAAAGTGTTTCTGACCTCAGCAGACAAAAGCAGAGTTGGAAGACAGCAAGTAGGTTTTAGTACTGGGTTAATCTGAAGGTTTGACAGCATTGTGTTTGCCATACAACATTCTGCACTCTGATGCTACTTCTAGACTTTTCAGCTTGAACAAGAACTCAAATACCTGACTCACAGCTTAGGATGGATGGATACAGATACAGGGCAAGAGATGCAAATGTGGTAGAAGATATTTCCATCTGAGAATACTTTATTGGTTCATGCTGCCTTAACTAACAAGAAAAATGTTTGGGTGAAAAAACTTAAAGAAGAGTCCATTAAGAAATTAAAATCAGTATTTTGCTCTCAGTATTCTGCAGTTTGGATTTCTAAGCAGGTAAGGACATTAAGCCTTTAAGAGGATGTAAAAGCTAGCAGAAAGAAAAACAGCCTATTGATTTTCTTTTGGGAAAATGTATTTAACAGAAGTTGTACATCCAAACAGAAAGGATAAGCAGAGAAAAATTGCGAAATAATTAAAAAACAAAAAAGCCAAAGATTAGAAAATAACCTTAAGTAAGAGGAAGAGGTTGTTGAGACAGCTTAGCAGAGACAAAAGGCACTGAAGAACAGAATCATCCATATTCTCACACTGTAAGATAAGGTAGATAAAAAGCCAATTAATCTTTGCACTGTATTTTGAAAAACATATTTTAGGGAAGACTGAATTGTGGATGCAGCCACTGAACACAGCAAGCCATGCAATAAACAAGTAACTGAAAATGCCCATTGCATGAAGCCACTTCTAAAAAGAAAATAAATTCCTTACACGTTTACAAATTTTTGTGGCTTTTTGTTTTATTGGAGAGTGCAGAACCCTCGTGCTGGCCCAGCAACAATCCATGACTTAAGGAAAAAGTTCCCACCACTGCCACTTGGAGTAAGCTGACAAATAAAGTTACATGGATGTGTGCTACCCTGTGAGAGCTGCCTGAGTTTTTAGGCAGACCAAGAGTTGCCTCAGAAATAAAAATTCAGAGCCAATGGACAACAACTCTTAGCTTACAACAAATTAATGAATATTAACAAATAAGTGGCCTAAGCTTACTCTTAGGATCACACCCAAATCTGCTACCAGACTTTGCACAGTGTACTGTGAAACTATGCAGGTCTATCAATAAAAGTCAAGTGTTCAGTACACAATTCAAAAATAGCAGCAAATGTGACCTCATACTGTAAGAACAGAATGTGCAAGGGTCTGAAAAGTTTTAGTTCTAAATCAAAATGAGTTCTAGATGGCAAAAGGTGAGAGTGAGCAATAGCTGAGTCATGCAAAGCAGCAGTTAGTAAGAGACTCATTTTAGTACACTAGCAACAGGTTTGCATTTTTATTGTATTATTTACTCCAAGACTTTCGACAATTCTTATTTGACACTGAAATTGGGGAAAATGTTTTGGAAGCCTGGTGAAAGTGGCACCAATCTTTATGACTGGATGAAGAAATAAAATACAGTGCTTACAAGTGTAGGATATTTAGATAATGCAAGTACCTTAAGCTGACTGTTAAATTCATCCATTTCAGCAAGTTTAGAAGCAGTTTCCTTCTCAAGGGCATCTAGTTGTTCCTTAAGTCTTTGGCATAATTCTTCCTTTTCTTGAGACTTCTTGTGCACCGAATTGACTCCTGTACCTGCATAAGGAAAGACAAGCAATTTTACAAGTGTTTCTAGGGTTTTCTTCAATTTTTTTCCAGTTTTTAATCATTGTTTGTTACTTTCCTATTACATACACAATCCAAACCTCCTCCTTCACAAAAATTCCTTGATTTACCTTTCTACTCATAAACAGCACAAGGAAGAAATATCCCCAACACTGAACTAAGGCACACAAGCATTCCATGCAATACATACAGAATAACTTGCTAGTTGTTTGGGGTTTTTTTTTAATATTAGACCAATTCATGCCAAGTTTCTCTAGACAGAGACTTCCAGTGTAATCTGAAGTAAAGACCAATGTAAACTTTACATAAATGAACTCCCTTGAGTTTAGACTATCAAAAAAAAAGATAAATTGTAATATCTGTGAGCTACATAGTCTGAATAAATAAAGCTTTAAGCAAAATCTATGCTTTCTTGCCAAAATGTGTTTGTTTGCCCCTTATGTGGAACATAAAGGAGATAATGGAATGCAGATGAGACAATGGCACTAACTGGGAAGATGTAGAAGTGAAGGTGTTATTAATACCTCTGTACCCTTCAGCCTTGATTACAAGGGATGAGAAATCAGCAAGGCAATCAAGAATAGAACTCATGCGCAGGCACTTACTCTGAGTGTTTTCAAGTTGAGCATTTTTTATCCTTTCATTTAACAACTGCTTTTCAGGAACCAAATAGATTAGTTTATTCTGATAATCCTGTAGATGTTAAGAGAACATAAATTTTTAATATTGTTTATGAATCATTAAGTAAAACTGAGTGACTTTTCAAACATAGCTTCAACTCATGCTAATGAAACAGGGATGCAAGTTATCACTACTAGATAAAGAAAAAAAATTACTTCTATACTCTTAACAGAAATAATATTACAATTTAAAGCTTTTGACCCCAAACCATTAACACAGCTGGAAAAATATTTAACAAACATGCTATAAAGTGTAAATATTATCACAACACCATTTAAGGTGACTGCCCCAAGCCTAACATAAAACAGTTACAACATGAAAAGAAGTTTCCCTGATGAGAAGAAGCATCACATAAAAATATGGCAGAGGATAATTTATGGTAGTCAACTGATTAGAAATAATTAATGCCTTGTTGCTCAAACAGAGAAAAAAAGATAAAAGAGCAGCAAGGTAATTCAACCTAAACACCAACTTGGCCTGAACACAGGACAATATCCTTCAAAAAAATCTGAGTCTGGAGCCATAGAAGAATTCAAAATTAAAGAGAAGTTTCTATTATCAGTCCACAAAAGAATAGCTGAGGTTTTCACAACTGTTAACTCTCCGCTCATTTTAGTACATATAATCATTTGTTTAACACCACATACATAACTAAAAGCCTCTGCAATGCTGACAGTCTTGCCTCTTTCCTTACTCCACTGCAATCCAACTGACTCTGTATTTCTCCCTATGGGGGTGCATTATCAACAGCATTAGGGAAACAGAATATGGTAAAAGAAAATCATAAACTTAACAAGGTTACACACCTCAAGCTGCTGCTGTAGTTGCTTGACTTCCATGATTCCTTGGTCATATTTCCTATCCAAAGCCTCCAGCTCAGTTTTTCGCATTTGTTTTTTGCTACGAATATCCTGCAACCTGCCTGAGATCTGCTGATGTTTGCCAGTCTGGAAAGAAAGCAGAGACAGAGTACACCACATGTGGCAAAAATCCCTTTGGTAAGCCTGTGAGCAGGTTAGTTCACAACCAGTTCTCCAAAACAATCCAAAATACTTGCTTTAGATTCCTCATCCAAAACAGAGTAGAACTCCTAGTGGGCCGTTAATGCAGGTATTAATATTTGTATAATTTAAAACACTGTATTTCAGCATACGTGATGAAATTCTTTTCTTACCAGGGCTTCTAATTCAAGATTAAGGCTCTTCTTTTTAGAGGTCAACTTGACAATTTCTTCTTGTTCCCTGTTACGCTGATTGAGAAGCTCTTGGCGACGGATTCTCTCCCACTCCAGTCGTCGCTGGCGCTCGAGCTCCTGCTTTGCTGCCTGAGGAAAAGTTACATTACCTTAAATTACAGTGGAGATGTAGAACTCAGAGACCTTGATTTAATATAATGTGCTCTATTTCTAAACAGCACAACAGCAACACAACATAATGTCTTCTCTAAAGTGCTCTTATACACTTCAGCATCAAAGAATGCAGGAAGTGATCCTACAAGATTCTTCGTGGCACACTCCTGACTCTGGATGAAAAAAGCTTCATAATTCAGAAACCCTCTGCAGCTTGGAATATTGCCCATAAAAAAAAGCACATTGACAGATACTGCTTGTAACCTCCTTTGAGTATTTCACAGAACTACATAAAGTATGGAAGTGTGATGCATGCACTGAGACACCAAGTAGAAGCAAATTTGTCTCAGGTTTGGCTGTCAAAATGCTATCAATTATGAATTCAGTAGAGTCTTGTTTGGAATACAAATTTTTGCAAAAATGCAAGAAATATGCCCAAGAAAATCTCATCTGTCCTATGAAGTATCTGAAAATTTTTAGCCTATACCAACATTTAAAACAGACACAAATGGTGTTCTCTCTCTCCAAGACAAGCTGACAGCAGCCAGGCCAGGAGACAGAACCAAAGGCAGGACTAAACCCTGGATGCTGTATGCACATACACATTCCTTAGAGCATTAAAAAGTAATGTTAAGGAAACAACCTCCCGCCTTTCTATTTCTTTCCTCCTTTCTTCTTCCCTTTGTCTCTCCAGCTCTCGTTGTCTCTCCAGCTGCCTTTCCATTTCCAGTTGTCTCTTCCGTTCCTGCTCCTGGCGTTCCCTCTCTCTTCGCTCCTGTTCTTCCCGTTCTTTCTGAGCCTTTCTTTCAGCCTCTCTCTGCTGCTGCTCCAGCAGGACCTGTCGGCGTTTTTCCAGCTCCATATTTCCCCTCTCATAGTTGGCTTTCCTTTTGTCCTCAAATGTCACTGAAACAAGGAAAGGTCATTATTTCTGCCCTGTGCAAAACATCGCTCTCAAACAAGGACCTCTGTTATGCCACTAAAGATAGATACTTCTTGGCAAGTTCAGGTTGTTCAGTCATGGATGATGTAAGCATCTTCCATTTCTTAAAGTATTACTTTTCTGTTCAAAAATACCTCTAAATTTTCCTAAGTATATTCCAACTACGGGGAAAAAAAAATAAAAGAAGAAAAAGTTCCAGTTTAAAATGACCACAAAAATGATTTGAATGTTACAGGAAAGCCTCTTACTCTAAAGAATGAAAGATGAAAGAATGCTAGAGGAAAACATAAAAGAACAGCTTTTAGAAGCTGGGAGAAGACTGTCTGCTGTTAAAAAGGTTTTCCAATGTGCAGGAAACATTAACACATGGATAAAGAGCTTAGTTTTTCAGGGTGCTCCCTGTAACAGTTCCTGGAGTTAAAACTATCAGATACCAAAACAGGATCAGCCCCAATTACTGCACACAAGGATAAAAAGAGACACAAAGGAATGGTTTAGGCCCCCAGCAACCACCCTTCCAAAAGAGAGGCAAGTCCTGTCTTGCAGTGTCCCTGTAACATTGTCAGTAACAGAATCTACAGTATGCTCAAAATGCTTCTAGTTTGCAGAGAACTGAACTACACTGGGCTTTCAGAATGGCCAGTAATGTCAGGAACTTCCAAATAAAAAAAAAAATCTGCAGTTGCACAGCAATGTCTGGCCAAGAAGGGTTTATTTTCCAGAATACATTATTAATCAGCCCACTTTTCCTTTCCTACAGCTAAAAATAGCCCCTGTCCCTGCCTTCTCAATTCTATTAGATGCAACAGGCTGACTACATCCACTTAACAACCTTCTTACCATCCATGTTAAAAGGGATCTAGCTCCTGAAATGAAGTTCTCTGTGGATTTGATTATTTCTTCCATTTTCTAAAGGTTTCAGTGCCCTTCAAAAACAGCCCCATACATTAAGAACATTAACCCTGTTTTTTACCTGGTTGTTTTTTCTGTGGCTCCTCCTCTTGCACAGGTTGGTAAGATGGCAGAGTTCCATTTATATTTTCAGTATATTTTCCACTCCTGGAGGAGAAAAAAGCCCCATCCCACCATTGTTAGAGAAATAGCACAGTTGTATTACATATATTGCATTTCACTGCCCTCAGTGATTACCTGAAAGAAGGTGGCACCAGCTCAAGGGGCAGAGTCAGGGGCAGTGGCTGCCCAGCTTTGGCCATGTCTGTGAGGTGCATGGCCAACACAAACTCATCAGCCTTCAGCTGCCCATCTCCATCTATATCAGCCAGGGACCTGCAGGGGTTCAGCAGCAGCACCAATTAGAACCAAACAACACAATCACTCACAAATTACAGCTGAAACAAGGCACTGTGCAGAAACAATTTTTAAAACTGGAAATTCTTGTGGAATGTTTCAGTAAAAATACTTGCAGTTAATAACATAAAAAACTGATGAAGGGAGATATTATTTGATTTAATCGTGTACTGTTATTCAGATCACAGAATGGTTTGGGTTGGAAGGGACCTTAAAGATCACCCAGTTCCAATCCCCTGCCAAGGGCAGGGACACCCTCCACTAAACCAGGTTGCTCCAAGCCCCATCCAACTCGGCCATAAACACTTCCAGGGCTGGGGCATCCACAACTTCTCTGGGTAACCTGTTCCAGTGCCTCACCATCCTTACACAGTAAAGAATTTTTTCCTAATATCCAATCTAAACCTGATCTCTTTCAGTTTGAAGCCATTCCCCCTTGTCCTGTCTCTACAGGCCCCTGTAAATAGTCTCTCTCCATCCTTCTTGCGGGCTTCTTTCAGGCAAAGCTTTCTTTTCAGCTTCACTGAAACGTCCTCTTCTCCAGCTTGAACAAACCCATTTCTCTTACATTTCCCTAAAATACTGAAAAATGGACAGGAAATGGTAAGAAGTATCTCTTGCTTTATTGCATCACAAATAGAAGAGCGGGAAGGTGAATCCAGGACTGTTCTTAACCAGCTCAAAATGCTAGAAACCACTTTTTCAATTATTTTTTGAAGCCAAAGAAAACATTACATAAAATTACATCAAATGCTACAAGAGGAAGCTTTGCATGGAATTCTTTTCTCCCCTTGTGTCTCTTTGTAAGTGCAGGGAAGACATGAGCTGGTGCAGTGGGTAGGAAAAGGATCACCTACCTCGTCTAAGGAGCAGGAAATGACATTAGCCTACAAAATGTTTCCCACAAATGGGGGAGGGCTGGTGGGGGGTGTGTGTGTGTGTGTGTGAAACCAGAGAAATGCAAGAAAGCAGAAGCCTCTTTCAAAGAACTATCTACAGAGACAAAATTGCTGAAATGTGCCCTTAGACTGCACGTAAGCGAAATGCTTAGTATAAAACACAGTTCATTAAAAAAGCAGACAAAAAACTCTAATGAAAAACAAAAAGGAAACAACAAAACAAACACTAAAAAACCCCATCATACACATGCCACAGTGAAAAACAAAAGGAGATGATGATATTTTGTTATGTTCACACACCAGCACTATTCAAAGGTAACAGCACCATTATTTCAGTAATTACATCTGGGTTTGTATTTCTGTTAACAGGGGTTCACAGAGCTCCTTGCACTGGCTACTGACACCTTCAGGATACACACCCAGAAGGAAAAGAGCCACTGCACACCTGATTTATTCCCCCAGACTCCAGAGAGGAGCAATACAACCCCACACTCCAGGTTTATCTTCACAGCATGAAACCAAGCAAGCTGAGCTTTGTGGCTAAAGACACAAATGGCTGTCCTGGGACAGAGGAAAAAGAAAGGGAACTCAAGAGGAGATGTAAAGCTGTTGTGAATTCTGCTGGGCCACTAAATTTCATGTATAACATCTGAGTTATGTCTGAAGGTGTAACTTAAACTGCCATGTCTAGCAGAGCAGATCATTCAAGCCTTGAGAAAACTCTCACCACTTCCATCAGCACAGTAAGGGCAAGTCTTAACAAATGTGTAATATGTAGATATCTTCATGGAAACTGCAGTAAAACTCAAAAAAGCTGAAGAGTCACTTAATTTTTAATCTTCCTCCATACTTTAAAACTAACAACCTAGATTTCAGAATCCTACTTTTGAAAGGAACAAGCCCGCAGCTCAGCAAGAGCATCCACGAATCAGAAATTGAAGTTAGCATTTCTTCTATTATATAGAGTTTAACAAACACACACAAAGAATGAAAAACTGAATTATCTCAAAGTGCCTTTTGGAAATGTAACTAGTGAAAAAACTTAGTTTAACTGAGCTGCTAGCTCAGTTTCTGTTTATGATTTTAGATCTGTGGTGTCTCTTTATCATTTCTTATTTAATAAAGTACATTTCCTCTCTTAACACCATAAAGACACTGAATCAGTAACTAAACTCACCAAATAGTCGCCAGCTGAGTCTGTGACAGATTTGATTGCAGAAGGGCATTCCTTGCTTGAAATCCTTAGTGAAAGTGTAAAACATTTTTATTAAAACAAACACTTCATTCAAAGATTCACAAGGCAAAAAATGGGTCACAAACTGGGACATGTTTATTTTTAATATAAATCTAATCCATTTTCATCAGTTGGTTTTACTTCCAAGCTTAACAACAGGCATTATAACCTTAACACAATGAAGATGTAAGTATTCTCATGTGCCTTTTTCCACTCGGAGTACCTAACAGAGAAAGTGACATGAAAAATGGGTATTTATGGTAATCCCCACAGCTGTCACAAAAGCACAGCTGACTGTTTGCCTAAACCTTGAGCTACCACCTTGAGCTACCAACCTTTGCTACCTTCCTTGGTAGCAAAGAATCAGATACATTTCTTGGCAGGTCAAGGAAACCTTCAGCCCAAAATCAACTGAACAAGATAAAAACGACAGATCCTTTCCTTAAAGAAAGAATTTCCTCCTCTTTTGTAGGCAAGGGAACTGAGGCAGAGTGCTTATTCAAAATGGGAAATCTAAGACACAGAAGACACACACACTGACTTTACACCTACTGACTGCTTGGCCAGCACTCTCTACTCGCTGCATTACATGGAGGAATCCCATTTTTAAACAACTTTTGTAAAACTCTCCCCTTGTATTAAATTTGCATGAAGTCTTTTGAAGCCACCATAATGCTGTGGCCCAGCACAGATGTCACTGGAAATCAACAACAATCAACTCTTAAATTACTTTGGAAAAATTCCAAGCAATGGTTGCAGTTCTGCAGTGCCTTTCTCAAGCTGTTTTCTTTCGAAGATAAAGCCCAAATATCTGAGCATTGACTGATAGAGGAGCACATGGCACAAAAATGATGGTGAATGTCCCCGATTTTCACAAGAAAGAGTCTCAGTCCAAAGAGTGATGCTTGAAAATTCCTGCTGACTTTACAGAGCTGAACTCCACAGCTTGTGGTTCTCAGGCTCCTCTGGTCAGATCCCACCACTCCAGGCCTCTCCTCTTCCCTGCAACAGCTGCTGTACCTTCCCCTGTGTATTTGGCTTCTCCAGGTCTAACACAAAGCCCAAGTCAATGAACTGATGGTTATTTCCATTTCTTGGCTGGCTGAAACCCACTCTCTGCTGCACAGGTCTGAACACCAACATTTCAGCTTTTATTTCACATGCAAGTCAAATCCCAAGCTGGGATTTCATCCCTCAGCCTGTGATGTTCAGAGGAAGGAAGCACTCTGGTTTTCCCAGTCCGTACCAAAAGTCATACTCACCTGATAAATATCCACTCATACTTTTATCAAGACTGTTAAATTTTTGTCTGTATTTTAATCTGGAGGCCTGAGGAACTGCCCAGTCTGAGGACGCAATCTTTGGTGAATTCCCAGCTAGTGATGCACTAGAGGAAGAATTTGAACTGCAATATAATTTCAAAACAAAACAGAACAAAAACAAAGCAAAAAAAACCAAACCAAACCAAACCAACCAACCAAATATTAAAAGAAAACCAAAAGAGAAAAAGAGATAAAGAAATAACTCTAAATCACTTGGCTTAATAAAGAGGTATTGGAACAGAAGATACATAGCATCTTCCAGTAACATGAAACAACTTCTACAAAATTTTACCTCTGCTAACTTGCTATAAATAATTACATCACAAATATAGAATTTTACAGTCAAAGTAGGGATATATTTGTAAGGAAATAACATGTTAAAGTGAAAATCCTTTATCTTTGGTACCACAGGCACTAATGCACATAATTGATCCTTCTACCACTACTGCAAAATAATAGTACAGGAAAACACCTCCACTACCCCAAGAGTGTTGGGTCATTGTTTAAGAGACTTTAAGAGGCATGTAAATTAATAACCATGAGAATAAAAATGGATATGATGAATTCATAACCAAAAGCAGCTTCTAAAGCTGTTTTAATCACCATATTGCAACTCTACCTCTTCTTTCTGCTAGTGAAAATGACACTCTGAGTTGAGCTTTTCCAACTCAGTTTCTGCAGAACAGTGCTGATGGAAGGTTTAGATACACCCATAAAACTTCCAATTAAACTCCCAGGATTCTCATTGCCCCATCTCTGAAAACAGGACACACTCAGGAAAGCTGAATCCAGCCGGCCTTGTTTAACATAATCCCCTGCTCTCTCAAGTGAAAAAAAACCAAAACAACGCTATTTGAAGTGCTGTCCAAGGCAATACAGAACGCTGAAAGAAACAAAGCCTCTCCAGCACAATGCTGGATTGACATCCCCTGCACGGAATGAGACAACATGATGGTGAAAATGCTGCCAACAATAACACTGGAGAAGGGCTCCTTTGTACAGCACCAGCAACAGAAAGCTTTCCAATTAAAAAAAAAAACAAAAAAAAACAACTAACCAAAAAAAAATTATTCCAGGCACATGCCATGCCTACAGTCACCTTGCAGGACATCTGCAAACATCAGGTGTGTGAGGAGCCCAGATCATGCACCCCACATGCCCTGAACAGGCAGCACGGAGGCACAAGAACCTCTGAGTTACTTATGGAACTGAGCTGGGGCAGAGGTGCCCTCAGGACCATCTTTTGGGAGACACCCCTGGATGCCCAACTGGACAGATAAGCCCAGTCCCTCACTTTAGTCTATGGCAAAGCTCTAAAATCATTGAACCAGATCAGCTGATTATAAAGATTCATAATCTTCTATTATTCATTAAAAAAATTTAAACATAAATATTGATAACAAATCCTATTCTTACATACCTGCTGATTACATGGTGCCTTCTATAATGAATGAGCACATAATTTATAAATACTGCTTTTACAACCACTTAGTACGGTTTGTTTCCATATATTGATGAGGTACATTGCCTTTTTTGGCACTGCTCATCTGACCTCCTCACCTACTTTGGATATTTTGTCAATTTACTGAAAATATCACTTACTGTGTATATAAAAACAAAATCTATTTTTAGACTTGATAGGTCATATTAGATAGACTAATTTTCAACAAATGTCCTTTGAGAAAAAAAAGGCTCTGTAAGTTTTGGAAGGTATAATACTTAAGTGTAAGATACAACCATTTTAAAATTAACTTCCATACCTGCTAGATCCTAAATCAATTAGTGACTGTGCCTTCTGCATACTGGAACCACCAAATCCTCCTGCCATGGGGCCTAAAGAACCAGTATGAGGCAGCGCTGGAACAAGAAGAAACAAAAAATTAACCCCACAACTGTAAAGCAACTGGGTATAAGAAAATGCTTCATAATCGACATTCACTTTCATAGAAGTAAGAAAAGCTAATCAGTGTCTTGTTGTTATGATTAACTAGTTAGAACAGAATTAACAAATGTGAACTTTGGAGAAAAAACATTTGTAAGGTTTTCTGTTGGGGCTTTTTTGTTGGGGCTTTGTTTGTTTTGTTTGTTGGGGTTTTTTGTTTGGTTGTTTGGGTTTTTTTAACTCTCATGCATGTGTTAGCATTCCTGTCTGAAATTAGCCATAGGGAACACAAGACTGACAATTCTGAAAGCAGGCACTGGACCATGCTATACTTACTTGAGGAGAAAGGTACAGGCAAAGGCTGCAGAAGGCTGGATGATCCATTTGGCAACGAGGAGGTACTGACAGAAGGCACCAGGGGAGCAGAGATAACCAAAGGAGGAATGGAACTCATGGAGGTCAGAGACATGGGAGCTAATGGTGTGATCGCAGACATGGACGTTGGCATGGACAGATTTGGCATACTACCCATTCCTAGAGCAAAATCCAATAATTCATGGTTTAATATGGCACAGGCTTCAGCAAGAAATTGGGTCTCTTATGTGAGGCAAAAACTGCACAAAACAACTGGTGTCTGGAATACGAATTAAAATAGATGCTCATGTACAATATTTACTTTTCCTCTAAATTTAGGCAAGACAGCTCACAGGGGAAAATACACTGAAGAACAGGAATTTGAAAAGAAAAATCTTGACAAGCAAATTCATTCTCAAGGTAGGTTTAGCTGCTATTTTCATAATAGAGTAAGATCTGGTTTTCTATAATTGCAGCAACATCTATTTCTTCAACAAGCCTGGCCCCTGAGAGAGAATTACAACCTCAAAAGCTGTGCCAATCCTTCACAGGGAAAAAGTGCTGCTGTTTCTGAACTAAGTTTCTACCAAGTATCAGCCTTGGAAGAATCCACAGGGGTGAAAAGTCCTTATTAGGGACCCATGCTTAGCAAAGGGTTTCTAGAGGCAGCTGCCTGAGGCAAAGTAGGGCACTTGAATTACTGGCTGCACCTTGTGGAAGACAACAGTGCTGGTGAGATGATGGAAAGTTATAGAGGTAACTGTATGCCAACCACAGCTCCCTGTAAATGCATGCCCCTGTACTCAAACACACTAGATTTGGTGATGGGCAGACATTTAAAATCATGTATGTAATTAATATATGCATACATTTTATTTCAGCACAGAAGTGTGCATGTACTTTGTAATCCAGCTCAAGCCATTGTGGATATTTTGTGCTATAAAACAACACAATAAAAAGCATGCACTGAACCCCCAAACACCATCAGAAAGAAAAGTCAAATTCTATTCAGTTAATCATATAACCAAAACAGACAATCTGATTCACTTTGAAAAAATATGTAAAATAGCTGTTCTACCAAAACTCTGGCCGTTGACTAAATTTAACTTTAAAATCCCCAAGTATAAATAGGTGAGTAGGAGGGAGACAAAAAAAGACCACCAGTACAAAATGAGAGTCTGCATGTCAGATGGCAGATGTGAATAGCCTTCTTGTTAAAATTGGATAAAAGTTTTTCTTTATTACAAGTCTTCAAATAATCAAATTATCAAAAATATCAAAAAAGTGACCTGGTGAATTTCCTAAATCAGAATATCCTTTTTTCCTGTTTCATACTGATTCACTAAACTTTCATGGACAGATTAATGCTTTTATTTGGCTGCAATTAACTGTGGTTTTTTTACCTCTGAACACTAAGTAATTATATATTCATAAGTACCAAAGCGAGCTGACATTAGTGGTGAAAACACTGGAGTTTGTTTCATGACAGGAGGAAGAACTGAAGGCAAATGCTGTCCTTGCAATTTCAGCTTGATGAGTTTCATGGCTATAGAGAACTCCAGTTGATCCATTTTTCCATCCTTGTTCAGGTCCGAGAGTGTCCTTAAAACAAAATAAAATAAAATTACAGAAGAAACATTTCTGATCAGTGAGAAGCTTTCCTACTAGATTTATTTATTGTTTTTGCATAGGCAAACAAGAAACTTATTGCAAAGTAAATTTTCTACTTTCGGTAACATTCATACCTTTGAGAAGTTTGAGTACCCACTTCTGCAGAGCTCAGTTTTGAGGTTGCTATATATTAAACATGAAATTCCCAAGAAAGCAAGAAAACATTTGGGGAAGCAGAAGTCCCCTGCACAGTGGATACACTTGTTACCTCTGCTGCAAGCCTCTGCCATGCTTTTCTTCATGCTCCCAGCCAGAATAATTATTTTAAATTAATTCTTGGTAAGGTAAGGAATTAATGCAAGAATCTGGAACAGGATACAGGAGGATGCAGAAACCTCCTAAAGGCACTATACACTGCTATGGAAATTTCATTAATTCACAGTGGTGAATTAACCTCACAATGGTGAGGGTTTCCTAAGCCTGATACCCACACTGTCTTTCTTTTGACAGTTCTCCAAATAAATACAACAGAAAATATATGCAACAGTGCATACATAACCTCAAAATTTCTGATCAGACAGATAACAGGAAATTTTATTAACATTTAAGCATGCAAGGACTAAGCACAAGAATGCAAATAAAATTAGGAGAAAAAAAATCAGACTAATATTAAGCTTCATTTTTCCTGTGATTCTGTTACTGCTCAGTACAAAACCCCAAGGCCCAACAGAAAAATCTCCTTGCCCCTCTTTCCTAGGCACTGAGGTATCTGGTATAATGGTGAACATGGAGGTGATGCTGGTTGGACTTGATGATCCTAGAATACTTTTCTATCCTGAACAATTCTGTGATTCTATGTGTCTGAAGGAAAAACTAACTTGCATTTAGTCATTTTCTTTAACACTATTTCTTAAAGTTGTTCCTAATTATTATGAGCCTCAAGTATGTGACTTTTAGCACACATATGTCTTCATAACTGCCAAGTGCCCCAAACTGAGCACAGGATTCTAGTGAGGACTGAGTGGCTACAGAGAAAAAAATGTTTCAAGTGTTGTACTCACCACATATATGCTGCAAGGCACAGCACTTTTTCCAGTTCCTGTGTTACCAAGCAATGCTGTATCTCACATATCATAACTGTCCTTCTACTAACTTTTTTTGTGACTTTAGATTTTTTCTTGTATTTTACTTCACATGTACTTCAAGCCCTTCATATAGTTTAAAAACACTGTGTTCAGCATGATTCAATTTGAAATAACACCATGAGAAAGACGTAAAAATTACTGAATTTTAATTAATTGTTGGTACACATATGGGTTGAAATCTTCCCCTAAATTCAATAAAATTAAAACAATGCGTCAGACAACATTTTCTACCTTGACTGCTGAAAGCCTCTGGGAAACAACACAACACAGCAAAGGTAGCATTTGAATGCTATGCATTTCCTATCTTGGAAAAAAAACAAAACAATAAAGAATACCTTACCATATTTGAGCAAGGATTGAAGATGGCAGACCTGATTGCAAAAAAAAGGTACGTGCTTGATCACCTGTGATAAACAAGGAAAAAAAGACAGACTTTTATACCAGAGACAGATTTTTGAAGAGCTCAGCACTCTCTTGGGGGATCAAGTTTTTGAAAGAAATCCCAATGCTGGATGCCAAGCTTTCCAGGGCTTTTTTTCCAGCTTTCAACACTGCTGACAGTGATTGTCAGACACCCATGCATTCCATGATTCCTGATCTTTGCTCTGAGAAGTGATTTCAGATAGCTATAAAATCTTTAATAGGTCACAAATCAATGGCTGCCAACATCTTAAAAGATGCATGAATTAAAGAATGACTGAAAATTTAGTCCTGCCCCAATTACTTATGCAGGAAAGGATGAGAATGCTGTTTTTCTTCTTCTCTATCCCATCTGACTTGAGCCAGTATTGTGTCTCTAGAAAAATTAGGAAAACGCCATTTTCTTTTAATAATATTCTTTTCTTTTTAATAGTATTCTTTTCTTTTTAATAATATTCTTTTAATAATATTCTTTTCTGCCAGAGAACACCCATGTATTTCAGGAAGGGAATGGGAACTGTTGTGCAAGTTCCACGTCTGTTGGTACACATACAAAAGGGACAGTGGTGTTTATGCCTACATCTGAGTGAATTACAGATGCTTAAAGCTAAGGCTTCAGGTTACTCTTTCAGCTCTCTCTTATATTCATACACAAGCATTTATTTCAAGCATTTGCCAACTAAATAACAAAGCCTGCAGGCATACATGCAGGTAAGAGCCCAGATGTGGCCTAAGGGTAGCCCCTGGGACTGCAAAGTTTTCAGCTGGAGATAAACATCAACCTCCCAGTGCTGTTTGGCCAAAGCAGGAGTTAGGTGCCACTTAGCCAGAAGATGTGCATGTTCCAAACAGACAACTTTCCATTCTCTTCTCAGTCCTTTCGAGCCCCAAAAGAGGAAAAGCAGAGCCAGTGGAGCAACTAGATAGGGCGTTACTGGATAGCTGGGCAGGTAGGAGCCATCAGGGCTGGTCTTTAGTGCCCACCCCACCACCAAGAATGGGGCATTCTTAAATTAAGACATCTTTGCCAATGAAATTGGGTCTTTCTTGATATCAAAAGCAGATTTTAAATTTAAAACCTGCAAATTTTGAAGTGCATAACAACGTGACCCAATTGTTTCAGAGGAGAGCAGCTGAATGCAACTGGAACTGACAGCAGGCCGCTGCAAAACACCATTAGTGCACCCAGTCCTCGCTGAAGGCCCAACAGCCCAAATTTCAAGCAGTTGCTAACAAGGACAAGCTGTCAGCATCCCTGTCCCTGCCTCCCAAACAAAGATATCTAACAGCACAGCATTCTCCCCTCAGACTGAGGAGAGCCGCTTCTGCTGTGTCTGGTGTCACTTGCCCCAACAGCTACTGTAAGCGCTCCTTGGCAGCCTCCCATCTGAGCACAGATTTTGCCTGATATCCTCTGGTTTCTGAAACTAAACAGAATGGCAGCACACAGCTGGTGGCTACAGAAGTGACAGGGTTAAACAGAACAGCATTCCCGTGCCAGACTTCAGAGGAAAGCTTGTTAAGTTTACTAATAACCTGTGGCTGCTGGCCTGAAGAGTAAGGTTATTAGTCACACAACAAAGGGCCAGAAATAGGATGCAGTTCTCAAACTGTTCTACAGAGATAGGTATGTGTACACAGAAGTTAATGTGTAAAACAGAGCCTCAGACCAACCTGTAATGTAACCTCCCGTGGGTTTAAGTTTATCAAACTGCTTGTCATGCTTGGCCCGCTCTTCGGAGGTGATGGCCCATATGTTTGGCCCTCCTGGAAAAAAAAACCCAAAAAAAATCAACAAAAAAACCAATGAACAACCAAATGGGCGGAAAATTTTTAAAGTATAACACGTTGCTTGCAAAATAAAAGCTTGGCTTTCTCAAGAGACAAAGTTGGATGTGGACACACCCAGCTCCTACCAGTTTGGCAAGGACGTTATGCAACACAAACCTGCTTCCCAGATGTGCAAGCCCAGCTGAGATAATCCCCCAGCCACACTGTTTCACCCTCAGCTTTCAAACAAGCTCTGTCACCCTTCAAAGCTGGTGCAGGGCAGCTTCCTGTCGCTGCTGATTGTTTGCAGCAGGGGCAGGATGTGCCTCACCATCCCCTGTGGGAGCCGAACACTCCCCTGGCTCACTGATGAAGAAACGGCATTCGGTGTCACCCAGGTTCTCGTGCACAGGGTTAATTAACACCCTCTAGGTACCCAAAAGGCTTACACTTGTCTTGTCAGCACTCGAAAAGCAAAACTGGGACTGCTAACAGAAATAATTTGGTTTTGTCTGACAAAGAAGTGACATTTTGGGCTCTTTTTTTTAAACAGCATGCAATTTCCACTTTACATTATTCAATACTTTATGAAGTATAAAATATTACAGCCTGAGAGTAGGAATGAGAATTTACAGGGAATAACTGTGTTTACAGAGTTGTGCTGGTAATACCTGGTTCTGACCAGATGGACTTTCAGAAATTCTGCAAACCTGCTGCATAAAGGTCAGGGTGTGCATCCTTTGCAGGAAAAGCAGCTTGCCAGAAATAATTTGGTTTGTTTTTTAAGTAGGAGGAAGTTTTAGTCAGGAAGTTCTTGACAAATATTTAATTTTTCAAATCAATGAATGCAAGAATTACGCAAAATTCTGAATGGAACCACTCAAAACAGCATTAAAAGGTTATTACATGAAAAACACTTTAAAATTACATTCTGCTGAGTATTACTACTTCCAAAGAACTGTTAATCTGTTCAAGTGTTTGTATTGCTCACTAAAAGATAGTCAAGGGAATAAATAATTCTTCTAGTAAGATATTAACAACTTGCTTTAAAATCCACAGCACTTTGAAAGAAAGTTACCATAAAATGCCTCCTCTTCCTACATAAATCTTATTTCAAAGCTTTGACTCTCCAAAATTTCAAGGGGTTTTTGCACTGTTTTTCAATGTATAAAAAAGTGAAGGGACTGTGAGCTGATATACTTGCCAATACAGACACAGTAATAATGTTAATCATCTCTCATCTGTGTTTATCTGCACAAATACATTTTCCAAAAAAAAGACTTAATTTTCTTCTGAAGAAGGTCCTGTTAAAACTGTATTTCTCCTTGTATGCACACAGATTTAATTCTTTACCCTCGCTCCCTTAGAAGAGAAATAGAATAGTAAAAAAGACCAAAATAAAACAGAAACTCAGTGGGGAGATGTATGACAAAAGAGATGTGAGGGCATTAGGAGACAACCTCTAGACACTTGAATTTGGAGGTATTTTTCTCTCTCTTGAGGATATATCAGGGTTTTTTTAAGTGTGTCCTCAATGCAAGAGTCTTCTTGCAGGTTACATGTGAAACTTCAAGCACACCCCCCTTTTTTCTTTCTGATTAAATGAGCATAAATAAATCTAGATTAGATACTGATAATAAAATGAAGTAACTCTGAATCAGATGCCTAGAAGTCAATGGGCACTGTAACTATCACTGTAAGACACTAATGAGGACAATTTGCACCCAACGGCAAAAATTAGAGCAGCACCTAATTTCTATAATCATAACCACATTTTATGCACTTCCCATTTGTATCTTAAAATTAGCACTTTAAAGAAATCTATCTCGACCATCTTTCTCAGATGGAAAAATGCTCCTAAAGCTACCAGCAGCAACTTCAAAGACACTGACTACTTTTTTTCATTTTTGGAAAACAAAATATTAACAACATTACATTTTCCTTCTATTAAATACTCCTCTTTGAACATCTTTTGAAGCAGGTACCTTCAAAACTCCTTTGGCTTTTTAAAATCAATGACAGAAAGATTAAAACCACTACAATATATTCTCATGGCCAGAGGCTGCAAAGTGATAAAAGCTCACTAACCATTTCTTGACTGGAGTTATGACCATCACTATAGCCCCTCTAGAGAATCCAATTTACACTGTAAGACAACTTCTGTTTATATATGCACAGTTTCTTATTTATATGTCACAAATTAAGCAAGAAGATGGCAATCTTGAAAATCTAACAGATTTCTGTATTCAAAGAGTTGTTTTACTATCTGGTAAATTATGTTTCCTCTCCAGCTATGAAATCCAGTCTTCTATACAGGATTGTCTCAAATGTGTTAAAACCTCGCAGGTCAGCAAATCCCCAAATTCACACCTGTAGCTGGATCATGATTAAAATCTCATTCAACAAGTGATGCAAGATCCACATTCACCCTTCATTCTCATTTTTGCCTTCCATAACACATTCAAGAAGATCACTATTTTTTGCACACTTGATATTTTGCACCTTTTACCTCTGGAATTACATATTTAAGGTCCTTTCTGTTCCATGCCTATGATTTAGTCCAACACCTTTGCCAGCAGCAGGAACATCTTCAACTAGCACAGTTTGCTCAGAGCCTCATCCAACCTGGCCTCAAACGTTTTCAGGGATGGGGCAGCCACAGCTACTCTGGGCAACCTGTGTCAGAGCCTCACCACCCTCATAAAAAAATTCCACCTTACATCTATTTGAAATTTACAATCTTTTAATTTAAAACCACCACCCCTTCTCCTATCCCAACAGGTCCTGCTGGAGTGTTTGTCCCCACCTTTCTTACAGGCCCCCTTTAAATCCTGAAAAGCCACAGAAAAGTCTGTCTGGAACCTTCTCCAGGTTGAACAACCCCAGGTTTCTTGCAAGTATAATTTTCATTTAAAAAAAGAAATCTTTGACTAAACCACATTTTTATATCAACAAGTGCTTCTATAACCTTCCACAGTCCTAGTGAGTCAGTGCAAGCAGCTGTCATGGAATAGTAATAACTACAAACACACATCAGCAAAAGTACATTGTGGGAACATTTCAGGGAACTGAATATATACCCTGAAAACACCAACCTGCTAATAATTTATTTTCCAAAGTAAGAGCAATTCCAGATCCTCCCTTTCCCTAAGAACAGAGACTGAAAATCTTATTTTTCTGGTGATTAATTTCATAAAGATATGCTCTCTGCTGGTTTCTTTACAGGCATAGAAGAAAATGTAGTCAGTCTTCAAATCCAATATATGAAAATATAGATTTTTAAAAAATATTATATATATCATATAATATATAATTCATAGCAGGAATTAGGATACAGAGAACAGCATACCTTTAAGTCAGCACAGTTCTCACATTGAAATTTTAGTGGTTGTCTGTAAATGAACAAAGTTCCAGAAAAATAAGTTTACCCTAACATCTCTGGAGAGAGGGTCTGCCATCTGCAGCCTGAACTAGAACAGGTCATTGTTTTCTGAATAGAGGTTAATAACTGTTGGACAATGAATGTATTTGTGTAAAATTAAAAAAAAAAAATTAAAACCCAGTGCTTCTGGTAGGAATCCACAGTGAGCTCAGTCAAACCCCACCCACACTTATTATTTAAAGGATTCACTGTTTCTTTCAACTCCCACCCCATATGCCACAGAAACAAGATAAAGAGCACAGCACAAGAGGGAAGGCTAAAACACTGTGGGTGCTCATATTTAGCTTAACGAGGTGCTCACAGCTCTTTTGATGTTACCCTTGGTGACAGAGTGTACCCTTAACTTCTCAATTAAGAGAACTAAAATCTGTGTACAGAAAACTTATAATAAGATTTCTCAAGATACCATTAGAAAATGCCATACCAGTCTATCTGAAATAAACACTTTGAGTAACAGGACTCATGAGGTCTTGGGAATTCCATAAAGCACATCACGACACTATATACTCCAAAGTAATTGTTGTGTTTACCTATGTAGTACAACCAAGACCATCACAAAAACACAGCCAAAATTAGTCTGAAACTTGGTTCTCCTGTGCCATCACCATCAAATCATATTACAATGCACACAAACATTATGACTGCTTCCCAAAACTACCACAAGCAGTAAAAATGGCCACTCAGCACCACTGAGAAAACTGCCTGGTTTACACACAACCATGTCCTGGGCATGCCGAACTGTGATGAAGGGTTTTCTAGGAAGAGCAAAACTGCAGAGAGAGCCAAACATCTGCCATCCAAGATGTGTCATCTAAACTTGTCTGGCTTAGCTCAGCCATTTTTTGCACTAACACACCTTCAGTTCCAGTGCTGAGAAACATCTTGTCTGTATAGCAGACCCAATGAATTTTGCACGGAGACATTGCTGCTGTTCTTCCATCCACACGGCCCCAGTCCTCACTCATGGCAAGTCATACATGAATCACAACCCAAACTGCAGGTGTTCTGCTCTTCACAGACCTCTCTGACCACAGGATGGGCAAGAGGAAGGAATCTCCTTGATGGAGCAATGCTGAACCTCTGGCTGTCCAAGCAGCAGTGAGCTACAATCCTTTAACAGATCAGTTTCTCACCAGAAATCAAAATACAGTTGCTACTACATGTTCCCATGAGAGGCTTCGCTGCAGACAATGAATAGTACATTACTTTTCTGACTCAGCTTAAATTTCCTGGACATTTTTGAGATCTAAATATTTTTTCCCAACTCTAACTCATAAAATTTTGGAGGGGTAAAATAGTACAATCTCTCTGACAAGAAGATCTCTCATTAATTCATTTTTCTTTAAAAATAGGTTACTTTAGAATCTTAGAACTTCATACATGAAGCCAACACTGTATTTGACTACCCTGCATTTTTAGGAATGAAAACTCAAGAAATGCTGAACTTGAGAGATTTTCCCCACTAAGACATTCCCTACAACAGAGAAACTACTGTCTTCACCTGCTCTTTTTGCTTATGAAAAACCACAAGTCTATCTTAGTAAGACTTCTGGAAGACAGAGGCCAAATTTTCTTTCTTTCCTAGAGAAGACAGTTACTTTCAGAGAAGACTGAGTAAATGTCAGCACTGGCAATTGTTCTCAATATCCAAAACTGGAATTCTGGACTTCATGTCCAGAAATGTCTTCACAGATTCCCTATTCCAAAACAGAAAACCAACAGTTAAAGGTCCTTTACTTGCCCACTCCAAAACTCCACAACACATCCAAGTGTTCAACGTCACATGTGGAGTCTGCCCACGCAGAAAGTCCATCTGGGATGACAAAGACCCAAACACCCAAAGCCAAACACGCTGTGAACTTCGCTCTCAAGACTTCTCTGAAGGTGACAAAATACAGACTGACCTCACTTTCATGTAACAGGCATTTCTGTAATTCAGTGTGGCAGCACTCAATTTTCTATTGTTGGAAACAAGCGACTATGCTGTTGATTAGACAACTTCAGTTTCTTTAATTTGAAACAAAAGACACCTCTCTAGGTGAGAGTAGGGAGGTCTGCTTATGGCAGGATCACAGCATTTCAGGAAAGCTCCAGAAATATCTTTACAACACTGCATCAGACAGATAACCTTCTGAATAAAATAAAGGACTTGCTTTGATGGGCTGCCAGCATCAAAAGGGAAATAAACACTGTTCTTTCCTTAAAACGGTAAATCACCATTGAAAAAGAGGGGAGAAACGAAAGTGCAGTCCTTGAAGAAAAGTAAATAGATTTGAAAACGCTCTGTAAAACCTCTGCCACTGGTCAGCACTGCCCATAGGCAAAGGGTAGCTATAGTGAGAACAGCAGGATTACTGATAAGGAAAAACTGTAACATTTCTCACATTCTCCAGAATGTCTTTGTTTCTCATTCACAGGCATTGCTTGTTTTTCTCTAATAAAAACTATGCTCCTATAACCTACAAAGTTAATTAACTCCACAGAGATAATAAACTTAAAGTGAAAGAGCATTCCTTGTACATATAAGTCATGAGGATTATACCACCACTTCTGTAACTATCAAGAAAACCAGCATGAAGCTTCATAATGACTCTAAATAAATATTTATCCCTATGTTTAAAGACAGGGAAATTTTAGCACAGACATGCAGCAACGTGCCTCAAGCTGTGTAACAAGGGGTTTTCCTTAATGCAACCAGCAATCACATTACAGTCTCCTATTAGGAGCCTTCAGAGAGTTGTCTGGTCTAGGACATATTGGGATAAATCTAATAATTCCAGTCTTTCTGTGTTTGCAGATAAGTTTACCACAGAAGTATTTATCACAGATTGGATTTAATTCTCCCAACTGAGATGTTAAATCAGACTTCTATTTTTTCCTCAGTGCTGAGTAAACACTCTAGGAGTCTGAAAATACACAGGACATTTTACCATTAATCTGAATTTGAGATTCTTTATCAGTTGTTATTGCTCCTTTCAATATTTGCTTCCCTCTTTCACTGTTGATTCTATATATCAAACACAGGAGAAAAATTACTAATAATCAACATTTATCCTTATTTACATGTGCTAATGTGCTACGGAATACTACTGTGGAGGCTTTGGGTCCATCCCAAAGCATCACCTGCTCTTCCTTGAGGATTGCACCTGCTAGTCCCAGCTTCCACAATCTCAGGCTGTAGCAGGAGCCACATGCAATCTCCTTTCACAATACATATATTAATCCCCAATTACTCATCCTACCAGAAATACTCCACAAAGGCTCTGATTTTTATTAAGCAACACCAAGGCAGTTGCCAGAGGAAAAGGGTATCTATTTCTGTGCTTAACTGCAACTTCAGCAACTTTTTTTTGTGTGCACATAGTTAAAAGGAAAAGCTTGTAGCTAAAGCATGTTAAACACAGGAAAACATGATTCTCTCTCAATTTTGTAATTTCACTAAATTTACAAGAATTGTGCCCACTGAAGTGAAGAGAATTTTAAAAGATTTTCAATCATCTCTGGCACGGAATCAAAAAACAGCTGGTACCTGCAGACTGGTTGTTAAATAGTGTCAGGCACATGCAAGGCAATAAGATTTGGTGAAGAAAGGCTTGTTTAATTGAAGAGCAAACTTACAGAAATGTGGACAAAGCAACAGCAGCCACATGGCATTTTAGAGTACAGTTCATATTCTTTACATTATGAACAGAATTTCCAGGTATTTGGTATACTGGGAACCCTCAGGTTGAGCAGGTCACAAAAATCAAATATTTATCTTGTTTATGTTATCCACTTGCTCCTGTGGTGCAGAATTCTGCCTGGTGATATTGCCCCCACTTTAATACACAAAATCCATCCATAAAGGGAGAACATTAAAACACAGAACACTCCGTGCCATGCAGTGATCTCAATGCAGAAACATAATCCATGCTTTTAGAAGGAGTATAATCCCTACAACAATTTAGAGATACATAATAGTGTAATCCATGCTAACAGTATAGATCCAATTCTTTTGTGAACTTTACAGCACACTTGACTATTCCAAAGCACTTAAACTATCAGTTTAACAGCAGGATAGTATTTCTACACTTTATAAATATCACAGAATCTTTTAGCTCATTAAGGCTATCCATTTTCAGAAGATCATTTTTCATTAAATTATTGCAAATTCCACTGAAGCACTAAAAAAAAACCCAACCCACACCAAGGAAGCAAAATACTGAAAAAATACCCAAACAAACAACAAAAAAAATGGGTTTAAAGTTTCATTAAAGCTCCACTAATGTAAGAGCACATCAGGAAATGCGCACAAGAAATGTGTGTAAACTTGACAATATTCTGAACCACAAATTAACATGCTACCTTCTACACAGTTTTCTGTAAAATTACTGAAAAAAACCCTATTGACTAAATTGTAAGTTTTAATGAAGCAAGCTTCCTACTTCTCACCAAAAGTGAAATCACTGTAACATGCAATGTTGGTAAACTCATGTTTTTTTCTTAGAAGTTAATTAACTTTACCTTTCCTTACATGGAGAAGTTGGCACACAGAGCTGGGCTTAACTTAAGCCTTTGCCAGATCTAGATTCAGTATCAGCAATTAATATAAAATTATTTTCTGCCTAATTCTGGAGAAACAATGCCAATGAAACCAGCTGTAGTTGCTGAGTTACGGTGATGAAGCACAAGAAACAAGCCCATTCTTCTATCCAATGACAGCTCTGTCTGTGCCCAGAATCACAGAACCACAGAATCATTTAGGCTGGAAAAGACCTTTAAGATCATGGAGTCCAGGCATTAACCCAGCACTACCAAGCCCACCACTAAACCATGGCCCTCAGTGCAACATTTACACTTCTTTTAAATGCCTTCAGGGATGATGACTCCACCACTGCCCTGGGCATGCTGTCTAATGCTTGACGACCCTTTTGGGAAAGAAATTTTTTCCAATATTCAATCTAAATCTCCCCTGGTACAACTTGAAGCCATTTCCCCTTGTCCTGTCATTTTGTTACTTGTGAAAAGAAACCAACCCCCACCTGGTTCCACTCTCCTGCCAGGGAGTTGTAGAGGGTGAGGTGGTCTCTCTTGAGCCTCCTTTTCTCCAGGCTGAGCCCTCCCAGCTCCCTCAGCTGCTCCTCCTCAGACTTCCAGACCCTTCCCCAGCTCTGTTCCCCTTCTCTGGATACGTTCCAGGCCCTCAATGTCCTTTCTGAACTGAGGGGCCCAAAACTGGACACAGGATTTGAGGTACATCATCCCCAGTGCCCAGCACAGTGGAATGGTCATTTCCCTAAACCTGCAATTCAGGCTTTTGGAATGATTTTAGAAATGGAAAGAAGAGAAGAAAAAAGCCACACCAACAAGAGTCTTTCCAATGGAAGCTATGAAAAGGTCAAGTAAGCAATATTAGCATGGCATAATATAATCCTACTTTGCTAAATTCTCCAGCTTCAAGCCCTGCCTCCATTTCCTTTTAAGGTGAGCAAACTTCCAGCAGACAAAATCCATGGCCTGCCTTCCCAGCCTGACACAGAAGATGGAAGAGATGCTTACCCTTCACTCAAGGACAAGTCAGAAGCTTTTTTTAGTAAACTCATCAACCTGTATAGTATCAAAGTCTTCCGTGAGGAAAATAAAAACTTTTGGTCACCAAGTTTGTGGAAAAAGACCACCAGAACTCAGACAAAATATTTCTAGTCCTGGAAATGGATGTTTTATGCTGCTGCTGCTCACCAGCATTCACAAAACTACCCTATGACTTAATAAAAAATTTACAAAAGAACAATTTATTTAATTATTATCTAGCAAATCTCTGTGGAGTGCAGCAAAACTACTAAGATTCAGGTGAGTTTCCATCTGTGGCAGCCAATAAATCTTTCTGCACCATGAGAAATGCAGGCAGTAAAAGTACCAGGAAAGAAGATGTAAAGTGAACCTTGAAATTAGGTCCAGTAAAGGAAATTATTCTCCCACAAAGTCATACACTGACAAAATCAGAACAGAATTCTGCTTCAGGAATATTAGGTCCCTTCTAATAATTTTTGTAATTCTCATCACTATCTGGCCATCACAGTAAAAACCACATTTCCGGGTTCTCAGACTTGAGGAGGAAGTCCGGGACCAGGAGGAAGGCTGATGGGTTATATTTGCAATGGAGAACTGGGACACAGACTTGAAAAAGAAGAGGAAAACAGACAAACAAACAAACAAAAAAAAAGACCCCAAAAAATTACACAGGAAGGGTGGGAGAGAAGAAAAAATGAAGAGGCATTTCCTGAATGATCTTGGAATAAAATAAAAATAGGAGATAATTCAGGCTGAGATCCCAGCACAGTGACAGTCTGAGCCAAGCATGCAGTGGTGCTGCTCCAAGATACCTCCTCAGCCCCAGTGCAGCCCCGAACCACAGGTACCACCTCATTAGCAGAACAAAAATCCACCTATCTCTAATCATTTAAGGAATCCAAAACCTTTTGTCATCCACAACTTCCTACAGCTTTCACTGTTTATTTGACACAGTGCAAAGTGCTCTGTATGATTGAGAACTGCCAATGGCACTTTCATCTGATACTGCTTGATCCTTGTGTTATCAGAGAGTAATTACCATTCCCTTGCCTGAAAAATAGTGGATGACCTTGGGAAGGTGACATCTACTATTTCCACCACCCTCATCCATTCATTTCCAAGCTGAAATCTCCTAGTCAATTCAATAAATCCACATAGGGAAGCTGTTCTGTATCTTTAATCACTCTTGTTACCCTCCTCTTTGTAACTTCCAGTCCTGGTAGAAAGAAAAAAATGGAGGGAAAACTGGAAGGAAACACAAAGGAAACAGATCAAGAATAAGAGAGTTTGCTTAAACAGTACTCCTTAGAAGGTTAAATTACTGATTAGCAGAACCTGCCAACTATATCCAGCACATATACAATATTAATTTCCTAGCACGCATGGGGGTTTGATGTGAAAAATAACAAATTAAAAACTGTTTAATTTATGTTCATACAACCATTGGTATCAGTTTATATCACAGTCTCTAATCCTGCCTTGCCAGTGGCTCATAGGGACTTTTATGGGCTAGAATTGGGAACAGAATTCTTCCTTGGGTATTAGAGTTTCTCAGTTGCCAGAAACCACCAATTTAGGAAGCTTCTTGGGCCAAAATAGGCCTCAAAGGGAAAAAAAAAAAAAGGCAGCAACCATTTAATAGCCATGGCATAGATCTTTCCTCCTCAAGTTTTGATTCCATGTACTGTTTCCAAAACATTTTAAAGACAGTGACTCCTAAAAATGAGTTGAGTTGCTCACTATATAAAACAAACCACCAAACAAACTCATTTTCTTCTGCTAGCCTTAAACTCAATAATTTCACTAGGTATCATGTTGATTTTCAGCTATGAAAAATACAGTGAATATTCCTTCCCTTGTTAGCATTTTCTATACTGTTATGGCTTTACAGGTTTTTAGCTGTCTCTAAAAAACCACCTAAACTATCCTTAGCTGCCTCTACACTAAACAACTCTCATCCATTCAGTGTCACTTAGCACAGGAGCCACAACCTCTCTGTGGCCACCTTTTTCACAGGAATCCTTACTTTGTGTTTAATTCCAGATCCTTTTGTGTAACAGATTCTGGCAGCCACAGAGTGGATCATTTCCAGAAAAGGGAGCTTAGTGAATGTTATCTTCAGGCCAGGTTAAAAAGGGCTGTCTGTGTATTTCTTAGTCCAATCTGAATACAGTGAACATGAGAAATAAGAGGAGAGATTCTGCTGGCCTTCCAACCCACATCATCTCCATCAGAAACAGTTTATACACTAACTCACACCTATACATTTTATTTCCCCAAGCCCAAAGATTTCCTGTGAAACACAAAGCTATTGAAGCACTCCTATTTGTTGTACAACAAATTTCACTTGTAGCTGGTAAGAAAATCTAAGTGTACTCTTTGCAGTTCAGTTATACAAGTATCAACACCACTGTAACAGGTGCAGAGTTCCACAAGTGAATGAAACCAGGACTTTTCAGGAAAGATGTTTCCTAAAGAAACAACTGTGCTGCAGAGGCCACGGTTCAATGCTAAATCACGGCCACGAGAAGATACACAGCGAAAAATGTTGGTGCATAATTTAAAATATACCACTTCTTATTTATATTTACATATATAAAAAGACTTCTAAGCAAATCACTTCAGTAATAAGTAAAGGAGCAGTAAAAGTTCTTGATATTCATTTAATCTTACCTGTTCTTGAGACTTACATACAGAGAACTTCACATCCAACTAAAGCACCAATGATTTTAGCTTATTAATATATCTTCTCTGAAGATAGCCAGTATGAATGCTAGTCCCATGGACACTGGCATTCTTTCAGCTTTCCAGGGTTTCACCCCTTCCAGCTCTCTCAGTGATGATTGAAGGCTACTGTCCCATTGTTGGAAAAACAACAGATGTCTGAAAGAACTGACGCAGTACAGTGCAAAGCCCGAACACACAAGATTCCTAATTAAAGTAATAGGGCATTATATAAATATATTTGACAGACCACAATGCCTGAAAAATGTGTTTGTTCTTGCCATTATAATTAGTGGGCTAAACCTGAACTCATTCTGCCAATACTGATTAGTATCATCTATGGCCTGTTCAAAGTGATGATCACAGATGATTTGGAATTTAGTAGATGTTAAGATGGTGCCACTTCACACAATGCTCATCAACCCTAAACTGCAACAACCACATGAAGTGGCTTATCAGAGTAATGTATTTCACAAACTTGGGAATTAAACCTTCAAGGACACGAACATTTTAACAGTCAAAGCACTTTGAAACTTGGCCATATGTTAGATTTATGTTTCTGAGTCTTTTCAGCTAAACCTTCAGCCTTCTGCTCCATTTTCGAAAACTATTTGTAGAGCTTCTTGTGTTTTTTGTTTAGGGTTTTACATGCTTTGAAGAAAAAACACCAGGAAGTCTCTCTGACATCCAAAATTAATAAACCAGCTTGCATTACAGCATTAGTATTCCAGATAAAAACCATCCTGGGTTTCCCACTCAGTGTAAACTTACATTATAAAAGCTAACACATGATCCTAACAAAATGAAATCTTAGCAAGACAAAGCTATAGACCTAGAGTAAGTTAACAGCTCAAGATCTAACACTAATCTTCATTATTATCTAATTCTTCATTACATTTTAGGAGCATAGGATTGGAAGAGACTTCCAAGGTCACCATGCGCAGACTGCTGCTTCTCCAAGAAACTCTAATACATTAATTCCTTTCTAAAATGCAAGTTCTGCCTTAAGGCAGTCAGATTTCCTCCTTGACCATGGTCCAGAATGTCACTGCTGACAGAACAATTCCCATTTCCAGACCAACTGCATCAACAGCTGGATGTTTACCCTCGTGCTAACACTGTACTCAAAGACAAGTTCGTTTCCTTCCTTAATGTTGTTCTTCCTAGTAAGAAAAAAATAAAGAGCAAATTTATTTACTGAAGAGGAAATGCAATGAAATTGAAATTAAAGCCCAAAACAAAACAGTAAGCTTTTATCTGGGCAGGTTAACGAAGGCAATCCTTTTATTCTTTCTCAGCACTTAGTTAATTACACTGAAGCCCAGCTCTGTATCTATTTCACTCCCTGGGTTTTTTTCCCCCTCTTAAGCAGATAACCCAAATTCTACCCTCTAACCCACATGTCTCACCAGTGCCTGAAGCAGTAGCACACAGCACTCCTTATTTCATCCACAACATTTGAGGATGCATTTCCTTTCCCTCAAATGATGCAATTACGACGTGTTCCCCTAACACATCCGGTTGCCTTCCTAGTTAGTCAGAGCTAACTGCTGAGTTCCCAGCACACAACAAAAATTCTTCTGGCCCATAATGGTATGCTAAAAAGCTATCTGAAGTCACGACAGCAGAAATGGGATGAAATTTAACCAATGATACGCAGCCCACATTGTGTAATTCTGGCTGGAAAATTACTCCAGAGTTTGTCATCTTCCAATTGAACCGGCATAAGTTTTCTTTTTACTGATGATATTGCCATAAATAACCATTAAGACTGGCATAATGATAAAATCTATGAAGAATACCATGACTACAACATTCTGATTTAAAACCATTTTCTTTCCCTTTTAGCCATTTATTTCTTTAATGAAATCCAACCATGGGATCTGTTACACATTTTCTGCAAAACTCACGTATTGAAGAAGGCACAAAGTGCAACCTTCCCTTGTTAAAACCTATTTCCATTTACTCCATTTAACATATAACTCCATGTCTAACTATTTTTTCCTTCTAAGATTTTCTCTTACATCTTCAGTGTGGATCATGTTATCCTTATAATTAATATAAATAAGACACCTTCTATTCTGAAACCCCACAGCACTATTTCTGATTTAGAAGACCAAAGAAAACATATAATATGGCACACATGCTGGAAATCTAATTTTCTGCAGGGTGTGACAGTGGAGGATAAACACCCCCCTGACTTGAGTATATCAATTTTGCTCCATATCAACTGACACCACTGCCCTCACTGAAAGGAAGGTTTAATTCATAAATAAAGACAGAGAAAATATTTGCTCGTCTTATACTTTCTTTCCTTTTCCTACTTTTAGATGGGAGAACAAGTTCTGATACTTGTTTTGCAAGGTCTAATTCAGCTTTGTATCTTTATCTAGGCTTGTTGATATTCAAGTCTACAGTTTCCATATCTACACTGCACACAGGGGGAAGAGTCAGGTTGCACTCAGGCAGCTTTTAATTGAACTCTGATGACCAGGGTCACTCCTAATTCAAAAAAATTCAGACTGCAAAGCTTGAGATTGACTTTTCTAAGGAGGAGGTGCAGCAGAACCTGCTGGTGAGTGTTTTACCCTTGACACCACGGAACCAGGACCTCACAGAACCCCGTCATGTCTACTTTAGTCTCCCACACACCTAAGTGTGAGGACACAAAATTCTACTCACAGCAGCATAAAATCCAGTTTCATTTATCAAGGTTTAGAAGCACATGAAATGAGTTACAACTACTACTTTCTACACCTCAGTTTATCAGAGATTTTCCTGCTGGACCACAGAAAATTTATATCGAAAGGAAACAGGTGGTAGAAGGGAAGAGAAATGACAAATAAAAACATATACAAAAGAAAGCACAGCCCAAAAATTCCAATGGTACTTAAGTAAACAATGTGAAAGATACTGATCAGCAAATACTGCTTTCCTTGTTCCAGGTGGTCCAGTAAGATTAAATCTCCCCAAACCAAGATCCATCAGCATGGATATCAAACCTTGAACTAATCTAGCCTACAGATGAAGGAAGAGGAGTTGGAAAAGAAACATCTTGCAACTCCTCTCCAGCCGGAAAGAACACATCCCATGGTAGTGAAGGTTACTTCTTCTAGTGACAAATGCAGCAATCACTGAGACAAATTAGATGGAATTACATTTTAACCTATTAAAGCCTTTATCCTTTCAAGTATCTTTTGCAGTTAGTATATTAACTCTCTCTTTAGAAACACAATTGCTGAAGTTATTATTTAGTGTAACTAAATGCCATTTCCAAAAGCTTTTGCAAGACTCAGGATGAATTCCTTCAAGCAGTTACAGGATAGAACTAAACTCTCAGTAGGGTATCCTCTATCTTGTTTGCAGACTGGGGAGAGGTATATGCCTAGAGTGGCTCTTTGATAGGACTGGACTCCACATAGATAAATGTCTCTTATCCATCTGGTGCAGTACAAGAAACATGTTGCTCAGGCTTGCCTGCTCATATAAATGTCACCATAACCTTTACATTTTATATTTGTAAAAACTGGCAGGTTCTGCCCTGAGTTCCAGAAAAATCAACACCCACTCTTTAGTCCTGCTTTTCCTCTTTGAATTTCAGCTTGCTAGTAAGGCACCCACAAAGGTCACCTTGGAGAGCAATGGAGAGTCAAAGGGAGCTCCCTCCTGGGCACTGTGTCCTTTCATGACTTTAAAGAAAGTCAACCTTTGGACAGGTGCCCTGAGAGCACACAGTGTTTACATGTGACCACAGAAGAACAAGCCAGCTCCCAGTACAGCCCAGTCTGGCCACCAGCCACATGCTGAGGCTGGACAGGCTCAGGACCCTGCTTGGCCAAGGGACGTTCTGAAGGTGCCCCAACGAAGCCGAGTCTCTGCACTGGAACTACACACACAACTCCATTCCCCTTCCTTCTCAGGATCCTGTGCAGACCTGCTTTCTCTGCTTAGGCTGGTAAAAAAAGTGTTGTAGCATGTCCCACTTGTATTTGTTTGAGGCTGAATATTGTGCTTTGAACCCTCAGTTCTCAGACTGTGTCACAATCACACCCCTGTACACACATCTGCCCCATGCCATCCTCTCACTCTTCTGTTACAGTGAGCACCAAAAATAACCCAGAAACTGAAACTATTTCATGCATTACATTACCTGTGAACTAAAAGCTAAGTATATTTTACCTTGGTAAGAATAAGAGTTCTTTTCCCACAGAAAGAACCCACTATTTCCCCCAGTAGGATACAAAAGGGAAGGGTCAATGCTGTGCTAACACAAAGGTGAGGCAGGCAGCCAGTGCTCCCAGGCTGCAGCAGTGCCTAATGGCTTGGTTGCCTCACACATAACCTCACTCTTCATCTCATGCTTCAAGTCACTACCAAAGTGTAAAAACGTAATTAGAGGTTTCCTGCAGTGAGTGGCAAATGCAGGTGAACTACTTTGAATGCAACCACTACAGCAGGGCTTGTAAGTGGTAGGTAGCAAGGAAGAAGAACAAAGATTAGAAAACAACTTTAACAGCAAAGGTTGTTTGGTATTTACCTAGAAATCACATTAAAATTGCTGTTTAAAACACCTGACTTGTTTGAAATTTCACCAGTTCTGATAAGATATATGACTGCAAGACTACACACAGTTGACACAGTCAACTGTGAGGAGCAATAGTTTATTGCCTGGTGTTTCTTCCTCGTGCTCTCTCTCTTCCTATGCCTTCCAACAGAGTAAAATTCTGAGAGGGGAAAGGCAGCATCCTGTGATACCATTCTTTTTGAGAGTGGCAGACAGTACTGCCCAAGGGATCTCAGATCAAGGATCACTCTCCCAAACTAAGGGTTCTGAGAGCAGTGTATGTGGTCAGCACTGACAGTACACTTGCAATCCTCCAACAAAACCAAGGAATAAAAAGCAAAACAAAAAGATGTCAAATAACTTATGCATACACCAACCACAGAGACAGCCAAGAGCATAAAGCTGTACCTTCTCCAAAGAGAGCTTCTGACTGTTTATTTTAAATTGAGAAGCAAAAACTATGTCACAGTAATTTAAAAAAAAATCCATTATGTGTAATTAAGTGACAAAAAAATCTGGTCCATAGAATTTCCCCTAATATTTACTGACTCCTTTTACTTGGCTTTTATTGTAAGGTCCGTGAAACAGTCTGGAAAAAACTGCAAGTGACTGTGTAAAAAAAAGTGCTCACTACACAGATTCGCTCTTTTTTACAAAGTGTCTTACACTCACATGAAACAGGTTTGTAAAACAGAGGTTTGATTTGAAATCTGAATGTTGTTCTGGGAAAAAAAAAACCAAACCAAAAAACCCTTTCCCAATTTATCTCAGTGACAATTTCCTAAATTAGTTAAAGACCTCCCAGTCCTTCAGTAACCTTCACAGACAAATGAGATAAACACTCACTTCTGTATCTAGTTTTCTACTTTTATCAGGAGAAATACTCCTTATCAGGAGTATCTGAAGTACAAAACATTGTTTCTATACTTGTATTTTCATTTTGGCCAGCTCTGTAAATAACAACATACAAATGTCAAATTTCTTTGCAGATTTTTGCAAATCATGCCTTCACAAATAAGCCTTCTGTAAAAATAAAAGCTCCAGCCCATACACACACACAAGAACAATTTTAAAGTTCCAACTCCCATATGCCTTTGAAAGGAAATCACCAAGAAACAAATGCAAAAGTTGCTGTAGTGGAAAGAGCACAATCAAGAGGAAAATTCTTTAATTCTTTTCCTTTTTTTTGAGAAGGGCCGACTGCGATCAATGTCACAAACTGCTTGACACATTCAAATACTTTGTTTAAAATAAACAGCAAAATGGACTACAATGGAACACATTTTGTGCTGAATTACATAACAGAAAAGGTATGCAAGTTTAATCAACTATTACTTAGCATATTCCCTGCTTAAAGTCAGGCAGTGTTCGCACTACAACTCACACATTCCTCAGCCCTGAACATGATCCGAGATTGTCAGCCACTCCAGGCGTCTCGTAGCCCAAATTACACTGCAGTGATGCCGCTCCCCTCCCAGCCTCGCAGCACCGGCTCAGGCTACGGGCGGCGATCTGCAGCAAAGCGACCCAAACGCCGCTGCGGGCACCAAAACCCACAACCAACCAACAAATCCCGAACCTCTCACCCCTACCTGAGCAACCCGGAGCTACTCACCATTCACGGCTGCGGGAAACTGAGCCATCATGGTCCCGAATGCGCCTCGCTAACCCTCAGCCATCTGCAACATGAAAACATCGTGCCATTAATAATGCAACAAGGGCAGAGCCGAGCGGGGCGCGTCCGGCCCCGGCCCCGCTTCCGACAGCAAACAATGCCCGGCCCGGGGCTGCTGCTGAACCAGCGGCATTTACACCGCCGAGGGGGTGGCGGGATTTTTTTTTTTTTAATAGGGTATGCAGTGCAGTTCTGAACCTTGTGGCAGTTCTTAAAGGAAAACAGTACCAACTGTTCGGAGTGATGTACACAAACAGCTCCCGGCTCGCCGGGACATATGGCTGGGGACAGACAGCACAGCCCGGGGTCTCAGCACATCCCTGCCAGCTCTCCCCGGTAAATATTTAGTGTTTTATAAAAAAATAATAAAAAGTTCAGTGCTCAGCTTTGTAAGCGAAACCTGCTGCTGAGCAAAGTGGAAAACCAATTATTATTCAAATTCATCCACTCCAACACTCCACGCACTATTAACAAAGAAAACACTCTGACTTGCAGAAAGGGCTTGTCCCAATAAAAAACTGTCATCGGCCAGTTTTGCAGAAACAACACAATGAAGTTATTCCTTCTCTTGAGCTACTGCATAAACACTCAAAAGCAGCATTTAAAAATGGGATCGCAACAGAATTTACTTTCATAATAAATATCAGAGTTCTAAGATTTTTTCCCTAGTACGCATTCTTTCAAGAGTACCAGTGTAAAGAATTCTTTAGAATTGCAAAATAGTCACTAATAATTATCTGAGGGAAAAGCACGAATAATTCACTGATTTACAAATGTAGAACTAAGACAATGAAGTGAGCTTGTGCTTTGGATGAGATAATTTACTTAAATACTGAAATTTATACATCATCATCGTTGTACTCACTCTGTGGAGAAACCATTGTACAGGATGAAGCTAGAAAAATGAAATATTTATTTTAATTTTTAAAAAAAGTGAATCACTTCTCGCTCACCCCCTTTTCAGACACCAAACCTCCTACCCACACACACACAAAAAACTCCTTCACCTCTCAATACAGCCACATATTTTAATATTAAGTACAGAAATACTACATCCCCCGTACTCCCTTCCTGCAAAGAAACTCCTGCTCATCTCAGCACAAAAATCACACCACTGGAAAACACTCTGGGTCCACCTGAGGACAGGAAAGCATTTTTTTTTATCTATTGCACATTTCTTCAATAAAATTAAAAATGTCTGGGATCAGTTGTTAACAATTCTTTATATATAGTTCACATCATCATTACTATACATACATACATTTGTGGCTACACACATATGTCTACATGTCTACTTAAAGACAGTAAATGGAGTGGTTGGTGAGCCCAAATGATCTCTCACAACGACACACGGTATCAACCACAGAAAGATAAAAAAAAGGAAGCATGGATCTGTTCCAAGACAGGGACCCACCAAGCAGCCTACCAAGAGATCTATAAAGATCTTGACTTGAGATCTATAAAGAGCCTTCCTGAAAAATTCTGCCAATGTTGTTAAACATTTCTACAGCACATTTCTGTGCAAAACCTGTTCTGTCAAAGAGGTCTAAAACAGAACCTGAAACCATGACACAGAAGCAGGATGCTGGAGAACACCCCCAGAATCAGCAGACTTCTACCTACATGTGACTTGTTCCAGATTTATTCTTACCAGTTTGGGCTACTTATTTGATCTTTCCTCCAACTCACTTTATTCTCTTAATTTCAGACAGCTTTTAGTTTGTTTGGTTTTTTTAATGAGTAATCACAAAATCAGACTATCCCAAGTTGGAAGGGACACAAGAGGATCATTGAGTCCAACTTCAGACCCACACAGGACACTCTAAAAGCTAACCTTATGTATCTAAAGAGCACTGGCCAAACACTTCATGGACACCAGCTGAGGCCATGACCCCTTCCCTGGGGAGCTTCTTGTGCATGATTGCACTTTCTGTGGAGAACTTTTCCTTATGTCCAATCTCAACGTGCTCTGATATGGATTTAAGCCATTCCCTCGTGTCCTGTCACCAGAAGAGATCATCACTTCCCTTGCTGCTCCCATTGTGGGGAAGATGTAGTCAGCAATGAGGTCACCCCCTCAGTCTCTTCTCTGAACTGGACAAACCTCACATCCTCAGCTGTTCCTTGAAAGTCTTGCCTCCTAGTCCTTCAATCATCCTTGTTTCCCTCCTTTGGACATATTCTGGTATTTTTATATGCTTCTTACACTATGGGGCCCAAAACTGGACACAGGATTTGAAGTGAGGCCTCACAATACAAGTCAGATAATTATTCAACAATGCAGGTTTTGATAGTAAACTGGTTAACTCATAAAGCCCCAAATCTTAAGATACACTTCTAAAATACTTCATACAACTCAAGGTTATAGAGAATGTCGCATTTTGGCTTGGTTTTGCTGAAATGGCTTGTGTAGATTGAGATTTCAAAACCCTCTACTGCTGAGCACACAAGTAGAAGTAACCCAGGCAGCTTCATGCACTGTAAATGGGGAAGCCCCTTCTCATTTTAATGTCCCTAGAGTCACAACTATACCACATTTTAAAATCAGTTTCATCTGAAAAATTTGGAGGACTTTGATGCCACTTTCACTTGGTGAAGGTCATTCCTATTTATGAAGGCCCTGCATCTATGGAGGACACGTGTTCCTGGTTCATTTTCATCAGCAAAAAAAAATTAGCATCCCTGCCTAAATTACCAACACAGGATTTTTTCAGTGTACCTGAAAATTCCTCAAGTTTCCCAGGTTTGGGCTGAACCAGCCTGGTAAATCTGTGCTGGGCATTGCCATGCAGATGGACCCAAGCTCCAAACATAAGGAGGGAACTGCCCATTGGGTCTGTACTGAGAGCACAGTACAGCAGTGTGATGTGATTAAAACATGATTTAGCTTTGTTGTCTCACTATTATGTCTATATGCAGACCTTGTCATATTTTAAATAAATACTAAACTTGACGAGAACCAAACCCTCCTACAGTAACCCTTACAAACAAAGAAAACTATGACCTTAGAGAAGCGACCAAAAATCATAAATGAGACTTTTGCAGGATTTTTTATCTCACCAGCACTGGGAACATGTTCTTATCCCTTTGCACAGATCCACATCATTCAGACACCAGGACTACACCAAGCACAAATACTTCTCCAATGACAGATTCTCAAGTTGTACCAGGAAGTAAAAAACAGGAAGAAAAAAAGTATTGCTGCAATACAATTTCCCCTCAATTTTTTCTTTTAAGAAGGAAGAAACAGTCCAGTAAACTTGAAATCTACACACATTTTTCGAAAGTCTGTGAAAACAGTCCTTACCAAAGAACAGAGCTTGCCCTCAACAAGTACTGTCTTCTTCATTTCTTCAGCACATCCCCAAGGCTTGGAGATTACACCTATATCAAAGCTAAAAGCAGCTTATTTTCACAAATTGCAAAGTTGCTGCAGTCGCCATCTATAAAGATCTACAAAGGTGTAAAAGCACCTTAAGCTTTTAGGACACAAGTGTGAACCACTTATTTACCAAGGGGAATCTCAGCAAAATATTCTCACTTGAAGACAAACTTATACTTTTTTAGAATGATTCTAACAACTTTTATTCATTAATGGAGATGAAAGTTGTAAATTTCCAAGGACCATTTTTACACAATGCATTACACAATGCCATATAGACATGTTCACTGAAGAAAGACAATAAAAATCAAGAAAACACTATTACCAATGTCTCAAATAGACTACATGGATGAAATCATGGCCATCACTACCAGAGCATTTCACAGAAAATTGTTTTTGCAAAATGCTCTAGAAGATGTGCTTGGTGAACTCAGTCACCAGTTGTAAGAAACTGTCACAGACACAGCACAAAATCCATGGTGTAACAACAGGATCAAACATCCTTATGAACACTGTAGATGACATTAAGTCCTACTACCATTTAAAGGGAAAACAGGAAAACTTGGATCTTATATTTAAACAGCAGAACAGCAAGTTCTTGTAAACAAGCCATCTGACTAGTCCCAATCTCCAAAGCACTAATTGTTTTCACAAACTGACCTGCCAGATTGCAACTTCTGTTCCCTCTCTCTGTGTTCATTATCGTTGATACAAGTGGAGAAAAGAAATGAGGAGATTGCAAGAAGCAGGGGGCACGTCAGGACCATGCTGAAAGCATTAGAAAACATTAGAGCTGGGCAGACTGCAGGAGAGGGGAAAAAGCTTTTTGTTTGCCCTGTCATAGGCATATTGCCATTTTATGAAGGTCAGCCATACCACAATCTTTGTTAATATTTGTACTTGAATCAATTTTTTTTTCCTCCCAAAACATTTCTCTGAAAAACCACAGCCACATAGTTTTGGTAGGAATTAAGGTCCGGTGCACCACACTCTGTCTGGAAGAAAGCAAATACCATGGAAGCATCATACGTGGTCACACTATTATTTTCTTCCTTTTCTCCATGAGAGGAGGAAGATATATTACAGAATTTTGCTTCAATAGCCAATTAGCAAGGACAGAGACTGCAGCACTAGTTCCCTGATTTACTCTTTGCAACACCTGTAGATCTGGACAACACAAAGACAACTCATTATATTTGAAAAGCAGCGACCTTGTAATAGCCCATGCAGTAGCTTCCTGCTTTTTTTGGAGTACTCTCTTAAAATGAGAGAATAAGAAACATTAGACAAGATTATGAAGCAGCACAGGCTAAAACTTCTCTTTGTTCAAGACATACTGGTATGAGAATTTACTAATTAAAAAAAAAAAAAGGAAAACATCTCAACATTGTGGCAGGCCAAACATTTATCTCCTTTATACAGTACAGTTATACACAGCCACATGGCCTTTCCAAAATGCACTGTGGCCAGCTTTCAAAGTCCACCCACTCTGATAACAGATGAATGACATCAGTGACAAAATGGAGGAGTTGACTGTGGGCAGCACATTGCTGGCTCTTCCTGCTCCCCCTGCTACTGTAGATAACTGTACTGAGAGCCTTAGTTAATATTTTGATACTAAAAAACACCAAAAAAGCATTAAACATTTAACTTTTTAACCCTATGGTCTCTACCTTCCTCATTGTGAAAGAGAAACTTCCTACCCCATAGTGAGTGTGTCCAGCGGAGGGCAATGAGGCTGGTGAGGGCTTTGGAACACAAACCCTGTGAGGAGTGACTGAGGGGGCTGGGGCTGTTTAGCCTGGAGAAAAGGACACTCAGAGGTGACTTTATCACTCTCTACAACCTCCTGGTGGTTGTAGTCAGGTGGGGGTTTGTCTCTTTCTCCAGGCAGTAACTGACAGAATGAGAGGACACAGTCTTAAGCTGCATCAAGGGAAATACAGGTTGGATATCAGGAAAAAGTTTTTTATGGAAGAGTGATAAAGTACTGGAATGGTCTGCCCAGGGAGGTGGTGGAGTCACCATCACTGGATGTGTTCAAAGAAAGACTGGATGTGGCACTCGGTGCCATGGTTTAGTTGAGGTGTTAGGGCTGGGTTGGACTCGATGATCTTGAAGGTCCCTTCCAACCTAGCGGTTCTGTGATTAAGACAGAACACAAAAAGTATTTTTGTAACAAATACCCTTCTGCCCACCTTGCCTGACTAAAAGGCTTTCTGAACATACTGCCCATACAAAATACAAGGATCTCTGTTTCTCTTCAAAAAACAGAATTGTGTGGTCACTATTGCTGGGTTTACTCTCTTTCTTACACAGCTGCTCAGCTGTGAAAGCACTCATTCAAAATATCAAGACACAGTTCAGCTCGCTCCTCTGTTTCTGGAGATTAAAACTGATCTTTCCTTTCTCCTTCTTAGGAGGTTTCCCCCATTTTGTTTTTAATTCTCTACATTAAGGCAGAGACTTGCAGGTCCCTCTCTGTCTGTCCATGCCCTTCCAGCTTCAAACCTTCTCTGCAAGGAAGAAATTATTCTAAGGGAAAGAATGAGAATCCCACTTCAGGAAGCTCACTATTTAATCCTCTGGCCCTTCTCCCAGGAGACACAAACTTCCTCAGGAAAAGATGGAAATTGAACCCAGCTCTGTCACACCCTGGGAGAATACATTCACTCACCTGATTCCAGACAGACAGACATCACCACCTCTGCTTGCTTTGCTTAAAAAGGAAATGAAAAAAAAAGCAAGAAGCAGAGGGTAGACTATTTATAAGACTTTTTTTGTAAAGGTTCTGAGCTTCTACCTTCGAGAAGGAACTCCAGGCTGCATATTGTAACCTTTCCAGAAAGCTGAGTGAGATATGCTTGCTCCTCAAGAGGTGGTAACTTAAAATATTCTTGGAGTTTTTTGGGGTTTTTTTGCTTCCTACTTTCTAATTCACATGACTCTCCACTCCATATGCCTTTTTTTTTTTTAGATTCTCTTTTAAAACATAGCAGTTCTCACATTTAATCATTTGCAAGCTTTGTGCAAGCACCCTTAAATGCTGTTTGGTGAGGTCCACACACACCTTGAAACCTGCAGTTCTCTAATTTCACACTGTAACTCCTAATTTATGTCAATGTGGACTTGGGCAAGATATAAGTATTTGATACTGATTTGTCTTCTTTTCATTGTTTTCTTACTTCAACCATGACTGGAAACATTGAGAGCATATTACTTTTAAGCTTATTCACTTAAAATTTGCAACCTTAGAGGAAAATTTTGAGCCCACTCCCATCCCTCCATCAGGAGCACAAGCAAAATGCCAGAAAAAAACAAAACAAAAACAAGCAAAAAACCCCCACCAAAACTTACAGAAGAATTCTTAATGTTATTTTCTTCTTATGATAGAAGAAATGCTATTTAACTTGCTGCTCAGCTTTCAGACACAGATAACAGTGCAAAATGTACAGAACATCTAATGGGCTGCTGCAGCAAAGTATAAAACAAAAGATATGTGAGCACTCTTCTGTGCTCAGCAGAGAACAATTTCTGACTATCTGTAAAACTAATGAAAGTAAAACACTCAGTGAGACTGGATTTACTGTTTAGGTATCTGCTTTCCAGCTGGGCAGGTGCACAAAACCTGCATTGCAAGTTTAACTTCTCAAAACTGAATGAGATGACAAGCAGAGAGGAGAAAGGCCACAAGAGGCCTTTAAAGCAAAGAAATTGTGTTTGATGAATCAAAAACCAGGGAAACCTTGTGGGAGAAGAAGCAAAGATTAGCATATGTCAGTCAAAAGAGGAAAAAATAACTAGGTAGGAGTATTTCAGCTGGATGGGTAAAAATGCATCCCACAAAGTGACACAGAAGAGAGTGGGTGTAATGGAGATCCCACCCAGCACAGGGACTCTGGGACCAGCACACTGGACCTGAGCTGGACACAGGACAGAGGCAGTGTGGCCACAGCACCTCCCACCTGCCCCAGCTGACCCCACTCCCATCCACACCTGCATTATCAAGAGCAGTCCTTCAAACCATCCAGTAGAAATGTGGTCTCTTCAGCCTTTAGCAGAGAGTTCTAGGGCATACAGTAATAATGTTTGGAGCACCAAAATTGAATTTGATGATCTTAGAGAATCAATTATCACCTACGTTAGACAGACATCTCAGTATCACGTAAAATCCTGAGGGGCAAAAGTATCTCAGTTAAAAAGACGCTTTAAGTCCTACCTTGAAGTCGTAAGAGTGTAGTGAAAAAAGCTAGAAAGTTTTAGCTTTTGATTAGTAAAATTCTTGACCTTTGAAAGACAGGACTAAAGTATTATTTAAATGTACTCTGATTGATTGATACATTTATTATCTAGCCATAATAGGTAATTTTTTCTCACATTCCAATTGTAACATTTTTAGAAACAAAGAAGAGTTAACTCCCATTTCCTGTTCTTCCCTGACTTCATGTGTATGCTGTTGAATCACTAACTGCAGATACTGCTCATGACTGATGCCACAGCATTTCACAAACTCCACTTGCATCAGCCTTGAACGTTTTCTCTAGTAGAACCTGCTCAGATTATTGTCTGCTAATTCTGAAGGAACAACATTCCATATCAAAGTGTCAAACTGGCTGCTCTCAGAATCGCTGTTCCAAAGAAGATGTGACTTTTCTGGATCAACCATGCCTTTTCAACTATCTGCCAAAATGTTTAAAAATAGTTCTCAAGTACCTGTCCTCTATTAGGTAATTCCAATGTTTTGTTCTGCTACTGTCATCATGTTACATCATTTGAATTTCATATGTTGTTCTGAAAATAATTGTTACATAACACTGTGCTCATCTATACATTAATGTTCAATCCATTATTTTAACTGTAGGATCCAAGTAACCAACCTGGCCAGGCTCTGTTCCTATACTGACAAAATTCTAAATACTCTCAATTTGAAGAAAAATTACATTTCACCAGCTCCATTTTTACTTTATAATTTTTATATTACCTAATCCTCACCTTTACAACATTTGGTGCTAATGGCACAACAATACCAGAAAAGCGAGTTACTACAGTCCCTGTATCTCTTGCAAAAGGCAATAAAACGATGTATACGTAGAAAAACAACTCATTAAATAAAGTCTCCTATTTGTTTTCTAAAGACTTAAATAAATCTGAGAACAAAACAAAACCCCACCATCCTGATAGACAAGGGAATTAATGAAAGCAGTAACTTTATAGTAACCAAGCAACCAGGATGCCTGAATTCTCAGCTTGCCTTTCTCAGAGTATGAGACATCAGTAGCCGACTACTTTGATGAACCCATCACCCAACATGAACCAAGCTTAACAGAAGGGTGTCCTTTGCAGGGATCTTAACTGAATATAACATTCATAAAAAAGTAGGCAACCAGACAGAGAAGACACAACCAAATTTAGTGCCCTCAAGGAGGAGAAAGACTGCTGTATGTTTGAGTACCTATATTAGACACCAGAGGACCCACATGGCTAAAAGCTGCTCTAAATATACTGACCACAAGAAAAAATTCAACACAGGCTCACATCTGATCAAACTCACACACCCAATGCCACAGAAAACAAGGCTTCACTGCTCACAGCTCGCTTAAAATTTTGGCTTACATTGGTCTGCCACTGGAAGGAACCTGAACTTACATGGAGACATAAATCTCCCAGTTCTATATTGATCAGGAATCAGACACACGATACCAGAGGGAATTCAGCTACCTGCAATATTTGCAACTAAGCATTTGAAAATTTCAGAATCACTTCAAACAGCTGCTTAGCCCTTCCAGAAATCCAGCCAGGCACTCTAACACGAGTGTTTCCCTTCCAAATAGTCAGATGTGTCATCTATCACCAACCAGGGTATACAAGAAAAATGCAATTTTGAAAGGTGAAGTTAAAGAGTGATAGTATGTTTTTAAAGGTAAGATGAATACAGTAACTGCCCTATTTTGCCCCATATCTAGGCTCAACCTCTGGACCTCAAAGTATGCTTTAAGTGTTTTACTGACAAGTGACAGTGCTTGAAATAGCTCAGTCAGTCATAAAATAAAGAGAACTCTCCAATTAGCACAACTTTATCTTTGTTATCTTTATAATCACCAATCACCACTTAAGACAAGCCTAGGAAGGGTTGCTGACTTTCCCAATCATTCAGCCACATAAAATGAACCTTCCAATCCAAGCAACACCCCAAAATCTGTCAGGCAACTACTGCTCTCATGATTTTCATGGAAGGGGTGTCTACATCAAGCTTCACCCCAAAACTTAAAAACATGGCAGGATCCATCATCTAATATCCTTTACTAAGAGATTTAACATTGCCCTGACTGGAAAGCAGCTTTTGAAAGTCAAAATAACTTGAAAAAAAGGAAGTAGAGCATTTACATACATATACATGGAACAAGTCACAGGCCCAGTGCTGACAGGAACAATGGCTAATGTCACTGTAAGACCAAGCTTAGTTTTTTGGGGGGGGCTCTTGGTGATTGGACAAGGATCCTGGTGACTGAAAAAAGGCAAACAGGAGGCTGCTAAGTCATACTTCAGTCCCTAGAAAGATTCTGGAGCAAATCCTCCTGGGATCCAGCTACAGATGCTTGAACAGGAAAAAGGTGCTGGGGAAATGGCATGTGACTGCTGAGGAGCAAACACACTTGACACATGTCATCTTTGAGACGACTGGCCCTGTGAAGGAGGGCACAGCAGCTTGTTTTGACACTACAAAGGTTTTTAACAAGATCTCCCACAATATCCTTACAGCCAAACTGGTGGAATATAGTTTGAAAATGTTGACTGTAAACTGGGTGGAAAACCTGCCTGACCAACAAAGGGCTGTGGTCAGTAGTCCCAAATCCATCTGGTTGGAACTAATGATGTTCCCCAGGAGCTGACAGCAGCCAGTATTGTTTAATGTCTTCACTGGCAGCCTGGGCAAGGGAACGGGATGTACTCTGAGCCAGTGTGGGTACCAAACTGGAGAGGGCTGTCCAGTGAGTTTGTGGGATCTCCAGCCTCAGAGGTAATCCAAACACAACCTGACATGGCTCTGAGTTATCTGAGTTAACCATGCTTTCCATGGGGTTGGACCAGATGACCTCCAGAAATCCCTTCAAAACAATATTATTCTTTAACTACATTTGAGGTTAAAAAAAAAATGGAAACAGTTAAAAGCTTGTTGAAAACTGAGATATTGGAGATATTTCCTCTCAAGTGAAAATAGGCCAGGAATTATATTACAAATAAAAAATTTTTGAACCAGTTTTAAAAAGGCAAAGAGACCAGCTCTGACCTTTAAAAGCAAAATCTCATTAAATTTTTTTTCACATATTTTGCATGTTGATCAAATTAAACCTTTTGAGGCAACAGCAGATAATTTACTTGCAAACCATTAACTAACAGGTTGTCTCTCAGACTAGAGACATCTGTCTCAATTTGTGACAGGAACTAATCTGGACTTCACTGCCTTTCAGGAACTAATCCCAAGGTATTTTCCTGATGGATGCCTATTTTCAAAGGCTGTGAAGGTTTCTGATAACATCCCAAGCAAAGCATGCACATCACCTTTCACTTTCCAAATGCTGCCTCATTTTCCTCGCCAGCTCCTGACAAGCAGCTCAATGAAGAAATACTATCACCTACAGACTTAGCTTCATTTTTCATAGCTGCTGCTTTCCTCTGGCATGAAATTAATTCACTTTTCAACATTAAAGACTACAACAGAAATATCTGTAAAAAACTTTACTGTAAGTACTGCTGTGGTACAAATCACTGGAATACCAATACACTGGAACCTCAGTAAGTAAAGCCTTCCCAAAAACACAGTTAAAAATCATCCATGTATCACTTCTGCCTTCATCTAGCTCACTCTGTCAACAAGAATGGTTAAAAAATTTAATACTCATAAAGCTTTGATGTGTTGACCAGCACCTATGGTGGATAATCCCGTTATTTTTATGATTAACACAAACAGGCTATAGGTACCCCATTTTGTTATTGTTACTGCTACAGGAACATCCTCTTTGTTTCTATTACAGTGACAATTACAACTCAGCCAGGGATACATTCTGTACCCCAGATCCTGTACAGATGGAGGAGAAAAAAGTAAATGCAATTTCCCCCAGGACAGTAATTAAAAGGATAAGCATATTCACTTGATCTAATTTAGGCATCTGAGTTAGGAGGCTAATTTAACAAAAAATTCTGTTCAACAGAGAGCACGGAGCAGCCTAAATCCATGTCTGCAGACATCACGCAGTTCTCTTCACATCATACAGAGCCCAGAGTCTGACTTAGGGTTTCTCTAAATACTCCGAGGTAAGGTGGTGTGAAGGCCCCTCCCAGCTGAGTCAGAATAAAAAAATACACTCAATCAAAACAGGGGAAGTAGACTGGAAACAAGGTAACAAAAATGAACCAGGTTTGGGAGTAGAACGAAGCCCAGGTAGCTATTTATCCAATTAGTTCCCACCACCCATTATTTCTACATGTCGGTGTCGCATCAGTGGATATAGATGTTTGCTACAAGCGAATTTCAGAGGAATAATTAAAAGTTCTTGAGAGCGAGCAGCAACTTTTTTGCCATCGGTGTTACCCACATCACGTTCTGCTTCACACACCCCCGAGCTTTCCTGCGCACACTCCGGCGTGGGAGCTACGGCCACCACAGGCCAGCACCAACAGCAAACGAGTTCAAAAAACAGCATTTTCCCAAAAGAGCAAACGACAGGGCAGCCTGGACACAGAGGCAAAGAAGCCTGAGACCTCTCATTCCCGTGTTTTAGATGGGGAATTTGGGACTGATGTTTAAGAGAACCTCTCCAAGAATAACTTCAAAGAACGCAGGCTCTATCTTAAAGCACGATCTACTTTCGAGTTCTGCAATGTGACAGATGTCAAAGCCCCATCTGCCCTGAAAACCATGTACTGTATTCAAAATGGTACCTTAATGTTTTGGGAACCGAATCACGTAGCTCAGCCTCATTTTATTTTCTGAATTACGACATGCCGCGGTGAGAAGTCGAGACCTCGAAAAGCCAGTCTATTTACAGCCAGAGCAGTTTGCAAACTTTAACTGCAGAAACCAGCTCAGTTTCTCCGGGCTTTCACAGTTAACCAGACGGAACAAAATCACTACCACCACCACAAGGAACCGGGCTCTACCAACGCGTCCGAGTCACCTCACCTCGGCAGGGCGCTCCCCTGGGCGCCCCGGGAGCTGTCTGGGCTCGGGCACCGGGATCTCTCCGCTCGCAGCGCACTGAGGGAGCGCGGGCGAGCAGCGGCAGCGCCGGCAGTGGGAGCCTCCGCCGCTACCGCCCAAAGCCCCAGACACCACCCCCACCAAAAAAAAANAAGACCAGACGCAGCTAAGAGATAAAAGATAAGTAAAGCGGCTCGCGGCAGTGGAGCCCGCAACGCTCACGCCCCTCCAGCGGCCCGCGCCCCCCACGCCGCCGGTACCTGTTGCGCTGCCCCGAGCGGCGGCTCCGCCGGGCCGCAGCCCCTCCGCCTCCCGCGGCGCCCGGCCCCACAACATGGCGGCGGGGGCGGGCACTGCCCGAGGCCGGGCTCCGCTGTAGCCGGGACGGGGCTCTTGGAGCCCGTTGGAGGGGTTGCTCTGCTCTGGGCTGCAGTCCCTGGGTCTGGCCCGGGCTCGCAAAGAGTGCCGCGGTCCCAGGATGTCGGCACCGAGCCTGTCGGTGCCTTTGCTCTACGATAACAGCTATTCCTTAAAAACTTGACTGACAGAGAGGATTTACCCCATCCTTGCTCACCTCTTGTCTCCCTCGATTCCAACCGCTGCCTCGTCATCTGCTCCTTAGGTTACCTTTGCTTTAGCTTTCCGGCTGTATCCCTGTCCTATCTCTGCTGGAAGCTGAAAAGCCGTGGCCTCTGTTCTGTGCAAAGCTCCCAGATTAAGACAATTCTTCCACCTGGGAGGAGGTAGCAGCGCCCTTCGTGCTTTTCCGGGGGAAGCGTGTCCCGCTGGGGCCCCCAAACCAGCGCCGAGGGGGCTGGCACCAGCACCTAAATTGGGCTCACGCCAGGCACCGCTCAGTGCACTGAAATACGTAGGGCTTCAGGGGTTTATCTTTCCAAAAATTAAAGAATCATGTAGGAAGGCAACACGTGGAAAACGCCATAATTTTTAACCACCAGACGTTTGGCTTCTCCAGCGAGAGGATCTCGCCTTGCACAGACGATTACAGTGCCTTTCTGCTATGCTTTTGCTGGGTAGATAATTACCTATCACCTTCGTACAGCCCAGATTTTTCCTCTGACTCATTCTTCTGGGTTCCTAATGAGCCCTTCCAGTTTGTTACACCTTTTATCGTTCAGGGTGATTCCAGAACAGTCACGTTCCTGTGCCATGCAATGGCCACGGCCACATCCTAGCACTCACCACTGGGTTGTATTTGTGCTTGCACACCTGAGGTCTGCATTTGCTGTTGCAGCTGCCACATTGCACTGGCAGCATTCAAGCATTCAAGCATTTACCCCTTGTGACCTCATCTGATACACTGCTTTTGAAGATACAGCATTCTCCTCCCTCACACCCAGCCCAAAAACATGCTTTGTATTTTTATCCTATGAACAGACAACAACCTCGGCTTTGATGCATAGATATTTCCTGTGTAGGTGGATTAAAACGTGTGTTATTCAAGGGGCCCAGGTGGCCTTGGGCTGTTTTGAAGTCATCTGCAGATTTCATGAGAAGTGCTTCATATAATTCCAAATAATTATTTGGGACAACAAAGCAGCCCTGGGTCAAGAACAGGCTTCCCTGAAGCCCAATTTAAAAGTCTCTCATCTGACATTTTTCACTTGAATTACTTTCTAACACCTGTTAAAACGCAGTCTTTAATCTGTTTAGTACACATTATAGTGATACAGCAGTTCTAAATGTGACTTTGTTGTGTTGGCAACACCTCCAGCCTGCTCTGGACTGAATACAAGTGTTTGCATCAGGCATAACAGTTTACAGGTTCATAAAGGCCATTGTAGAGAGGATTAAGATAACAATAAACCAGATAAACATGTTGCTTCTCATAAGACAAAATCGATCAGGTTTCTGATTACAGTAGATAAGGATTGGGAAGGACAGTGTAAAAATCTGTGAAGGAGAGTCGCTAAGAACAGGTTAGATGTTGGAGGAGTTTGGTAAATACAGCTGATCAGTGCCTTGAACATTGAACTAGATGACTTTTGAAAGAACTTTACGGTTCCTTTCATCCCACAAGCAAATGAACTTGGGCTGGGTCTGTGCTCAACGGCTGGCTTTGAGGTGACAAAGTATATAAAGCAAGAATTGTATAAAGGATGTTGAGATGTTCGATTCTGTAAATATGACAGATGGGGAATGACCCATCTGCTTTATTAATGTGAGATCCCTATAGGAAAGCAGCAATGTATCTCATGTGAGGTAACTACACACCTTGCCTAATACTTCTGTTGAGACAAAACTGAAGCCAGGAAAATCACAGAATGGTAGCATAGTTTGGTTTGGAAAGGACCTTTAAGGGTCATCTAGTCCAAACCCCCTGCAAGAAACAGGGGCATATTCAACTAGATCAGGTTGCTCTGAGCCCTGTCCAACCTGGTCTTGAATGTTTGCAGAGATGAAGCATCAACAACCTCCCTGACTGTGTTTTACCCCCTTCATTGTGAAAAAAAAGCCTTCCTTATATCTAATCTAAATGGACCCTCTTTCAGTTTGAAACCTTACCCCTTCTCCCACTGAAACAGACACACTGAAAATACCTCTTCCCATTGCTCTCACAGACCCCTTTAAGGACAGAAAGGCTACAATAAGATCTCTCTGGAGCCTTTTCTTCCCCAGGATCCCAACAATCCCAGCTCGCTCAGCCTTGCTTCATACCAGAGGTGCTTCTGCCCTCTAAGCGTCTTCATGGTCTGAACAAGGACCACATCTTTCTTGTGCTAAAGACCCCAGAGCTGGGCACCCAGTGGAGTCTTAGAATCACCCCTTTTGACTTGTTGCCTGGGGAGGGAGGAGGTGTAGGGAATTAAAAATTCAGCTGACTCCCTAGCAAGATAACCTGGTATAAAAAATTAGCACATCAAAGCTTTATGTGTTCTGATTCTGCACAAATTCAATGCATCTATGTTATTACAATGAACTGGAGCTGATCAGAGATACTAGAAGAATAAATACCTGTAAGATTAATTAATTATCAGGAAGAGGAGGAGGACTCACAACCTGTAGTGCAGACACATTTTGAATGCAGCAGCCCCTCAAGTCACTCTTCCTTGGAAATGGAATATGTACACATACAATGTTTAGCGTCAGCAATAAAAAAAAGAATCCTTGAAGTAAAGCTGAACTCTTACTCAACCTTAGGATCTTACAGAGATGTTTTATTAGTAATGTATGAGGCACAAAGTAGTATTGCATCTTTAAAATGGAGAATGAAATTTGTTTCCACTCAGAGCTTGACTACTTCTTGAAGTAAGTTCAAAAGAAAAACACTTCTTTTATAAAGGTGGAGTTTCTACAGGCAGTGTTGCAGATAGTGCCTTTGGGCATCTCAGGATTTGGAAAGAGTGTTTTTTACAACTTTCCACATGTGGTTTTGGGGGCTGATGTCAAATACCAAGTGAAATAAAAGTTCCTTCTGGTGACAGTACCCTCCTAGCAAAGAGTAGACAGTGGCAAAGAAAATTAAAACTGCAGGAATGAATTAGTTTGTTTAAAAACACCATTAAAGAGGAATTGGTTAATAATAACTGATAATAGAAAAGAGAGCTGAAAGGAGAAGAAACCAATGGTATGATAAGATAGAGGCTTGTTTCAGACATAGGGGCCGGGTTGCAGCACAACAGCTACTCAGAGGAGACCAATTAAGATGAAAAGTGTGGGAGGAGCAGAAAAGAAGTAGGATTTACTTTAAGCAGTGTTTCATCCTCAAGGATTGTTATGGTATCATTTATTATCCTGGGCTTCTAGGGGGAGGTGTCCCTGCCCATGGCAAGGAGATTGGAATTAGATGACCTTTAAGGTCAAACTCAACCCATCCTATGATTCTATGATCTCCTTGTCATGTCTGAGCCAAAACCAACATAAAAGAGCAAAACCTAATAATATATAATGAAGATGGAGAAACTATTACTATTAACTCAATTTTCACATTAAGGCTTTACTTTTTGATCATTGTCTGTACTCTGTCCTCAGTTTCCTGCTACAAGCAATTTTACTATCTTTAGAGTAATAAGGAAAGATCCCCACTGACAGCGAAAAAGACCATGAATAAAATTGCTTAGCCTGAACTGAGTGGCAGAAGGTAACATGAGTTCTTAGTTTACTCCATAATATGGTTTTTTTTCTCTGCTCTGCTGCCAGGAAGCACACTAGAAGTGAATGCTTTATTCTCCATGTCCATGCCCTCTGACCAGGCAGTTTCTAAGTTTGATGATAGACATCTTCCTGCAAATGTATGTTTAAAACACATAAATTTAAACCAGAACCAAATGAACACCAGAAATCAGTTGCTACAAGAATAAGCCATGCTTTGTGCACAGTTACTGGTCAGAGATCGAGAAACGTAAAGCAACAACTATTTGAGTGGTCAAAAAGCAGTAATTGGTCAATAGTGACCTGCACACATTCCTCCTGTAGTGACCTGTTTAATTTTGCTTCCTAAATGAGTGGCATTTCCTCATCTGGAGAGTCCAGCTTGTTGTCCCAGCTATAAAGAACTACTTAGCAACAGCCACACCTACCTGATGAGTGACAGCTCTGACCCCTTTATTAGATTCAGCTCTATTATTCATGCTAAATTTTCTTTTGCACCTCCTCTTTTTTTCCCTCCAGTGAACATAGAAGCAATGAACCTTCACTCAGTGCTGCTGCAGGTTTCATATTTACAGCAGTGTCCAACAGCTTTCCTCCTTTTGAGTAAATGCTAGATAACATCTTTTAACCTACATCTTTATTTAAAAAAGGAGGCTTAAAACACAACGGGATAAACAAAAGGACAAGTTAATATTTGCTTTCCACACGTAGCAGAACAAGAGTGGTGCATTCTGATACTGATTCTGAGTAGCAATTTATCAAAAAGGTGTAGAAGGCACAAAGCACACACTGCATCAAAAATAGAACTTCTAGAGATGTTGGTTTTTGGTTTCTGAATCAGAAGCCCACACAGGTTTTAAAGTAACAACGGCTACTGTATTAATTTTGCAAGATTTTCTATTACTTCATAGCTGTATAAAATGAAATAAAATATTCATGTCCCAACTTTGTTCCCTGCCAAGCACTGATATTATTTACTAGTGGATGGGGAGCTGGACTGTATTTGTCCACTGTGGCAAAGGCTTCTTTGCCTACCGCACTGAAATTATTTTGAGATTTACAGAACATCTATGTAACCATAGAGAAAGCAGCTTTCCAGACAGGCCAGACCATGTTGTGAAGGGAGGCAGTGCTGACTCATGCAGACTGAATTATGGCAAATAAAACTTTGCCAACTGCTGAGCAGACACAAGGGTTTTACTTGCTATCCCTAGCTGCAGTGCAGGCAGGCAGAAATACCCAAGCACACAGGAATTCACAAGTGCCAAGTGCTGACAATAGCAGAGTAATGGGGTTAAGCAAGGTTATTTGTTGCAATTTTACAATCCTCATGCCACAATTAGTAAATAACACCTTAGTAAGACAGAGTTGCAGGTTCATTTCAGACACATTTGTTTCTCCATGCTCAAGTTTTGCTGCAAGCCAAGAAAACACTCTAATCCAAATAGGCTGGGATTCCTACTGCATTTGCTACAAATGTGGGGTTTTTTCGCCCCAAATCTTTCACTTTTAGGTGCTAAAAACCTGTTATTTCATACATACTGTTGGGTTCTGAGGACAAGTACTACTTTTGAGTAGTGTACCTCTTGTGTACCAAATTTTGTAAGGTTCTCTAGAATTACGCGTTGCTTTTAAGGGACGAATGACATAAATATTACGAAAATTTGAAATAAATCTTCTCAGATTTCAGAAGGTTTTGTGAGTTGCTGTGAAAAGGAAATTTTTTCAGATTCACAGATTTCTGGAAAGATGCAGGCATGCTATAAAACATGTACATATGTATGATAAAGATAGGCAAACCAGTGTGAAACAATAAAGTGAGTTTATGATCAATAACATACTTAATAAAAACAGGGATTCATTGAAAGAGCAAAGAGATCACTGTAGTTTTAAGCTGGCTTTTGGAAGTGTACACAAAAGCTCTGTGTTGATGGAACACGTTTCTGTGGCTCTTGCTTGCCTGGTGTAACGCTGAGAGTTTGAGGTGCTGCTGCCCCCATCTGCCTGACATCCTGCTGGACTTTTCCATGAAAAACGGAAGCAAAGGCAAATTTTTCCATCAGCCGCAAGTAAAGCTTTGTGCTGTACCTCAAATCAGCGACAGTTGTTGCATTCAGGGAGTTGGATATAATTTTGCTGTCTTTTCCCAAAACAGAGTTGACCTCTTAGGTTTAGGAGTTTTTTTGCAGTTGAAAGTTGTTTTTGACCAGAGGTAAGTCTGTCAGAGCAAGTCACTTTGTAACTTACATTGACATTAAAGTTTAACAGAGTTCAAGCCAGAGCTGAAATCAATGGAGTGTGAAAAGAGATCATTCTATCAGCCATTAATGCTTCACTTGAATTTTCATGCCAGGTTTGTCTTGTTTTTATCCTGCTTCTTGCTTTGGAAAGGGAAATCTATAACAATTTGCTGATCTACTTCATTGATCTACTCTGAGTCTTTCTGAAAATTCATTTGCCAGAGGAATTTTGGCTGCAGAGTCACTAAAACACTTAAGAACAAATTATTCTAATATTTGTGACCAATAAATCCTCACCTATCTGTTAACTTTAACCTTCACAGCTAAATAGTTTAAGGCAAAATTATCCTTTCGTCCTGTGTCAGCAGTGTCAGGAAAAGGGCTTTTACTACCTGACAAGATAAATCTGCCAGCACTTGGCACTGGCAGTCCGTCCAAGAAATACTGTGCTGCATTGCTGTGGCTGACTTTGCTTTTCCTCTTCTGCACTGGGATCATCATGGATTGGATGCCATTGCCTACATTCGTATCTTGGCACTTAGAGAGCGTATTAATTGGAGGGACAACTTCAAACATGGCAGTTTCAACCTGCTGGAAAGACAAAGAGTACAAGGGTTGTGTCCCATGTTTCTGGCATGCTGAGGTCTTGGGCCATTTTGTCTTACAAGGAGCCAGCTCAGTCCTGCCTGAGTAGTTCTCACTAGAATGACAGGATTTAAAATCAGATGAAAGAGAATAAACACTTTAATACAGAGACACAGCCAGGGAAAGAAGCTTTGTCATTATTATAAAGGTATTAAAGGTTCCTGGTAAAACTCCTATCTTTGCTTGGCATGATGATGTCTTCATCAATCCTGGAGTGGTAAATGAGAAACAGGAAACTTCACGGACATTGTTCCAGGTAAATCTATATCTGCAAACTCTGCTTTGCCCAGGTCACGATGGAACAACTCAATACACCTGTGCATCCCCAGACTGTTCTGGGCTTCACCCTTCAGTCAGAGAAACTACCCAGGGAAAGTCCATATCAATTTCAGCAATAAGGCAGCTTTGTATCAGAGCCTGCAATAAGTCAATTTAAACACAAATCCATGGACAGGTTTAATTTCAGCATTTGCATTAAAAAACTTTATTTTTCCACCAGACCCCCACCCTTTTTCAGTGCAGAAAATGAATAATGCTGCAAGGTGAATTGTGCTTCCTGAATTGTTAAAGTTTTTATAATTTTCCTTATTCACTAAGTAGCCTTGAGTGTTATTTAATAACCTTTCAGAAGCAGTACTGAATAAAAATATATTTTAGTTGATTTTCTCTTGGGTTTTTATGTTATTCTTACTGTAACTCGTGCTTCACAAATGCAGCTTTTTTTCACAAGATTCCTGAGGCAAGTTAATATTAGTATCTTCATCTTACAGATGAAGAGCAGAAAGGTGGAGCAATTTAAGAAAGAACATTTCAAACATTTGCTATTCTTGGATACTTCTCTTGGGACACAAAGGCTTACTTGAAGGACTTGCTCTGCCTGGTTTCATGGTTTCATTTGGAGTGGGATGTACTTTCTTTCCACAGAGCAAGTCACACAGAGCTCAAGTCAGCACGGCAGAAATCAAAGGCTGGTACAAGCAACAGTGCAACTCCTCTCCAAGCAAACCAATTTGTCATCACTTGTCACATTCCCACCTTCCTTCTGTTCCAGCCATATGTTCCCCTCCCCTTCCACCAGCACTGGCACCTGCCTGACTCCTTCTGTGAGCTCAGCCTGAGGAAAGGGAGAAAAATGTGTGATTACTTTTTGACAACAATCTATAGAGTCAGTTTTGCATATGTAATAATCATACAGTCCTAGAATGGCTTGGCTTGGAAGGGACCTTAAAGATCATCTAATTCCAACACCCCTTCCACGGGCATGGACACCTTTCACTAGGCCAGGTTGCTCAGAGCACCCTCCAACCTGGCCTTATAAAGTGTATTTATTTGTTTTTAGCGTATGTTATTACTAATTCTAAAATAGCTATTTTATTTATGTGTAGTTAGGCGTTAGCAATTACATTTTAATTTACCATTCATTTACATAATGCATAGCAATCACGAAAGTTTATAAATATTAATCACCAATTACCGTCATATAATTTGCATATAACTAATGCATATTGAAATGCTATATTATAATATGTTATTTATAAATTATATTTTATAATACCAGAACGCCACAAGGTTTCGATGACACAGCGGAGGAGGGGGAGGACCTACCCAGCACGACCGCCGCTGCACTCAGAGGCTCACGGCTCGTCAAACAAATTATATTTTTAGGCATCAATGAATCACCAAAAAACGCTTTTTACTTTTTTTGCTCCTTCCCCTTCTCCCCCGCCGTCGCTTCCAAGCTCCCGCCCCCCGCGGGCGGGGCGCGCCGGGGTCACCGCGCGTGCGCGCCGGGACCCACGTTGGGGTCGCGCCGGTCCCCGGGAGCGATTCCTGGGAACGATCCCTGGGAGGCATTCCCGGGAGCGATGTTCCGCCGTCCCCCGCGCAACTTCCGCGGCCGGCGGCGCGCAGCCTCCAGCGATAGCAGCGAGAGCGAGCCGGAGCCACAGCCGGAGCCGGCCGCAGCCCCGTCCCCAGGCTCCGGCGCCAGCTCGCCCTCGGAGCGGGAAGCGGAGCCCGAGGAGGCCGAGGGCGATGCCCCCGCTGGGCCCGGCGCGGAGGGTCCGCTGCCTGCGGAGGAGCCGGCCCACAGCCCCCGCGGCCGGGCGCGGAGAGCAGGGGCGAGCACGGGCCCGGGGCAGCGCCGAGCCGGGGCCGCAGCGGGGCCAGGGCGGGCCGGGAAGGAGCTGCTGAGCTTTGGCGGCGAAGAGGAGCGGGAAGGTGAGGAGGGATCGTGTGTGCGTGTCCCGCAGAGCAGAGCCCCGGGCTCCCGCCTCAGCGAGCCCCGCGCTGGGCACCCTCCTGCCTCTCGGTGTAAACACACCAGTGCTCCTGTGTCGGGGGAAGGGCTCTTGGCAGAGTTTGCACGATAAACCCGTGCTAAAGCTGGGCTGAGCCTGGTTAGTCTGGAGAAGATAGTGCAGGTCTCTTAAGTTCTTCTGAATATCTCAAACGCGGGTTCTAAGGGAACGGGGCCAGACTCTCTTCAGTGATGCCCAGCAATAGGATGAGGGGCAACGGCCACAAACTAAAACACAACAAGTTCCACCTCAACACGAGGAAGAACTTTTACATCAAGGGTGGCAGAGCACTGGAGCAGCTGCCGAAAGAGAGCGTGGAGTCTCCCTCTGTGGAGACATTCCAAACCCACCTGGACACATTCCTGTCTCACCTGCCCCAGGTGAGCCCCCTGGCAGGGGGGTTGGCCAAGGTGATCTCCAGAGGTCCCTTTCAGCCCTAACAATTCTGTGATGCTGAGAAAAGTACTTTGACAATTATTTATGTTTACATTCTTCTGGCTGGAAAGGGTCTGAAATCTTCTTACAGCTGGGGAAAACCGGAGAGAACAAGTATTGTGTGATTCCATGCCTAGCTAATGATGAACAAACTTTAGTAAACGAAACTGAAGCATTTAATTAAATCTTTTGGGCTGTTACTGTTGTGGTTGATGAGAAGACATAGCCACCTTGGTGGGGACAAGCTACAAAGAGACCCTGCCTTTCAGCAGTGCAGTGTTGCTGTGTTGAGGAGGCTGAGCTGCACAGTTTTTAACTAAGAGCAGATTGATTATGAGTGATAAAGCCACAGTAATATTTAGAATTAATCCAACCAGAACTGAAATATTGGTGTTTGGTCATAATTGGACTTGATGATCTCAGGGGTTCTTTCCAACCCTGTTGATTCTGTGGTTCAGAAGTTACACTGTGCACACGTGGAGTTTACATGCACTTTTGTATGTAGTGCATACACGTATATATGTGTGTTATATGTGTGCTATATATAGTTGGCTTTATTAGTGTTACTCAGAATCACTTTGTTTTATCTGGCAGGTGAAGAGTTTTTTAAAGTTAAAAAGCCATCCTTCAACGAAGTAACCTTTAGAATTAAAAAGAAGGAAAGCCTACTGCCTGCACAGTCAGGAACTGAAGAAATCAAAAGTAAGTACTTTATTTTTAGTTAAATATTTTATGAAATATATGATGTAAAAATACTGCTGTTAGATGTATTTTTACTTGTTAATTGAACTCAGAATTATACTTAAAATGTTAGTTTACAGGTCAATAATTGCAATGTATTTGTGCTGCAATTATTTTCAGTTTGACCTTGGTAAAAGATTGTCAGAACTTGGAGACTGTTCTTGATTAAACCTGATTATGCAGAACCATGTACTACATCAAAGTTGACAAAAGTTCTGCTAAGTTTATACCTCAACATCATCTCTTTCAAACTATGGGCCAGGCATCCACTGCTTATTGCTGTCAGATTACAGCTTGATCTGAGTATTGGCATTTAGGGAAAATGTGACCTTAGTAGCATTCTGTTTGATGAAACTTAATGTAGAAATTATTAAATTGTGTGCTCTTACAGCATTTAAATATTTTAATTAAATGCAGTCAATAGCCTTGATTATTCTGGTAGTATCCCTAATTTCATTGAAATCTAGTCAGTTGCCCAGAGAGGCTGTGGACTCCCCATCCCTGGAAGTATTTAAGGCCAGGTTGGATGGGGCTCTGAGTACCTGGTCTAGTGGAAGGTGTCCCTGCCTATGCCAGAAGAATTGGAACTAGATGATCTTTAAGGTACCTTCCAACCCAAACCATTCTGTGGTAAGTTTCCTGTTGGAATATTTGGAGTTTGTGTGTTTTGGAAACAAATGTATCTAAAAGTTCTTTTTATGTATTCCCCTTTTGACACCTCTGTCAATTCACAGATATACCGTATTTGCTAATGTTAGATAAAAGTAAATTAGATTTAGATTGAGCAATAATTCCCTTTGAGGTTGTGATTCAGCTGAGATGGTAAATTTTCTTAGTAACTTTTAAAAAAAGCATATCATGTTCTTATAAGAGGTGATACATTCTGTTGTTCAGTAACCTGATGATTTACTGAAAGTGCAGTGACAGATAAAAAAAATAAATATTTTTAAAGAAATTGATAATACCTGGATTAATGTTTATAGTTTAACTAAGAGCTCCCTCATTGTTAATGCTTTAAAAAAAGTGCTTTCTAAATGCAGCTTTTCAAGTCAAGAACCCAAATACCCTGTGAGCAGTCAGAATATTAATTAGTTGTTATTTGAGAGCTGATCTCATTGCTTTTGTGCATGTAAATACACTCTGTGTCTCAGAAGGACTCGTAGCCTTTCTATGGGAAGCATTATCAAAGATGCTTTTATTCAATACAAGAATTGGCTTGTAAATTACTGTCTTGGAATGTTACGATTTGACATGTTTTGTTGAGAACAGGTGGAGACAAACAAGTGACCAGTCTTCACTGCAGCAAGGTGTAAATAATTTCTGGTAACCAGTTATGGCATGTCATATTCCAGCAGCTGGAACTGAAATAATGGATCATACTTTTTTCCCCCCATAATGCAGAAATCTGTCAGTTGGAGCCTGGAGTTGGCAACACCAAAGATACTTGTGAGGAGGAGGAGAATGAGGATGAAACTTATTCACTGAATGAGGACAACAGCTCAGACTCTGAAAATGAATCCAGCTCTCCACAGAGGAGGAAGGATTTATCACCAGGTTAGTTCCCTGGCTATTTTTTTTTTTAAAGAAAGCTATTTTAGAACATTCTGTGTTTGAAGTACATGACAAGTTAGGTGAGATTAGTTCCACTCAGCTTAAACCACTTAAGGTATAGGCATCTGTTTATCCTGAGTCAGGGCTACCCTTCTGGAAGAACAGTGATGGTTCCTCCTATTTTCAGTTGCAGCCTTTTGGTGCCTTTCTGTGCTAATTTTGGGAGTGGAGCAGAAATTATGGGCACTGGTTATAGAAGAAAGGCAGCAGAAAATTCCTCTTTAGTGATGCACAATTCCCTTCATGAGGTGAAAATAAAACCTCACTTTGAGGCTGAGAGCCACTTTTTCATCTCCTTATGTTCTACATGGTAACCATAGTTGAAAACCATCTTCTGTTCTGTATCCAGAGTTGTACAGTGGTGCTGAGCAGTTGTGATATGATGATTTGCATTAGATACAGTGTTGCTTTTAGTCTTTTCCTTAGATTTTTCTCTCTGTTTGATGCAGGCAACATCCCCAGTGCAGCTGACGTTGAGGCTGCTCGGAGGAAGCGTCACTTAGCCAGGACAGAGGCTGATTATCTTCCCCTGGATGTTCCAAACAGTCCTCAGGTTCCTCACAGAAGAGGAAGCAGTGATTTGGAGAGTGAAGATGAATCTGAAACAAGGAATCTCGATTTTGCTCCTAGAATGAGAACTCTTAGGCAGAGGATGACTGAAGACATGGGTGAGTTTGTGGTTTTTCTCCCAGAGGCTTTGTTTTAGTCTCTGGAACCACGTCTGGTCAAGAGTGAGGCTTTTGCTCCTCAGGGCTCTTGGAAAAAGGCTGCACAGTTGGTACTTGAGGTTTATATGGGTCATTAACCTGGTTTATATCTCACTTGTGGTGGTGCAAGATACTTTGAGAAATGTTTACAAAATTATTTTTGGCCTTTTTGACTGCAAAAAAACTGTCCTTATAAAAGGCACATTTACTGTGAATAAAGTTACTGTAAGTCCTGCCTCCTGCTTCAGGTCTGGTCTTCTAAGTGCTCTCCCTGCTCTGACATTATAAATTTGAAAAATGAAAAGCTAACAAACAAACCAGCATTCCAGCAGCCCTTCAGAAGTAAACAAACCTACTGCATGCAAAACATAACTGGCTTTTCCATTGTCTTTATTCCCTTAGACCTGCTTATAGTGCTGTTTATGAAGCACAGGTTTACTTTAGTAGTTGAATTAAGAGCTATAGGGAATGCATAACTATGAGCAGAATCTGCCATTCAAATTAATGCTAATGAGATGTTTTTGTATCTGTAGGTGAGTGTATGTTCTGGAATGCTCAAGGGTTTTTTGGGTGTAATATCAGAGTCTATACTTATACTCTTGTTTACATGTATTATGCACAGCTTTGCTTTGAGACATAAAAACAAGATGTTTATGTGCCTCCTACTGCAGTAGTAGTTGTCTGAGAAACAGTTGGGGAAATTAATGTTAGTGTGAATTCTACAAATCCCAGTACCCTTTTCCAAGCCTTCCTTGCCTTTTAGTTTTTCACTCCTCCATCTGCAGGTTTTTCATCTGCTGTTTGTTGTGTGTGTCACTTCTCAGTATTGGTTGGGAGACCCATTGTTGATTTAGATGGAGAGGAAAAAATAAAGGGTGTAGTTACATCTAATAATGGTTGTTTTTACTTCCAGTGTCTCTGGGTGATGGATCAAGTGATGATGAAGCCAAGTGGGAAGAACAGCAAATAAAGAAAGCTGTTAAACTCTCTCAGGTGACACATGCTTTCCTAACCATTGGAAATTGCTTTTTGCTTATAGGCAAGAGAGCTTGTCTGGAGTGCTGTTGTATCTGTCCTGCCCTCTCACTAGGGAGGATTTTAGGAAGTTTTCCCCTAATTCTTCAGGGAAAGATGATTAGAGATACGGGAAGATGATAATGAAAATCTGTAATCTTTGGCTGTTGAGAAGCAGTGTGGTGGTGTCAGCCCCGAAGGCAGGTACCTGTTGTGATAAGAAATCACAAGAAGCAGAGAAGAAAATTCTGAACTCTGATTTTTTTGCTTGAGAGCAAAAGCATGCAAATAATACAAGTATTGCAAAGTTGCAAAGCAAAAATTATTCTTTTATTCTGCTAAATTTCTTTTGAGTGGCAATCTAAGAGCTCTCTGCACAGTTCAGCAGAAGGCTGTCTTTTTCCCAGTAAGTAATTGGCAAAAATAAACTATATTCTGATGTGCTGGAAATTTTGTTTCTGGCTTGGATCACCTGCTCCGGATCAGACGAGGAGTATCTAAATAACCAGCTCTTCATTGAAGTCAGAATTGACAGCTGTAGAAATTTTTCCAATTTGTAAAATTCAAGGAGTAAAGAAATGGGAGAAGGTTACATCTTTCTGAGACTGGTGTTCAAATCCAGTAGGATATGTGATCTTAGGTCTTCATACTCATTTATGGAAAAGTTAATTTTGCTCTTTAGGAAACAGCAGCAATTTTTAGCTGTAGACCTTGTTAGTTATGGACTTCATTCTTCAGTTGATTGGGTTTTTTCTAGATTTTTTTGTGGTTGAAATATATATCTTTATATGAGATGTTTAGTTTTCAAATGATATGTCTTGTTGATCTGTAGAGTTGCAAGGGGAGAAATTGTGTAACTGATGTATTAAAAATTGACACTTAACTCTTGTAGGAAATTTGTGATGATGCTTCTGTGCGTCAATATCAACCAAGCAAACCCAAGTTTGATACGTCTGTTTCTCTACCACCTGTGAGTCTGGAGATTGTGAAGAAGCGACTGACTGAAAGGTAACTCCTTAACTTATGAGTTGTCTGAGCTTTTGTCAAAGAATGACACAGCAGCTTTGAACTCTTTTTTTTCCAGAGCATTGGGCTTCTTTTGGGTTGTTTTCATGTGTAATGATGTCTAATGGAATAGTACAATTTTTTTACCTCTTGTGGCAATGCTTTATTTTAGGGGAGCATTTGGACTTTCCAAGAGTGTTTCTATCAACTGGAACTTTAGAAAGTAAATTTACTCATTTGGCATCAGCTTTTTATGCTTGTTGGCAGGAGCCTTGGCTCGATGTTAGCTTTGCCCAGCATCAGAACTTCATTGGGGGCAGGTGGAGCTGGCTCTCCCACCCCTCCTGTGGTAGTTCTTATACCAGCTGCAAAAATAGCCCAGTATTTCCTAAAGCAACCTAAGTTCTCTACAGCCTGTTCAGAACGTGCCTGGATCAGTTTCTTTAGTTGTGTGCCAGGCTGTGACTTCTCATGAGCAGCTCAGCTGCTGTGTGGGCAGCTGAAGTGTCCTGGGTTGGACATGGGAACCTCCCAGAGGGTGTGTGGGAGGGGCAGCTGGGGTCAGGCATCCCAAGGTAAGCCATCCCCTGTCATCCCTCCCAGCACTGGGAAGCAGCTGTTAGATAAGTTTAGACAAGTAATTTAATACAAGTGAAACATAAATTGTGCTGTGAGCTTGCAGCAGGCTCTCTCTGTATAATCTTTGCTTTGTACAGACAATCACTGATGCGTTTGTTTTGAGAAGTGAAACTAAATTGGATTAAATATTTTTGTGGAATTGTATGCTTTCTTAGCTCTAATCTCCTGAAGGGAATTGAGTTAACTGAAGCAGGGATTTATGTACAGAATCAAATAAGAAAAAATAAAAATACAGCTGTCAAGAGTGGGAAACTTGTCTGGAAAACAGCAAGAAGGGGAGGGGGAACCTCTTTAGTGTGCACTTTGTAGATGCTTTTAACATAATAAGTGCTGAAATATATTAATCTTTTCTCTTTTTAATTTGTAGCACAGTAGAACACAATACCTTAGTTCAGCTATTTTCTTCCAGAAGTGCTCAGTTCAGGGAGGTGAAATAAATTGTGATCTGTGCCTTGATTCTGTTACAGGCTTCCTCAAAGTGAGCAAACACTTGGGATATGTAAGGAGGGAAGGGGTAGAAAAGAGAGGAAGCAGAGTTGTAATGATGTAAATGTTTGTGTGCTACCTGTCTACTAGAGACACCTGTAGACAGAAGTTTTTGGTGTTTATCACACAGTAGTAAGAGTTCTCAGTTGGTTTGTATTTAATAGTGAGCACATTACTTACAGGTACTTTTGTCCATGCAGCTTTTATTAACTGGTATGGACATGGGTTGTAAGCTGATGTAAGCTGTAGTTTTTACCAGATTACATTGGGTAGAATCTATTTAATATTGTGATAACATGTAATTGTGGCTTTTATGTTTTTGGGAAGTGTGGTGTATTGAGGAGTGTGGGTGAAATATCTGTGGTGCTTTTAAAACCAGCACCACATAAATGACATTTGGGTCTCCAAAGCATGATGTTTGTCCATACCCTGTGCTTCTGTAAATGCTGGCATGGGTAAATCTTTCAGTGCTGCTCAGGTCAAATGCAAGAGCTATTATTAGCACAGGCAAAGATTTTGTATGTGATTATAATGGGAAAAATGTTTTGGAATGCATCAGCTGTTAAGTTGGCAATAGTTCTGACTGTCTGGGTTTCTCTCTTTTAGGATAACATCCTTACAGGATGTGCATCGTGCCCACCAGAGAGAGTATGAAAAATATATGGAGGATATTGAGAGCTCAAAGATGTCTGTCCAGGAGTTGGAGAAGTCTTCAGATGCAGCTCTGAATTACAAATTCTACAGGGCCATGAAAACTTACGTAGAAAACTTGATAAACTGTTTGAATGAAAAAGTATGTACGTTTTCTTTTTTTTTTTTTAAGATAATAAAGGTGTATTCTGTGAGGAATACCACTCTGTTAAAAATCAGTTCTATCAGAATCAAATTTAATTTTCATTTACTTTTCTTTCACTTTGCAGTTGTGAATTTCTTCAGGTAACTTTAAAGAGAAGAAATGTTAGTTAGTGAATGCATTTTCTTCAATGGCTAGTGCCTCAAAAAGGACACTAATGTTATTCTGGTGAACCCTTTTGTATGAGGTCTTAGTCCTTGATGTGTAACTGGGATTTAGTTTGTGTTTTCAGCCTTATAAAAGAAAGCCCGAAAACTCCCATGACCAGGAACTTACTCTTCAATCTATAATACTTTGGATTCTAATTTTACAGCTATACTAAAACCCCATGGAAATTGGGTTTTGTTCATTCTTGTGAGATTTAAATCAACTGAAAGCCTGATTAGTGTTTACTGTATTTCAGCTGAAGGACATTAATGAACTGGAATGGGCTGTCCATGCCCTTTTTCAGCAACAAGCTGTGAGAGTATCCAAACGAAGGCAAGAGGAGCTGAAAAATGAATCTGCTTATATTCAGCATGTGACAAGTTAGTACCAAGTTCAAGTTTTCAGTGAGAAAATAACTTCGGGTTTTGAACAGAAATGCAGTTAATTTTTGGGTTAAGATGTTATTTTTCACCTTTGATCTCCTTTCCCCTTCCCATTGTCAGCAGGCATGTTCTACTGTACCTCAGTAATGCCCATGATAGTGTTGTTTAACTTCTCTGAATATGACATGACCAAGTACCTTGTCAATTTTTGATAGTTCAATTTCCCATCAATATTTAAGAAGAAAAATGAGAATCAGTTTTCCATTAGGTCTCAAGGTGGAGAAAGGTTGCTTGTTACTGAATTCTGTGAATATGTGAAAAAGCTGAGTGTGTAACTGGCAGCATCACTTTTACCTGAGAGTGTCTGTAAGGCCGTGTGTGTGCTCAGATTGGAGATTTCAGACCAGAGGTGACACACATGTGGCAGAGCATGAGGAGAGAAGCTACTCTGTGTAAGGATTTTATCTAAATGAAAACTGTGTTTCAGTCACTGTAGGAAAAATGAATTTTCTCAGCTCGTATTTCCTTTCCTCACCAAGGTATTGTTTGTATGCTGTGTGAATCTCTAGCTACTGCTATTTAAAAAACCCAAACAAACCAGACCTCCAAAACCAAACCCTTTGAAACTGTTTAGGCAAAGCTGAGAGCAATATGCTTGGAGCTGCTGGGAACAGATGGAGGGCAGATGCACTGGATCCTGGTAAATACTAAATCATATGGGTTCAGTCTTCTCACTTCAGGGGATAAACTGCTGATGAGAGAAAGTAGCAGCCTGCATGGTTTTGTAAAATGGTGTAGCCAACTGACAGCAGGTGTTAGGAGAAAAGGGTAATGCCATAGTAAGGGTTGCTATTAAAATGATTTTACCTCCAGCTCATTACAAATGAGACTGTGTTTACATGTTTAGCAGCACAGAGCATTGTTTATGCACCTAGTTGTATTTAATATAATGGAAAGGCTGTTTTTTTCTCATATGATAGTACTTCAGTAATAGTACACCCTTTCTTTTTGGCATGTTTTGCCAATTATTAGTGCTACAAGGGAATTACTCTGACTTACTCTGGATGCTGTTAGAGTTTTGATTAGGTTTGTTCTTTCGTTGGCTATTTTCCAGTTTAAAAAAAAACCTAACAAAACAATAGAAGAAGATTCTTTGTTTCCTGTTTAAAGTAAAACAGGAACTTTAAAAAAGTACCACTTTATTTTTGGCTGTTTGTGTCTTACAGGTGGGAATGACAAAGCAGTGCAAAGTAAATTGGAAGGTGATGAGAAGACACAGGTTCTACAAATGCGTGAGCATCAAAGGTAACTTACATAGAGCTGCACTTAACTGATAAATGTGCTGTGCACTGACCTCCTGTCATTCTTGCAGTTATGAATGTAAACTTGTAGGATTGTTAAATGCGATTACACTGAAAATATTTCAGTATTTGGTTTCCATAACTTGAAGTACATGGAAGCCATCTATGTGTTAATGTCATTCTCTTCGTGTTGATTTGAGCCTGAATGCTAATAGAGCAGGGTGTTTTAAATTAAGAAGTCACAAGTGAGACAAATCTATGAGGGAAGCTTTTTTCCTTCCTGATTTAATCAATAATATTATGAACTTTTACAGAAATATATTTTTGTATTACTGTATTAATAGCAAAATTGGGCAGAATTGTTTCTGCTGGAGAGGTGGTGGTGAGGAAACAAATCGGCCTCTAGCCCCAGGTTTGCTATCAGTGTAGGTCAGACAGATGGTACATTTTGGATGTTCAGAGATTGGTACCAATTTTTTTTTATATTATTGGGAACTTTGAAAGTTTTACAGTTGCAATGATATCTCAGCTCATAATTGTACTTGAAAGCAGCAGGTACCTTGGAATTTTAATGGATGAAAAGTAGTATAATAACAACAATTTCCACTCAAAGCTGTCAACTTTTAATGCTAATTGATGTAAATAACTGTTTAAAAGTATTTATGCAATATCACTTCCCTATCATTTATCATTTTCCTGTGGTAGAAATTCAAGCCATTGATTTTGCAGGCAGTTTTTCTTGATGCCATGGCAATAGTTTTTAGAGCCCCACTGACACATGGGTGCTTCACCATTTTCCTGTCGGTTGTTGAACAAGTGATCCAGGTCTGAGAGCTCAGTAAACACACACTAAACTGTCAGACAGGATCCAGGTCAACACCAGATGCTCAGTGCTGCAGGTGGAATGAGTTTTTTGCCTCATCAGTGGCGATGAGGTGAAGGTTATTTCATGGCTCATGGGGGAGGTCAGAGATGTTGCTCTAAGCTCTTGGATATCAGTTCCCAAATCCCCTCCTTTTTCCACAGTTTAGGAGTCCTTTTGGTTCTGTAGTCACTGTTGCTCCCCCATTGCTTCTCCTTAGCCTGTTTTTTTCATTGCTTATTTTAAGTACATTTGTTGAAGTTGGATTATTTTCTTTAAGCTTTCTCCTGCAGACACAGGAGAGGATAACTCATCTGAGTTCATTCCAAAATGCAGGACTTGCAGGCGGCAGGCGAGGGAGCAGTCAGGAGAAGGAGATCACCATGAGGGCTTGTCCAGTGATGAGGAGCTGACTCCCACAGAGGTGGACGAGTTCCAGAAGAGCAGAGGTTGGTGACAGTCCTAATGTGATGTCCCAGAACAAGATCTCTTATTGATATTTCTTTAATTTTTTTTTTTAAGAAAAAGTAGGGGAATACTTCGTTTGAGTTTCATGTTTTATTTGCACACTGTAGAAAAAAAATGCACCTAGGCAGTTTTGACTAATGACTTGGGAAGAATGAATGAATGGTTGTAGATTGCTTGTGGTGTCAGTTATGTGGTGGCAGCACTATCCGTGGCTTTTTAAACTGGAGGTAAACTCTGTCAGATTATGCCAAAGCTGATCTGGCACTACTCAGTGCAGTGCTGCAACATGTTTTATAAAGTCAATTTATTTCCTGAAGTTGGAGTGTGAATTAAAGGTTGGTGTTCTAATTATCTTGAGTGAATGGATAAAGAGGGGGAGGGAAAGGCATAATAGGTTTTCTTCACATAACAGCAGAAGGGTTTTCATGCCTGAAATTTTATCATTCTGGAACAAAGTTGGAAATCGAGTGGTTATATAAATCTGTGAAATAGATCGTGAAGAAACTTGCCTTTCCTTGGTCTTCTGACACTGTTTTTTCCTAAAACTGGGTTTTTGCGGGAGCTGTTTTTAACCATTTCAATGTCAGGTGTGTCAAAAATAAATGCAATTCTTATAAAAATATCTCTTATGTCCTGTAGATGCATAAACCCTTCCGCTTGTGCCTCAATAAGTTCTGTGATTGTTTCTTTTTATTCCCAATGAATATTATCCATAGATAACGTTTTAGAGGATAGTAGGAAAATCTTTGAAGATGTACATGCAGATTTTTGTGACATCAGAAAAATCCTGTTGAAATTCCAGGAATGGAAAGAGAAGCTTCCTGACTCTTACTGTGACGCTTACATTGGTTTCTGCCTACCTAAGCTATTAAATCCATTGATCAGAGTTCAGTTAATAGGTTGGAATCCTCTTGAGGTAGGTGCATCTGCTGACATTTTTGTTAAAAATTTTGTGTGTGTGTATTATGTATTAATATGAAAAATGATTTTTTTTTAATACATAGAACAGTGCATTAGAAATTAAGAAAGCTACTGTGTTGTCTCAAAAACTGAAGCGTGTTGTGGAATCTTCTTAACTTTCCCCTTTTACCTCCAGCCCCTTTTGCCACACCTGTAAAAATAGCTCTTCCACTGGGTTCTTTGAAGACACTTGAACAATTCCAACCGTTAAATTCTAGCTTTAAATCTAGTTTTGCTACTTTGACCTATTCAGTGATGAGGGTGGATCTGAAATTAAGTGGAATTTCGGGTGTTACTGGATAGAGCTTTTCTCTTAATGCTGACCAGCTGAACAACTAACAGGAGTCATCTTTCAGCAGAATTTTACAGAGCTGGAAGAGATGCCCTGGTTCAGAGCTATAGAAGAATTCAGTGATGCAGAAAATGTACCTGAATCAAAAAGGGATGATGATCATGATAAAGAAGTTTTGCCTAGAGTGATAGAAAAAACTATTCTTCCCAAAATTACAGGTATGATAAGATTGTATTGAAAATGTTCACTGCAGCTATCAAACCTTAAATAAAAATGATAGTATCAAATAATGCTGGTGATATCACAGTGTTCCAAGATGTAATGATTGTGTAGTTCCACAAAGTGAGGCTAAAGTGGCCTCTTCAAAATTACTGTGAGAGGCAGAGCTTTTTATGTTTACTTCTGTTACATTGTAATGTCTTGAAACTAGGACTGATAAGTACTTGCACATTATAAATGAAATAAATTCTTATTTTTTTCAGTATTTGTGAAGAGTGTGTGGGATCCTTTATCTACTTCACAGACAAAGAATCTTGTACAGCTTTGCAATAATATCTTTGGAAAACAAATCCTTTCCAAAAATGAGTCCAGCCGAGCAAGAGAGGTAAAAGCTGGGAGAGGGGAACTTCACCCACTGTGTGTACTTTTGTGTGTGCTCCTGTGGGCACTGAGAATATTATCCTGAAGTTGTTTGGTTCTGACTACATTTTTGTTTTGTCTCTTTATAATAAGGGGATTTAACAGTTAAACTTCCAGCTCTCTGATTCTCCTCTTGTTGAAGATGATGAGGCAGAAATCAGCTCCTGTTCATAGAAAAATTCTGCCTGTATCTATCCAGAATCTGTTTGTAGGTGTAATCTTCCTTCACTGCAATAACAATGATTTGCATTTAATTGCCTTTCCAAATTTGAGCTTTAAAGGCTAGTAACGCTTCAGTGGTCCATTCCTTAAGCTTTTATTTATAAATTATGCCTAGAATTTTAAAACTTGAGAATCCCCAAAGGTTGGTTCATTGGTGAGGAGAAAAACTACTATGTAATCCTAGCAATCCTTTAAGAATTACTTCCATATACAGAGTCACTCTGTGAAGCCCTTCTTAGCCTGATTCTGGGTTTATTCTGATGTAAACCAGGAGGTTTATCTAGTGAAAATCAGATGGATTAAGTGGTGAAATGGGATGGATGTTTGGGCCCTGAATATGACAAGAAATATGTTAAAGAAAATGTTTATGCCTTCCAAAATTTGCTGTTTTGAAACCATGGCTTAAAGTCAAGTGATACAACTGACCTTAGCAAGAACTTAAAATAAAAAAGTAGGCTTAAAAAAAAGGTAGGTGGCAATCTATGGCACGTGAAAATGTGTTACTCAAAAATGCATACTATCCTAGCTATGGTGATTTTTTTTAACATAGAATTTAACATTTTTTAATGGAGATCCCATGTGTATAATGTATTTTGGTTTTAATCTGTACAATTTTCCTGCTGCCTTGCAGATTAATGTGCAAAAAAAGGCCTCACCTAGGGATATAGCTTAGGGATGCAGCAAAACCCTCTAGGCTAAGCCTATAGATAATTACAGCTGGGATTTGTCTGCTGTTTCTATTTTTTATTCAGGGTCTCAATGTGTGTTATATACAAATGGCAGCTCTACTTATCTCTAAGATAGCAGACCTCTGGATGGACTAAATAACCTTTGAGGTTGTTACAAAAAGAATATGAAGTCTTTCCTCTGAGGGGACAATAACAATTCTTTTTTAATAGGATTTGATTAACACAGTTGTCCTAAGAATGAAGAAATCAGTAGAGGAAGATGTCTTTATTCCTCTGTATCCTAAAAGGTAAGCTAACCCTATGACTCTCTTAAGTTTGTATTTTTTAGTTCCTCTGGCTTTCTCCCCTACAGATGTAGATGAAATACTGTAGACATCTGTGTCTGAGAGATCAAATGTCTGTTTATCTTCTTTTAAATTAAACAAAAAAATAATCTTTATTTCAACTTTTTCTTCCCATGACCAGCACTGTGGAAGACAAGTCATCACTACGTTCAAAGTTTCAAGAAAGACGTTTTTGGTCAGCTGTTAAGGTAGAGAAAATAGGGCTGGTTTTGTTCTGTCTGTCCTCTCTGAAATTCATTTCACTGGAAACTATATATAAAAATATTCCACTTTTCCTGCTATTCATGTTGCCTATCCTCCTTAACTCAGAGCAGGTTAATTTTCAGGTAACTTAATCTCAAGGTATTTTACCTTCACAAACACAGCCTTACACCACACTCAAAAATGACAGTTGTAAGGATTTATAGAGACAACAGAAGAAACTCTCAGTGCCTAGCAATTGTAGTAACTTTTTCACTTCTGTCTTTGATTCTTTGACAGTTTGCTTAGTTGCCTTCTGTACTTAGCAAATTGTTGAACATCCTAGAAGGGTAAAATGTTCTTCCCACCCTTGGGAGGTCATATATACAGGTATATCTATACATTGATATAGATACACTTGTAAAATTAATTAGGTTATTTACTCAATGCAGTATATTAGTGGCTAACTGACCAGAAGTTTAGAGAGTGTAAATCCTAGAGTTTGAGTGCTTGAATTGAATGCATATATTACCTTTCTATGTTTTTATTTTATGAAATTTGTAACAGTTTTTGCACACTTATGGCCAGCAGCTCTACAGATTCTTTTGTTTCTTCATTGCTGCAGCTGCTCTCCAATGTTGTGCTTTGGGATGGGATTGTCCAGGAAGACAAGGTCCGTGATTTGGGACTGAGCAAGCTGCTGAATCGTTACCTTCTCCTGAACATCCTAAACACACCACCAGGGCTGGATAATATAGAAAAGTGTAATAAGGTAAAAGATGACATTCATTGGAAGAGGGTGTGTGCTAAAAGCCTTTTGTTTTTCATGAAGAGGGGTCAAAACTGAAGATGGAGTATTAAAAAAAAATAATTAAACATTTAAAATTTGATTTTAATTTTTCTTTTAACAACCTTGCAGCCTAAGAACAGTTTAGAGCAAATACCGGTCTGTAGGTTCTTAAGCATAACTACTTGGAGAGATAATCAATGTTGGTTTGAAGGAAAAGGCACACTAATAATGACTGAACTTGCCAGAAGGTTCCTGTCAGAAATGATGTGACTTGGTTATACTGAAATGCTTGTTAAACTTTTCCCAAATATTGTGTGAACAGGTGGTTGCGTGTCTCCCAGAAAGATGGTTCCAAGGGCTCAAGGGTGGATCAACTCTCCCTGAATTACTGAACTTCAGCCAGCACTTGCTGCAATGTGCCCGTGCTCTACACAAGGACAACCACAGGTAATGGATGAGGCTGTCCTTGGGATTCAACTGCTTCTCCAAATACTTTGTTAATTTTTTTTTAATTCCTTAAATACCATATATTTGACACTTTCAAGTATGCTCATGTCATATGTATATATATCTATCTAAAAGAAAAGGTGGAGTGTAATATGAAGGAGCATTTGAGCAGTCCTCGTTTACTGTGAGAGTTTGAGGTGGTTGATATTGGATGCTGTTAATGATCAGAGGAGCCAAGGTCATGAAACAAAAATGATACTTTAGACAGGTTCATAAACATGCTGCTATTTTTTTTTCTTTTTTTTCTTTCTTAAATAGTGATGAAACAAAAGAAGTTCTTCTTCTGCTGGTGAAAATTGGAGCTCTGCATATTGTAGAAGACTTCATTGAAGAGCATAAACTTGAACACCTTAAAGCAATGATTGGGAAATAGAAATCTTTGAAGAAATGCTTACATTACTGAAACAAGCCTGGTATTCACACTAAACCAGTTCTAATATGAAATTTAATTCGTAGATCCTGCCTACTCAGAGGTAGTGGTAATCACTATCTTGGTGTTAAATATATGAGGTGTTTTTTCCAAATGTCTTTTACTGCCATCCACTCGTAGATCAGGGAGTATTTAGAAGTTGCAGTTGTCAAAGCAATGGTTCAGGAGTTCTGAAATGTGTGAGTGCTTTACTGCTGTCTTGTTCTTGGAAGGAATCCTGCAAACAGAAAGTGCCTGTGAACTTCATCACTGCTAGCCAGTAGACGACCTAACAAGTTATTTTCAGTATTAATTGCTAAATATCATTCTGGCTCAGCAGTCACTGAGCTCTTCTGACTTTTTTTCTGACAGATTTTTGGTAGGGTTATTGTTAAGCCATTCCTAGTGAAAAGGAATTCATGATGCCCCTGATACAGAAACAAAGGGGTGTGCAGGTAAGGAATCAGGATTTTCATCACAGACATTGTGATGATGAGAACAGAACAACTTCAGTTACTTTCTAGTAACTGGAGTTCTAGAAGTCTCCCTTTGCTTCCTGGTAAGCTCTACAGAACTTCTTCATATCCTTTTCAGGATATTATATTATTCCTAATGTTTTATAATTTTGTAAATTTGCAATAAATAGACAGAATAACAAGGATGCTTCATTGTAAAAACTGTAGTCCATCACAGAATCTGTATATTTGTGACTATTTCTCCAAAATCTTCTGGGAATAGAATTTAAATCTTGTAGACTTAATTCTTATGCCTTCTTTTTGTATTTTTTAAGTTAAAACTATATTTTTAGAAAATACTTTAATTGTAAATAGGTTTGATCAGTATTACACACAAAAGATTAAAAATAATTTGGGTTATTTTTTGAAAATAAAATATTTTACTTTGGTAATGACTCTTCAGTTCAATTCTTTAAAATGTGACAAAAATGTTACTAAGATGTATGAAAAAAAAAAAGCCCTCCAGCTCCACTAACCCTCAGCAGCCTCAGGATTTATGTTGCAAATACTGCTTTCTAAAAATCAGTTTCTGCTGTTTTTCCTCTCAGAATGCCAACAAAAATGCAATTGCTGATCAGCAATCACCACAAGCTCGTGATCTCATTGCTTTTCTCTTGTTCTGCTTTGTCTCATCCCAGCTTGTCTATAGCACCAGCCTTGTGCTATGACAAAAATGGAATTGATGTTCTGTCACAATTTAGCTCTGTAGATGTTTGTTTCTGGAAGAAAGATTCCTTGTAATGACTTGTAAGCATTGGGAGGGCAGTGGACATTTGAGCCACAGAAATCTGTTCACACTGAAATCTGGAAAGGTTAACTTTATTGTTTGCTTTGCCATGTATATACAAAACTTGACAATTGATCATCCATACAGTAAACTAAAAATATTGATTTTCTCAGGAATTCTAGACTGGAAAAAAACATGATTATTTTTCAAGTTCTTCACTCAGTTCTTTCCGAATCTTTGCCTCTATTTTTGAAGTGTCATATTCTCTCAGCATGTCAAACTCCAGCCATGGCTGGCTCCACTTCTGTGCTGCTTTCATTTTATGTTCTGGTAGCTCAAACTTTATTCCTTTTATATTGTATTTGGGTCTTTCCCACCGTTTTGACCATGGTTTAGGTTTCATTCGTACCTGCAGCTAGAGAAAAAGATTAAAAAATTAAAAAGATCCACAAAAAAATAAAAAGGTATTAAAGAATTAGAGTTTTGATTGTGATCTTAGCAAAAGGTGACAACTGCTTCTCCAATAGGAGGAAAGTAAGAGAAAACTGATCAATCTGTCAGTGTATTTATTAACTACTACTTCATGATTTTTATCATAGTATCTTGCAAAACTTTTTAATTAACACTGTCTTGATTTATCAGAGTGCTTAATTGAAACATAAATTGAAGCTAACTTATCTTTTGTAGTTTTGCTCCTTATTAAGGGAAAACAAAAAGTAGCATGAGAGGGAAAGGGAGGAATTATCATACTGAGTTTCTACACAACACTCTGGCAGGGTCTGCTAGTTTCTGGATCTTCCCTGAGATAGAGATTCCACGTGACTCTCCCACCTTTCTTACCTTGTTTCCTGATACCAACCACTCCTGAATCAGTAACCACATTAACAATAACATTCCTATAAGAAAAGTTTTCCTCTGGACAATTCTACAGAAGAATGTGGAGGCTGCTCCTCTTTGTGTGTCTTCAAAATTAACTCCGGAGGATGGTAGGTGTTTATATTCTTACCATTCTTGCATTATAGAAATGGCACTAAGACTTGCCTGATATTACCCACTTCTGTCACCCTGGTAACTGAGGTAGCAAAGATCTGCTACAGCCTGCCAGGATAACACTCATGAGTGGAAGTTGTAAGTAATCCTGTGTTTTCCCTCTGAAACACGTGGCTCCTACCTTGTTCACAGGGATTTCGTCGTGGGCCATTCGAGGCACAGGTCTCATATTGACATCGAAGGTGCTGTACTCGGGGAGGGCATCTCGCAGGTACATCAGGTTCTCATCCAGCCTCTTCTCCAGCTTCAGCACCTCGATGGCCTGGATTCGAGGACTGTACAGTTCATAACAGATTTCAACCCCTTCGAGACAGAAAGCCCGGTTAAATGAACCAAATTCAGGAGAAATACTAACACCCAAGCAGTAGCGCTTCAGTTACACATTCCTGCATCATTGCAAACTTCTTTTTAGTCCTCAGAGTTGTGTGCACTTCTGATTGGACTTGTACACCGTGTCTGCACATTTCTTTGTAAATCAAATCTTTGATACAGAATGGCTTAAGAGACTTGAATGGCTTGAATTTAAGGAAGATGAGCTTGGGTTTTATATTTCCTTTTGGTTACAATGGCTGTTAATTAGGCATCTCAGTGTAGGTGTAGTGTGTATGAAGACACCTACCCCTTTCATATTTGCCTTCAGAACTCCATTATTTGCAGTGCCCCTGATTTTGTCATAATCCAGAATATGAACCTGTGATAAAACTCTTCTAATCTGTTGCTTGTTAAAACAATTCACACCTACATCCCCGGTTCATGAAAAAACACAGTCTTCAAACTGGGCTGGTATTTATACAGCAGCAGACAGCCCAGGCTCAGACATAATAACAAACATCACAGAATATCTAAAAATTACTGTGCAGTTCCATGCCTTCAAGCACAGAGCACATTTCTTTGTACATAGTTTTAAACTTGCACAGTACTCTTAACAGGCAGACTCATACTTCCACTTCTATCTGCTGATTTCCTCCCCACAGGCTAAATTCCTCCAGCATAACTCATTTTTTGCAGCATAATTACCACAGCTGAAAGCCCACCTTGGTCTTCTATGACATTCCGAAGGACAAAGGTAGCACCGAGTCCTTTCCCTCCCCTCTGAATGCAGATCCCAACAAAGCGCTTGGATTTGTCACTGGCACAGGGATCTGCAGTCGTCACAGCCAGTACACTGCCTGCCAAAGAAACGGATTCAAATCAACAGCCTGTCCCAATTAACATGGACCAAAAAGTGGGAAGAGTCAGGCAAAGTGAATCTATTCAGGTGCATTTTGAAAATACTTTTGCTTCCCATCAAAACAGAAAAAACTGCTAACGTGACCTGAATTAATACAGGTTGAAGTGATACTGCAGGTTAACTGCAAACTTTCTTTGCCTTTATTTTTTTTGCTTTTCCCTATCCAAATTGAATATAATTAGTCTAATGTACTTTTTTTCTTTAGCTCTACTGGTAAACCATATGCTCAAGTGCCAGGATTGAAAGAAACCCACTTAAGGAACACATTAGGATTACACTTTTAATGAATCAGGATGTAAATAAGAGATTAAAATATCAAGTATTATACACAGAAACATACCCTAGTTGATCTAACACACCTGAAACTTTATGCTTTATGCTATTTTACATATGACAACACTTTCTAACACCCCACACAATGTAAAATACTGACAGAATTATGGAAGTTTTAGTGCTGACACTGACCAACATAGAATTCTGGGATGTTGAACACTTTTCTTCTCTGTATCATATCCTTTCTTTCCATATAGTATTTCAGAGGATCTGTTCTCCCTCTGGGAGGTATAAATTCAGGGCTCAGGAACCTGTAAGAAAAGCCAAACTTTAGAAGTATGAAACAAAAACATTTGCATTAAAAATACGAGACAATTCCAAGTATTTGGCCTAAGAATTACCAGCTGTTGCATTTTCAGACATATGAACTGCAGTCTATGAAGTTCACCAATTTTATTTAATTATTGGTTTTTGTTATCTAAAACAAATTTTTGTGGGGTTTTGATGTTGGGTTTGGGTTTTTATGTGGCTTTTTTGTTGGTTTTTTTTGGTTGTTGCTGTTCTTTTAAACAGTTTTTTTTCCAAATGCTGATCTCAGAGGAGCTGACTGAAAGAGGACAGTTCAGTTAGTGCTGTCACATCTTAGGAACAGGTTATTTCATGGTTTAATTGTAATCCCTATGACAGAACACTTACTATTTGTTGACTTTATAATAACAGATATGGAAGAATCTATTACAGCCTTCACAAATAGATTCTCCAGGACACACCACATAAGTGTCCTTTTGTTACAGAACCTTAAATGGACTGGTAAAACTGTTCCCTGCTACAAAAAATTTAAACCATGCCAAAATTTCATCATGGCCTGGACCTCAGTTGTCTGACTGCTGAACTGAGTGCACACTTCCTGACACAGACTGGCTTGAGCTGAGAACCATTTCCAACAGATATCTGGATGTGCTCACTCTGGTTTGGATGGCGAGACCACCTTGCAGATGAAGATGGACTCAATTCCATTGTAGAGATACATCTTAAAAGTCCTGGATGTGGCCAGGAGAGAAGTGCCCAGCAGAGAGGAGGACAAATGCAAATCTGCCCAACAAACCACATGGGGGCTATGGCAGCAGAGCTTCTGCTGCCCAAGGCAGCCCCACAGGCAGCAAACAACACCAAACCTGCTCATGATCTTCAATATGAGGTTTTTTGGAGGGGGCAGATGAACACTACACTACCACCACTCTCCTTCCAGACACAGCACTGCAGTTTGAACCACTGGGACATTTAAAGCAGTGCAAATTGGATTTAAAACCCAGGGAGGTCGTGGATGCCCCAATCCTGGAAGTGTTCACAAATCGGCTGGATGGGACTGGCAGCAACCTGGTGTCAGTGGGAGGTGTCCCTGCCTACAGCAGAGGTGGCTGGAACAAGATGATGTTTTAGGTCCCTCCCAACCCAAACCATCCTGTGATTCCATTAACTGGGTTGAGGTGACATCAAAAATACCCAGAATGAGACATCTCATGAAGACCACCAGGTCCGTGTCACAACCAGTGATGCAGGTGCTCACAACCAGCCTTGAGGTCCAAGGCAAAGGCAGACACAAGACCTGTGTCCCTGTGAACCCTGACACACTAAAGAGATGCCTTTAACAGACATAATCTGCCACATTAACCCCAAATTTGCAAAAGTATTTACTGCCCTCTATTTTTTTTCATGTTTCATTGCTTTCAGAAACTCCAGAAACAGTATTTTAAGGTGTTTTGAACGTATTTCAACACAAATGGTCCTTGTTAGAATTTTACAAACTTTTTTTTTTTTTTTGTGTAATAATGCCTTGACTCTTTAAGTAAGTGCTCACACAGTGAACGGTCTGAGCACAGCCCAGGTGAGGCTCTACAAGCTCAGGTGAGCAGTGGGACACCCTCACCTGCTGTCCTCCTTCTGCGTCTTCCTATCAATAATGACGGGCTTCGGAGGCGGCTGGAATTTCGGTGGCTTTCCATCGCTGCTCACTCGATACCCCGATAAAGAAAAACACCCTGTAAAACACAAAGCAACATCTTAAACACCCGTGATTTCAAGTTGAACCGCCCCCACCAAAGCAGGACAGGACATCACAACCCGCCCGCCAGGCCAGGGAGGGCAGGAGCCTCCTCCCCCCGGCTCTGTGGGCCAGGGAGGGCAGGAGGAGGGCACCGGGCAGGGGGGAGGCTCGGGAGTGCCCGGGGGTGAGGGCGAGGGTCCGGGTGGTGCTCACGGCTGGGCAAGGCGATGCCGGCGACCCTCGGCACCAGCCTGCCACAGGCGGCCGCCATGGCAGCTGCGGCGCGGCCGCTACGGCGAGCGCGGGGGGACAAAGCGCGGCGGGACGGAGCGCGGAGGCGGTGCCGCCTCACGGGGCGGTGCTAAACTGGAACAGGTCTAGGTTGGATTTGGGAAGGAATTCTTCGCCGTGAGGTGGTGAGGCGCTGGACCAGACTGCCTGGAGAAGCTGTGGACTTCCCATCCCTGGAAGTGTTCAGGGCCGGGTTGGATGGGGCTGGTTTAGTAGGAAGTGTCCCTGCCCCACGGCAGGGGCTGGAAGGGACATTAAAGACCCTCCCAACCCAAACCGTTCTGCGATCTAACGATGGAGGGAAACAAAGCGGCCCCTTTCACCTCCATCCCGATTTCGGGTGTGGCAGGAGGATCGCGGCCTCAAGGCAGGGGAGAGGAGAGGTGCTGTCAGTGGGATGCGGAGCCGGAGTTCCCAGTGCATCCCCTGGGATGGCGGAGGCAGCACAGCTCAGGCACACTCGTAGCAGCTCCTTGGGCATCACAGGTATCACCACACTTTATGAATTCTGGCTTTGCCACATGCAAGTGGTGGTGTGTCTTCCGGAAACACACTTCTGTGTGTCTTCGTGATAAAAACATTCAGCTGAAGTTTTTTTCCGAGGCCATTGTTATCTCTGTCTGTAATTCAGATGTCCCGCAGTCCCAGTGCTTTTCACCAAGATTAGTTTAGAAATTATTATATGCAAAAGTACTGCTGAGGTACTGTTAATATGTTTGTGTCAGTCAGGTTTCCTTGGCCATCAGTCTGGATTCAATTAGCAGCTACAGAGGCAGGAGGAAGATGACTTTTAAATGCAGGTCTATAAATAACACCCTGCTATTTAAACTTCTCAGAGATTCACTTCAAAATATCCCTGACATCATGAACTAATTAGATCCATCATGTTGCCTGTGATGTTCCCTCAACTCCTTTTATTGGTTGCACATGACTGCCCAAGCCCCCACATTAACAAGAGTAATTTCCTACTTTGTGGTCTGGTGTTTGGTTTCTTAACTGTGCTTTAGAAGACGATAAGGTGTGCAGAAGATGAGTCACAGTTTTTCTGCGATCTGGTGATTGAGTTAATAAACAGGACATGGATGGGACAGAAGAGGGCACTCTGACCCTTAAAATACAAAAAAATCTCCACCAGCACTGAGCACGCCCCACCTTCTCAAATTCAATCTTTTCTTATGTTCTTATCCCTTATGTAAGCACTATTAAAAAGGTCGAATAATATTTTTCACGGAGTGAGGAATTATCATGTAGGGGTAATTCCAATAACTTAATGATGATTGAGGAGATAAAATAGCTGTAAGGAGATGTGTGGCCTATGACTTGGAAAACTGTAGATTAGTAGCTCACAACTGTCTTTAAAGAAGAGAATTGGATGTTTCAGTGTCAGGGAGCCACTTTTAGCTCCCTGACTGACCACTGTGGATTGCAGACTAACAAAACCATTGTGGTGGGCTGGAACTGCCCTGAGCTCAAGGCTTCCCAAGAGAACCTCACTTCCCTTGAGGTGCCCTACAGGACCCAGAAACTTGCCCCTGTGTGTGCAATTCCTGTGTGGGTTGTTGAGACACCCTGGCATCAAGACACTGGACCATGTGTTGTTTGGTCCCTTTTTTCAGCTTTCTTGGGTTTGAATTACAGGGGCAATCCTGGGGAAGCTCACTTACGGTTCCTTACTACTCAAATCTGAGTTTCTGTGGGAAGAAAAGCAGGACAGGGAGCGAACAGTGCTTAGCCTGATCCTCTCTCATCTATGGAAGTAGGATGTGGCCAAGATCTTCCATTAAATGTCATCCTTCATGTTAGTGTCTGAAGTCTCCTCGCTTATTTCAACATCTTTCTTGAGGTATTGTTTCAAAACTGAACATGGTAGTTCAGCAGTGCTCACAGTCACCCCAAACACCCTCAGTTATCCAGCTGGACAAGCTGCCACCTCCAGCCTATTTCAAACCCAAATCTCTTTTGACATCAGCATTTCAATGTCTTCCTCCCTTGACATGTCCTTGCAGATGTATCAATAAAGTCAACAGATTCTCTCCCAGGTCAGCAGTACGACTGATCTCTGTTTGCACTTCCTTGCAAAAGATTTCACTGGTCCTGTTCATTAGAGGAAAAAAGGCCAGTGTTTAAGGAGGAAGGAGACCTTGTGTTTTGCTCCTCACATTGTCACTCTGAGCCATTAATTTTTGATTTCTGTGCTTTACCTCAATTTTGCTGTAACAAAGCCTGAAGAACAGACCTTCTCAGACCATATGCTACATTTGGAAGGTAAGGGAGGGGTGCACATTTCTGATGTGGAGATACCCTACAGATTGTACTGGCCTGAGCTGACCTGCTTAGCTGGATTTAACCTGCTCATGTCCCCAGGAATGCAGTGCTTCAGTCCCAGCACCACCAGGATCAGGGCTGTCAGTATTGCCTTCCAAAACTGCATTGCACTCGGAAATCTCAGAGATTTCTTCTGAACACCTGAAGCCACGTTGCAGCAGCCCCAACACAGCTGTCTGTGGCCTGTCAGAGGGTGTGAAGAAGGGAGTGAGTTTTCATATTGCTCAAGGGAACATGGACGTCTTTTTATAGGAAACACTGCAAAAAGTGGTAACACCTGCTGTTATTATTACTGTGTCTCTAAACAAAAAGAGATATCTGCAAGGAGCTAAGCTGCTCTGGAGAGCTGGTTTATTGTCTATTGGGGTTGAGAAGAGGCAGCTGGATGTCCCCAGATTACAAAAGAAATGGGACTGGCTCATGGAGGGCCTCTCCACCTAATTTTCTAGCTAAACTGTGCCCTTTTCACAATGCCTGTTAAGCTATTCATAGCTGCTGTAGCCCTAGCAGTGGCTGGTGGAGCAGACATAGCTCCTTTCAGACTGTCCAGAGGTATCTGAATCTTTCAGGCTTTCTTGCAAACCTGTGTCAGCAGAGACACAAGGCTATGCCTGGATTCCTCTGTGTCCTGTTTATCCCAAAGGTACCAAGGCAGCTCTATAAACTACTCTGGAAAGGTCTGAGTAAAGTGGATTTTATTAGAACCTTTAAATGATCTGATGTCAGTTCCAGTCTTTCTGGAAGCTTCCCTTTAATGAGACAATGAGTTGTTGGTTAATTTAAAGTGAATTGACCTAGCTGAAAATAATCAGAGAAATCCCAAAATCTTGCTTTAAATGACCTCAGGTACCAGACCCTTTTGGATAGAGCAGCTGCTCATTAAGGTGGCCATCAAGCATCCACAATTACTTTTTTTACCTCACTGTAGAGCAAGCAAAGAGGAGAGGGAGAGCTGTTCTTCAGATGCAGCATCCCAGCACTGAGCTCAGGAAAGCGATGGACTGGAAAATCTTCCTCTCGTTCTGTCAAAACAGCCCCAGGCCTCGGTTGTTTTGGAGCGTGCATCCTGCTGGAGCCACACACAGTTAACCCTGCCAGGCCAGGGCCTGTTTTCCCTCTGTGCAGTGCTGGGAAAGTGGCCACATCTGCTCCTCTGAGCCTGAGGCTTCCAGAGGGCCTCTGGCAGTGGGCATAGCTTCCACAACGCATCACCTATGTTCATGCACACCTATGCTCTTCCATTTCCTTTTCCCTTTGTTGCATTTCAGCCCTGGAGGGTAAGTGGTTATTGTATAACCTGCGTGGGAGAAGAAAAAACTGTGTGCCAATGATTTCTGTCAGGGTGCAGGGGATATATGAAATGTGAACTGGTCTGTTGGTAGTTTTGCCAGTGCCTCAGTAGATACTGGCTCTGTGTTCAGAGTCAGAACTGTCTTTAAATTCCTTTTGAAATCTGTGATGTTTTCAGATCATTGAGAATTTGTGCTGTGTGGCTTTGTAGTTTTTCTTGGGTCTTTTGCTCTTGATTATGTCCCCACTCCTTTTGATTATGTTCTCACTCCTCTTGATTACATCCCCACTTAGAATTCAGTTTCCTTTGGGATGCATGGCACCCTTACAGGTTACAGAAGGGACAACAACACTGGTTGAACTCAGCATTTATAAAACACTTGATTCTCCTAATTTTCTGATTTAGTAAGAAATTTTAAAGATGAAATGTGTCTAATATGGAAGCCAATGTTGAAATTAATCTAATAATCTAATAATCTGTGTAGAAGACAAGTATATAATTGATGTAGAGGTTAAAAGAGTGAGATGTTGTGAGTTTGGAGAGTTATGAAGAGTGTGTGACAAAGTAAGATTAAGTTCAGTAAATGATGCCAGAGGTCTATCCCTTAGGCAGTAAATTCTTGGGTCTTCTTGAGTCCTGTATGGTCTAGATGCCAAGGGATGTCCTTGCCTCTGAGCTTCTATAGTCTGAGTGATGGAGGCTGAGTTCTGGAGCCATTTTATGGAAAGCTGCCCCAGAAACACCATTAAACAAGTAACTCATTGACTAGTCCACTCAGCTCCGCCAGTTCTTATTTCAAACTGAAAGACATGTCTTGGTTTGGGAGCATCTACCTCATTCCAGAAACTGGAGGTCTTGTCTTTCAGAAACAGTCTGGAACACCTTGAGACGTGAAGAGACCACTGATGTCCCCCTCCTGTTTCCTGAGATGCTAAAAAAAGCCCCAGTTGAAACGGATTATAAAAGAAATCCATTCATCTTGAAAGGCAAGTGTAATCTAAAGACTGATGGGTGAACTCCCAGGTACCTTTACATTTTATAGAGTCAATATTTGTTCTTTCTCCATTTATAACCCCATTACTCTCTCTAGGTGGGCAGGAGATTTCAAGGGGGACCATTTGTTTTTCTTGATTAATGCATTAATGCTGGTGGTTTGTCATAGTAAATTATGTCTACTATCTCAACCTCCATATGCAAGAGGAAAAACAAGTAAAAAATTTATGATCAAATTTCTCACAGTCACAGCTTCTCATTATTTTTAACAAAACCAATCAACTTCTGCTCTTCATTATTGTGTGGCTAGTGACTAACCTGAAGAGAAAATGTCTCATATCCTTTGTTGTAAAAGTCCCTTAGAAATCATAACATTATTTTCCACTGCACTGGCTCAGCTGTGTGCAGTGCTATTGTGCGAAAATAGGTGGGAGAGAGAAACTGCTGCTTTGTCTTATGTCTCACTTTGCTTCCCTCTGGACTCACAGCCAGACTTTCACCTGGGAACTGGGTTGTACAAGCTTTGAGTCTCTGCCTCTTCCACCACAGAAGCAGCAGCAGCTCTGGACACTGGCTTCCCAAACCAGCTCAAGAAGCTCTCAGCTCTCCTTGTTATTCACAGCACCATTTGTGGCAATCTTCTTTGGGTGAAAACCAAACTGCCTCAAATCAGACTCCTTTTAATGGACAAAGCTTTTCCTCTACTGTCAGAAGGTACATTTTACAGAAGGAGCATTAGGTGGAGATCAGCTGGTGTGCTGTGTCAGGATAGATTCAATGAACTGAAAAAAAATTGTTTTACCTTTCACTGTGGGAAAGAAGAAGGGAATTTGGTTAGTTATGCATGTCCAAGATAGGGTTAGCAAGTGAAGCAAGAAATTTCCAGCAGTGTTGTAATAAATATAAGAGATTCTCCATGGACAAAAATGCCTGAGATTGAGAATGACCAAGGAAGGGCTGTGCATGAACAGCACCCCGGGTATAAGTGCAGGACAGGGCAGAGCACAGCACCAGGGCATTGGGCAGGGAAAGGCTGGGAGGCGATGCTGGCTTGTCAGTCTTCACAAGGGGATAGTCCAGCAAAAACTGAAAAGATTTTGGAGTCTAAGTGGGCTCTAGTCTCTTTTTGCCTCTGCTGAGGTGTTTCTGAGGGAAGTTACTTGTGTTAGAAAAGCTATTTTTTGTACTTATTTTATATAGTCTCTGGATGCACGCAGTCACAAAGCTGTGCCCATACATACACAGCTCTGCACGTACCACTGCTGTCAGTCCAGGCAGTGCCCAGCCTGCTGAACTCTGACATTTGCAAATCTCTTGTAAAAAAGCTGTAAAAACCCGTAAAGTTCCTTCCTCTGCATCCTTTGTAGCTGCTCTGGTGAGTAGCATTCCCACATTAGGTATTGGTGATGTGTGAACCAGGTGCTCAGAGACAATGACTGCGGCCAAATTTCAGTATGAGCTTTCTGCAGTGGGAAGTATCTCTTGTCCTAGAAGCAACTTAACTGGAGTTCCCTAATGATAATGTTGTGGCTACAGAGTGTGGAGATTTGACTGTCTTGGACTTCAATGCCCTTGTAAATTCCATGGGTTGTTTTAGATGACATAGTCCAGTGCTGTCTGCACTGTCCAGCACACCTGGACTTTGTCACTGGATAGTCTCATGGGACCACTGTGAAAAAAATACCTGGTGATATTATTGGCCTGAGTACTAAAATGCACGTAAAAGCATATGGTTACTCTTGAAACAGCCCTCTCAAATGGAAAAGATTTATAAGAGGAAAGGAAAATGTGTGTTTAAGTACATGTGAAAGGAGAACACAAACCTGTTCTCCTTGCAAATGGTAGATGTAGCCCATTGTTGAATTTGCGCCGATGCCAGTGAAATTACACTTGGGATTAATTTTGCTCATTCAGCAGAAAAGCATTTCCTCAGATTCCCTTTGATTTTTTACCAGTTTGTGATCTGTGAGCCAAAGGTTTTTTTGTGTAATTTGCTATATGTACAAAACCAAGGGAAATAACCTCTGCTCCAAGGCAATGATAAATCTGAGGTGAAAGCTATCTGTCTGAGTTATGTTGGAACCAGGGAAGCCAATAAGGTTTTTTCATTGACTTCTCCGGATCAAACTTAAGCACAGTCTATGCTGAATGCTCCTGAAGGAATGGTCTGTCCTACTGATCACTGTAAATAGGTGGGAGCACAAACACATAGCACCCTGGGCTGTAGCTCTGTTGGAGTCTGGAGACTGCAGGATGAACTGTCATTCCTGGGCAGCTCTAGTCAGGCTTGCCAGGGTAGCAGAAGGAGAAGCACTGGCAGACAGTCTGCTCTGGGGTTATTTTTTCAGTTCTCAGCCCATGTCACTCTGTCTTCACCAAGGATATTACAAATTCCTGAAACACTGTTGGGTCTCTTAGGACACATCATCTGGTTGTGGTCCTGCTATCAAACTCCAAACCATGATCCTTCTGCCTATTGGGAATGGCCAAAGTTCCAAGTTCCATGGCCGACTCCCAAGCTGTGCTCAGAAATGTTCTGGATACCAGGTGGCCTGGATCAAAAGTGAACCAAAGAGTAGTCCAAAATGTGAATGGCACTGGCTGTGTTCAGACCCTATGTGATTCAGCCTATTAGTATAGAGGTGGATTTTATAAAAAGGCTTCATGACAATGCTTGGAAACAATCCTTTTTGTGGGAAAGGTCTCTGGCAACAAAAATGGCTTTTCCAGTGTAATTTATAATAGTAGTTTCTGTAAGGATGGGTTGTGTGTAAAGGATGTGTGCCTATGAGGGACAGAAGAACCTAGGGGAATGCTAAAGGACTCTCTTGTTGTCCTACATGCTGCTGCATTTGCATGCCCTCGGAGTGGAGTACAGAAGTTTGGGATTAATGCCTATGGTATCATTTTAAGGATGAATGTTGAGTTGATTCCTATTTTTTATCAAATAACATCATAGCATGTTACTCCCACAGGACAGGCAGAAAATTTCTACATGAATTAATCTGCGAAAAAATTCTGGTTCCTGTGGAAATTAGGGACAATGTAAATTATTTGTGAGGGTTGGTGGTAAAACAAAATACAAAATGGAAGAACGAAGTGAAGATCCAGATTAAAAGGGGTCTGTAACCTGAAGTGACTCATGCCTACATAGCAGCAGGACTGAGACAATTCTCCCTTGAGAATTATCTCTCATGGGTGAGATAACAGGAAAAACATACTGCTACTCACATTGAATCAGTTGAGATGTCTCTGCTCTTCAAAGACAAGACCAATGAGGTCAGAGACAGGTATCTTCAAGTGTCAAATTCAGCCTCTCATCTATAAGCGCTCCCAGAGAACTATTGAATATACTAATGGAAAGACAGTGGAAAATAGTAAAGCCAGTACCTACCATCATCCAAATAATGGAGAAATCTAACCAGAAAAAACTGTTAGAAGAGGATTTATGAGACCGGTCAAGTGGAGAAGAGCTTCACTTTACAGTTATCAGAAGACAGTGCAGGTTCTGAAGGTCTCAGTGAACTTGTGTCTTTAAACCTTTATGTGATTTGCACTGTTGTACAAAGATCAAGATGACTTCAAATTCCTGTAGTTCTAATACAGTGATTAACCTGAGAACATGTGCATGAGGTACCAGCTAAACCCAACTGGATATGCTGATCCCAGAAAAATCACCAGATTGCACAGTATCCTCTAACACGGAATATGGAATCATTATAATTAAGAGAATGCCAACTGAGAGAGGCTTCAACACCAGTTACTTAGGGAGACATGAGGAGGAAGTTTCCAGCTTTGTGGATCACTATGTAGTCTCCATATATTTTACTTTTCACTTTTTCATGATTTGGAGGATTTTGCACCACTTTGTTCATTGTTTCCCAATGTTTCAGTGGGATAAGTGCATCACTTGGGGCTTTTGCTCTACACAGAATTTGGTTGAAGCACTACCCCCACTTGAAACCTGTCCAGCATGGAGTAAAGTCCTCCAGGTTTTCTGTTCGTTTTGTAAAGTGAAGTGATTGAGTGACACAAAATGTGAGAACTTCAAAGCTTTTCAGTTTGAATATTCTACACAGCTGTTGTTTAGCATTGAATATGGAGAGAGAGGAGGATTTTACATGTGAGATACTTGGTGTTGTATTGCAAAACTGCATTATGTGAAGTCCTCTGCCTTCAAATTGATGAAAGCAAACAGTGCTTACTTCCATGAGTAACCCCATCTGTTTCCATAAGACACTCTTCAGGGAAAGATTAAGAAAAAAGAAACAAAGAGCTGTACTCTGCTGGGAAACTTTGCTATTTTATATTGAAGCTCTGACCACCTAGTTTACATATATTTCTGTAGTTATAAATGCACATATACTTTGTTATTAATTTACATTCATTTAGAAGGGATGTGGCCAAGTGGAATGAGCTCTGGCTGGACTTAAAAAGTATTTAATATTTTCTTATCTCTGTCAATTTCCGCTGGCTGACATTGAAAAAATAGTGACCTCAAACATATGACTGTTCTTCGTCCATGTGTGAAGTGGCAGAATGCAACAGGGCCTTTTGGAGAGTGCTTTGAAACCCTATGGAAAAAACAATAAGAAGTGAATAATGGTACTAAGGTTAGAAAGAAAGACTAGTCTTAAAAAAATTGTATTAATAAATCTGCTTGTGACTGTGTAAACAAACTGAGTTTCAATCCTGAGAACAGCTGGTTCTCTAGCTGAGAGCTATTCCTGGTCCAGCTCTTCTACTGACCAACCTTTGGCTCTTGATGGTTTAATCAGCAAGGAAGAGGTTAACAGTGGCAAGTTAGTAAAAAATAGGAAAGCATTACCAAAAATCAGGCCTGGAAGGCAGTAAGATCAGCACAAACAGCATTAAACTGGGAATCATCCTAACTGGGTCCATTCCTGATTACAATTTATGAACTGGGTAATGTTGGGGTCACGAAATTGAATGACAAATTACTTCCTTTCTCACTGCCTCAGTTTCCCCAGTTGCCGTTGTACTTAACTGTACTTCGGAAGTTTGCATGCATGTTTCAGATATTACAGTTTTATGTGAAGCAGGAGCAGGAGAGGATCTGCAAGAGAGGAGCATGGGAGCAGAGAAAAATGCACTTAAGTAACATAGTCAAAAGGAGGACTGAGGTACAGTTGTTGAGCATGTTAGACTTAGTGAGACTTCACAGTTAATCTCTGGAGGGAAAGAGCACAAATATTCCTCCAAGCTAAGATGTAATGCTGGACTGCATCAGTACTGGTCTATTCCCACTTCTGGGTGGCTTTGGGGACAAGGGATCCAAGAGAATGTGTATCATTATATATGTTATTACCTATCCCCAGAGACATATTTGAAAGCATGGATGCATTTCAAGGGCTGTTACTCCTAGAAGTAAAGTTCCATTTTGGTGTTGCCTTGATTCATGTTTACCCCATGAGACTGTCCATGACAGCCATCCTTTGTGCTGCGCTGGGACAGGTGGCCTCTTTGCCTTCCAAACACAGCTGATGTTCCCACATGCCCCAGGGAGTAAGGGCATTATGGAGATGGGCTTTAACTGAATTGTCTGTTTCTCAAAGGCTACTTTTCTTTTCTTTTGTTTCTTTTTCTTTTTGGCAAGAGTTGCTTTCTTCTTTCCTTTTGGAAGGTATCTATACAGACTTACTTAAAAACAACACCCTCAGAAGACAGGACACTGATGTAAACTTCCTCCCCCTTGGTTTGACTTTATTCACAATAACCTAAAGGGCTGCTCAAGCTCTCTGCCTATGTTTAGTCTTAAACCCTTTGTCACCAGAAATTTTTTTTTTTTCTTCCCCGTGTACTGAGTCAGCCAAACCTAATTACTCTTTAATCAGTAAAATCAACACCTGCTAACAGGGTGGGCTCTTTTCAGCAAATAGTGCTTCCCTTTTCCAGAGGCTGATAAATTTCCAGGGGTCCTGTTGTTTCTTTGTCCTGCTGATAAGGAGCTTTGACTGATAATCTGGTAATGGGTATGGTTATCTCATGCCTGTAAGACAGCGCTGGTGAATCTTCCTCTTGGCAAGGGCAGCAGAACTAGGTGACACAAGAGTTATACATAGATGCCAGGAGTCAAATCTCCTGCTATTTTCTCTTTAAAACTTAGGTCAACCCTGGAAAAATATGGGTCAGAGGTTTGGCAGGTGGGATTAAAATATCAGGTGAAATAAAGAGCAAGACAGCCTGTAGAAGTTCCTGTTTTTGTGGTTTTTTTTTTTTTTTTTTAGCAACCCTCAGCAAAAAAGTAAAGGGGCAGAATTGTCTGCAGATAGAAGGGACTGGGGCTGGATTGTACAGAGCCTGTTGGACATCAGGATGTGTCTGTGCTGTTAGGGCAGCCCAGAGTCACCACTGTCCTTGAGGAGACTCATCTGCAGCTTCACTGGAAACCCTCAGTGTGTGAAGAGGTGTTGTGGGAAGGAGCTGCTTAGGGTCAGATCAGGCCAGAACAGCCCCTTGTTCTGTGGTCATGGACAGGATCTGAGCTCAAACTCCAGATTTACCACACTGCTCTCATCATCTGTGTGGCTGTTTGGAACTTGAGCAAGTGGCTGTATGGGCAGAAGGGAAACAGGGCCACGGGACCTACAGCTTCCCTTGGGACCTGCTTCTAGTACACACATCATCCCAGGACAGACTTCTGGTGGAAAAAATTACTCTGGTATTCACGGCAGCAGTCTTGAAAATGTTTTTCACATATAATCAGTCTGATATTAATCTGAGAATGGCTGAAACATTGTTAGAAATTTCAGAATAGGAAACACTTTACAAGTTCACTCAGCTCTGAAAAAAACCCTGAGCCATTTGGGCTGAAGTTTCTTACACTTGTTTTTAGCTCTGAGAGCAATGTTTTTGGAGAGTTTCACTTAATGCCATGTGGATGAACAGGACAGAGGAGTAAAAACCACTTGTGGTTTTCCTTGGATGTTTCCACTGTGTTATTTTTTCTGGATAGGAGCTGCAGCTTTGTTCAGCAGCTGTGTGTGACCCTGGCCCCATCTCCCCTTGGCAGCCCCACACTGTGCAGCTCCATAGGTTTGAATATATGGATACACAGACTGCTAAATGTCTGGTGTTTGCTTTGCCTGTGAAATACATCCTCCTCTCTCTGCACCAACACTCAGCTTCTGCCCTAGCCTGCATATGTGGGATATGTCCATTATTTACATGCAAACATATGCCTGAGCTGCAGCTAAGGCTGGTGACCAAAGCCCAGGACCTCCTTCTTGTACCCAGGGACAACAGAGTTCACCCATCTATCTGTGTTCCCAGTTCTCAGCTCTTTCAAATTAACATGACTGGCTTGATGCTGCCAGGATATGGATGAATAGCAGGCAGGATCAAAGACTGGATGAGCTCCCAGGTGAGCTGGAGCCTTCCTTTAACTCTGCAGGGTGAGCAGTGCTCAGTGAGCATCTAGGGCTGTGCTAGTTGGAGGTTAAAGTAATTGCTGTGGAAGGAGCCAGGACTCCTGGGTCTCAAGGCCAGCTTGGATGGGGCTTGGAGAAACCTGGTCTAGTTGAAGGTGTCCCTGCCCTTGGCAGGGAGGCTGGAGTTAGATGATCTGTAAAGCCCCTTCCAACCCAAACCATTCTACTATTCTAGGAAAACCACAGGTCTGGATCTGCTGAAAAACTCTCTGTTGAGTTTGATGAAGGATAGAGGGGTTTGGTGGGTTAGAGGGAGTCTGGCACGGCTTTCTGCTGTCAAAAGAAAGGAGGATTTTGGATATGTGGCTGATAGCAGTCCCAGTCCTGCAATGAGATCCAGGAGGGTTTGATCCCTGGACTTTGCAGTCTCCTCCACTGTAGGATCACTCTCAACAGGGGACACAGAATGGTCCTGTCACTGGTCTGGCAGGACACTGCTGCTCACATGGATTTCAGCAGCAGCTACAAATACCCATCATACCAGAAACCCATGTGAATTCAGGTGCTTTGTTTTGTGCTCCCTCCTTTGAAAACTCTCCTCATCCTTTTGTCTCTCTGCACCAGAGACAAGAGTCCTGCGTATCTAATCCAACAATAGCTGGGCTCCTCCAACCCAGCCCCCCGGGGCACCCCTTTCCCCGACTGCCCCCCAGCAGCTTGCAGTGCCACAGCTGGACAGCTGCACACCAACAGTCTGCCGCAAATTTGGGCAAAGAGGTGGCTTTTAGGACCCTGGGAACTCCGCCAAGGCTCAGGTAGGTCTGTCTCATTCCTCAGCCGGGATTCATTCACTCCCAGGGATGTGAGTGTGTGTGTGTGTGTGTGTGTGTGCCGAGTGCTTTTCCTTCCCCCCGCTGGCTGCGAGCCTCCCAAGCAATGGGACTAACGCTGTTCTCCGGGCAATGAGGAGTGCTGGGCAGGGGCAGAAACCGCTTTCCTTTCCTCTGGAAGAAAACAAGCCGTGAGGACACCTAAGGATGTGCTGCCCAGATGTGTTTCCCACCTCCACCTTCCTCCTAGGACTCGTGTGCTTGACAGCTTTCAGCAACTTTGCCAAGACTTCTGCAGACTTCTCAGGTAGGGAGAAGCGCCGATCCTTTCGTGTGCTGCTCATGCCGGGGGCTTTTATTCCAGTGCTCAGGAGCAGCTCAGGGAAAGGGGCTGTGAGCAGATCCGGGGTTGTTATGTGGGGAGTAATTTTAATCTTTTAAAAATAAACCGAAGATGAAAAGTGTTTTCCGTAGGAGCATTTTAAGTTTCTTAAAAACCTTTCTCAATAATTAGCAAAACTATTTCAAAAGAGTAAGTCTAACTAACTTTGGGAACAAGAAAAAGAATAGTGTTAACTTGTGTAAATTTGTAGCAGGAATGGTATTGACCTGTGTAAGTTTTTAGGAGGTTTTGTGCTGTGTTTCTCACAGGAGTGAAAAGAGATGGATTAGGGGAGTGGGAAGGTTTAGGATGTAAATTAAAGCTAACATAGCAAGCCTAAATTATTTTGTAGTGGGCCAGATTCCCTCCTCTTAGCATACAGCTCCTGATTGTTGCAAAAGCCCCCTGAGCTGAGATAAAGGAGGTGCATGCACAGAAAAAATTATATTCTGAGCCTGTGTTTTCTTAAGCTGCAAGAAAAAGTGTCTCATTTATTAATATTTTTTGAATCTAAAAATGTTGATAGCACTTGATTTGAGTTGTACATAGCAGGTAAATACCCAGAACTTTGAAAGTCTGGCACCCCGTGTAACTTTTATAACTCTATAGCTGCATTAGTCGCTTTAAAATTATGTTTCTGCTTCTGTTCTTTCGGGATGTGCATGTGGATCTGAGAAAACATAACAGATTTCATTTTGCAACTTTAGCAGGCCTGATCAATTTGCTTGGGAGTGCCCACTGAGGGCCACTTTTCTTTTAGGATATTGGTTCTAATTTTGGGTCTTAGTGTGAAGAACTAGCTTGGCATACTCTTTAGGGGTGTTTTGCAAAACTCTTGTAGTAGATAAGAGCTGCCATTTATAGTTTCCTGATGAAAAACTGTCATTTGCAAGGGTTGAACCTCACTGGACTTGAGTTTCAACACATCCCAACACTGCTGCTCACTGCCTGGGAGTGCATGTGTCTGTGTGCTGTGAGAAATTTGTGTTAGAAAGGAGGAGCTTGTGGTGGAGGGTGGGGGAAGGAATATATACGGTAGCTGGAGGTCTTAATGTGAATTGAAGGGGGCCGGCTTGCCTGTGATTCAGTCTCTTTTGGGGGCACACCAGTCCTGGGGGCTCCCATTCAAGGCAGATCTGCCTCTGAATGGAAAGGACTGAGGCATTTCCCTGTTTCCAGTGTGCTTTTATCCTTTTCTTGGCACTGAGCTTTCTCTGTGCTCCTGCTTGCAAGGAAGTTGATGCAGAGGGGGTGCATGGAGTGGGCATGATGGGAGCAAAAGCTGCAACGGGGAAAGGAGGTGTCTTTCTGAAATGTAGATTAAGTTTTCCCAGCTAGGCCAAATTGCCAAGCGTTAAAATGTGTACAGGTGTCCCAGGGCAAAGGTGCTTTACATTGTGTTTGTACAGCATAGCTGGAACAGTGGAAGGAAATTTGATAGGCTTCATTGGTGCTGGCATGGGGAGCAGATGCTGTTCTTTTAAAAATGGATAAGAAGCTTGCTGATAACAAAGCAATGTTTTCTGTAGCATCCTACTGAACTGTCATGCTTTAGGAGAAGAGGGGTGGCTTATATCCCTGTGGATGTGTGTGGCAAGGCTGCATTCTGAAGCAGGGTCTGTAATCCCAACAGCACAACCTCCCACGAGTTTCCATAACTGTTGAAACCTTCTGCCAGGTCCAGCCTATGTTTTCTGATAGCAGGCTTGGCGAATGTCCCCAGTCTTGTTGGACTGACTGTACCTTGAAGGACAGGAAACATACTTTGCTGCAGGAAAGGGCTGTACCCACTGTGTAGCAGCTCAAATATAGTTTTGTGAGCTCAGGAACTGAGTAATCACAAGATGAAAGGGGGTAGGAAAAGGTACAGCATTTCCCAAATCACACCTTATGCTTTCCCAGGACATATTGCGCTGACCCCATCCACCTCCCTCCAATGCATGAGGGTTTGCACCATGTGCCTCTCTGAAGGAGCAGCAGCCCAGGTAACTCTTCCTACCTGATGGAGCATCTTGTTTGTCACTGTTATCCCCATAAGTGGATTGTCAGCTGGCTTAAGGAATGGAAGGAAGTTAACCTACTAACACTATTTGACTGTAATTTTTTCTGGCCTGTTATACACTTTTCTGTACTTCAGCATGTTCCGAATTCTTCTATGGCCTTACTGGAATTGAGCAGGTGAACATCTTTGGGTAAGACTTACAGCTTTATTGTATCCCATCCCACCTAGAGGTGGTGCGGCCAAAACGTAAATATTTTGCACCCCAGAGAGATGAGTGGATTTGTATTGGGTATTAATGCTGAGGAATGTAAGGCTTGATGGGATCCCACAGAGGTTTCTGCAGCAGTTGGTGCTGCAGGAAGATGACACAGCTCTTTGGGATGTAAAGGTTTTTCCAGCTTGCAAATGAATAGCAGTACTGTCCAGAGACAGCAGCTGGTGCTCTTTGGGGAAGAATGGGTGTTTAAACTCAAGTCCTGTAGACCTTGTATAGCCGCAAAACCTCTCTGGCTTCTCAGCTTGGTTTGACTCAGGATTACCAAGGAGGTGCTGCTGTTTGTAATAGGTCATGCCCATGCAGTGATGGCCAGAGTGTGTGGATCCAGCCCTGGAAGGAAAGCTCAGGGACAACCAGTCTTGAGCTCTAAGCAGATCATAAGTCAGCAGCACTGACCTGACTTCCATGCTGCAGCTCTGCAATAGGCCTGGATAAAAAACTTACCAAGAACTTCACACTCAACCACATCCCACTGCTCTCAGCACTCTCCCACTGGCTGGATCTTCAAGGGATGTGTCTCTCATCTGCAGGAAGATTTCATTTTTATGTAGGTCATGGCAAGGCACACCCTGAGAAGGTGCCCAGAGATGTGGTTAACTGAGTCTCAGCTCTCACAAGAGAGCACAAGCAGGGCTGGTGGGGATTTCTAATCCCTGAGCACACAGTCTCGCACTGGGGCTCCATCCCTCCTGTTTGAACAGCTCAAACACCACAACGTGAACATGAGCAGTGCGTGTCCTGCTGGGGACTCGTGCAATCTGAGATGTAAGAATTCAAATTCCTTTTAAGTGAAGTATTTGAACTATGTGAAGAGTTTTGAAGTTGTTTTCTTTAATAGTTCTTTAAACATTAATGTTTGCAGCAGGGTGTGGGGGTAGGAAGCAGATCCTGAGGGAGAGAGTGGAGTTATCAGGCACTTTGCAGCCACTTCTCAAGAAGACCTGGACTTTTTCTCTGTAGCTGCTTGTAGAATGGACTCTTGGTTTAATCTCATTCTGTGATCTGTTGTGCTCAGGACTGTTTGAAGGCTTAGAACCTGCTGTCTTGATGTGACACTTACCCCTTTTGTTCAAGGTGATATTTGAGGACTGTGATGATGTGTGGGGTAAGAATCTGATATTTTGAATCTCTCTACATTAACCACAAACCTCTAGTCCTAATCTCAGTAGCAGCAATGAATTCTCCAAAACCCTTGCTGTTAGATAAAACTTCACCTTTGTTTTAGGCCCCTTCTAATTTTAGTGAGAGTCCAGGACAGAGCAATGCCCTTGCTCTGCCAGAAGAAGCTACGCCATAGCTCCTCTGAATGGGCTCTGGGAGGCAGTGATCCATGTGCAGTGCACAGGCCTTGCTCCTCAGAGGGACAAGGTTGATGAAAATGAGGCCAGAAGTAGGCTTTGGTGCTAACTTAAAATGCAGGCACTGAAAGCTTAGTCAACAGCTATTGCTCATATCCTGTGTGCTCTCTCTGCTCAGCCACAATGTTCCTGTCTCTGAAGCTAAATCATGCAAATACATGTTGAATTTTGCTCTGCCCACTGCTGCCAAGGTGACCGTTTAACTTCCAGCTGCATACCTGCAAAGAATTAAACTTATGTCGTTATCATGCCATGCTCCAATTCTCCTCAAGGATTTTCCCTCAGCTGATTTCAGGCATGTTGGGCAGAAGGGTAGTGGCATTAGGTCTGTGTAATTGCCACAAGTTTCATGTTAATGGAGACAGGTCCCTCCACTACTGCAGAAAGCGTTGTGAACTCAAGCATTCACAGACATCAGAGAAGGATGGAAGGACCAAAGTCAAAAAACTTAGGTTTCTAGGCATGGAAGCAGCTTGGCTGGGAACTCGTGCCTTTTCTGACACATGAGAAGCCAGCTGAAAGAAAAACCAGCCTGGTAGTGCTGCTCCCTTTGGGCCTGCTTTAATGTTTATGTTCTTTGCATTAGATTTTGGCACAAGCTGGATGTGAGCAGCACTTTGCTTAAGAGAGCTGATCTGGCATCGAGCCAGATGAATACTGGTAACTCCCATCCACACCCTGCAGGTGAGCCCTGGGTAGCTTTTGGAACCTCTCCCTGGAGGCCCATCTTGGTTTTGAAAGCACAAAGATTTTATGTTGTTGTTGTTACTATTATTGTTGGTGGTGGTTGGTTGTTTTTTTTTTTTCCTTTTCCCCAAGAATATCAGGTTTCAAGTGAAAGCTGCTTTTGCCACCTCCCTGCTAATTGGCTCAGTGTGTTTGTTTGAGTGATGAGGGCTGGAGTTGGGGAGGGGAAAGGCACTTCTCCCTGATTGCATTTAATCAGTCCATAATAAAGGCAATTTGTTTGACAACTCCATTCACCAAATTATCACCAAAATCGACATGCTAACAGCTTCTGAATGCCTAATAGCCCTGAATGGGTCCATGATGTCAAGGGGCAACCAGGATTTCCATGTTGAAAGTTTCAGGCTGTAAAAGAGGGCATTTTTTAGGAGAAAGGCAGACACACCACCGCACTGGAAAAGAAAATGTAACTCAGTAATGAGGGTTGAGTTTTTGACCCCAGGGGCAAACAGACATGCTTTAGACTTTGGTTAAAGACTGGGCCAAATCCAGGCACCTCCGTACCTTGTCTTGGGGAAGGGCTCTGAGTGATGAGGTAGGATGGACCTCAGGTTGCTGCTTAGAGAGGACCCTGCCCCAGGTGATCTTTTCCTCCTCTGCTGGAGACCGTATGTGCTACTCCATCCATCACAGCTGCCTGGGCTGCAATTTGGGTAACTGAGGGCAAGCTGCCTGTGCTGGGGTAGAGAAATTCTCCTTTGCAGAGCTGACAAAATCCAAAACCTCATCAAAGGTGGTTTAAAATCACTTGGCCTCTTCTGGTTACACTCTGGAGATGTGGCTACATGGGATGGGAGCTGAAGGGGGTGGCTGTGTCTGGGAGCCATGGCTAAGGGATTCTTACAGGAGGAAGCTGCAACTGAGGTTTGTGTCACATATGTCTGTCTGCCAGTGGAAAAAAAGTCTAAAGACCTCAGAGATTGGGAGGTGTTGGAGGAGGAAATCAGTAGGAGTTTGGGTGGGTGTCAAGTGCCAGATCTGGTGCTCTTAGGAGAGCAGGGAAAGGATCAGCACAGAAGCTGAGGCTATTTTGGTGCCTGAGGGAGTTGTTCTGGTTTATCAGTGGGGATGCAGCTTATGGTATCAACAAAACCACGTAACCAGGACCAAATACCATGTTAAGCAAAGATACAGGTTTCTGTCCACCTCTGTCTGGAGGCATGCTTCAGAAAGCACTGTGGATTTCCCAACAGTTGTGATGGAAATGCTGTGCCTGCTGACTGTAAAAATATTCGGCGTTTACTTTTACTGACAGCTGAGGGGACCAAATTGAGCTTCAGGATGACAAACATGTGTTTCCAATTCCTTGTGTTTGTGGTCCTGGGCAGTCACCACGGGCACTGCTGTTACTGCTGCAAAAAACCCAGCTGCTGATTGGTGTTTGTGGAAGCAGGGAAAGGAGACACAGTCCGGGAGGGATGGATGGGGCTGCTGTGGGTGCCAGAATGCCCCATGAGGGGTCTGTGTGAAACCTCATGTAGGCAATGACTTCGATCTCGAGAGCCATATGTGTGCATCTGGCTCCTGTCATATGGAAATCCACTGGTTTAGCCATCACAGCTGTCAGCAAGAGCCAAGGGACCTCAGGGATCCCAACATCTGTGTGATGACTGGCAATATTTATTTTGTATCTACTAATTGCAGGGGCCCAGAAAATGATGAAGACTTTTGTCAGTACTGGGAACACTTTATTTAAGTAGTAGTATTAACAAAAATAGTTAAAAAACAATCTACTGTGGTAATTTTAGTAACTTCGAAGTATCCCAGTATCTCGCTAGATGCACAGACAATTTGAGGAAGTTGTCCTTGCAGCATTCTTCCTATGTCTGTGTGTTATCAGGGATACAAATGCTGCAGAATTAAAGAAAGCAACTGTTTATATCCTCAGGCAAAGTTTCCGTGACTTAAGGCACTGTGAAAGCAGGTTTTATATGTCACAAATAGTTTGGTCAACTAAAAAAAAAAAAGTGAGAATTCTGGCACATCCTTTTTTCAAATGAGATGCTTAGAAGCTAAACTCACTATTTAATCTAGGGGAGGGGAGAATAAACTTAGTCTCTGCAAGAGGAGAAAAAAGCTGTATTTACACTTGGCACTCGTGCTGATCCTTTTGTTGATGCTAATTTAAACACGGCCTGATCTCCCAAAGTGCTCGATGTTCAGAGCTGAAGATTGGCCTGTGATGTGCTGTGTTCAGGTGGGTGTGCAGAGATTTACTTGGCCAACACCAGGGCTGTTTACATGTCTTATTTGAGACTGGCTGCTTGTGCTTGGCATGTTTGTGCAGGTATAGATTGAACTTTCTGTTTTCTGTTCCAAAATAGCAATCCCAATCCCTCAGGGGGGGACGACACACTATTTAAAACAACTACCCATTTTGTTTTGTTTTTTGTGCTCTTGTAATTTCTTTAAACAAATACCCAAGACCTTTACAGATTGTGTCCCTTGAAAGGTGTGTGACTGCCTGCAGGAACAGACCCAATGTGCTCCTAAAAGTGGTTGACAGGATTTTTGGTCAGATTGGTTTGGTACAAACAAAGCTCCTTGTGACCTTGCCAGTGCTGTGCCCCATTGATCCAGCATCACTGTTGTCTGGTATTTTTGTGCTCTTTCCAAAAGACAGCCACGGGCCAAAATCTGCTCAGTTGTGAGGCAGCTTTGCTGACTTGCCAAGAGCTGTGCAGAATGAACAGAAGCACAGAAATTAATCCCAACTCATCTTCTTGCAGATTAAAACTAGTGTAGAAGTAATAATTGGGAACATGTTTAAGAGAGCTACCTGGTTACTTGTTATTATTATTTATTTACTTAGCTGCTCCTTTTTGCTGAGGACGGATGGTGAGTTGTGACTCTCTCAGCCTGGGTCTGGGTGAACCTAAATGTGCCTGGCTCAGGTCACTAACTGAGGGTATGAACTCATTTGTAGTAATTAAAACGACGAATGTCTCCTCTTTTGGTGCATGCAGTGCCTGGCTGCCTGGAGCCCAGTGTGTTCCTCTCATGTCAGAGAGACAATGATGAGTTGGTAGTTCTGGGTTGCACAGGAAAATAAATCTTGGCTGAGTCTTTTCAGATATACTCTGTGCTCTTGAACTGTGTTGGTAGATGCTGTGGTGTCAGTGTTGATGGGGCTCCTTTGGACGCTGAGGCTTGCTGTTCAATAATCCCTCTTGGATCCATCTGGATCCTTCCATGAAGATGGAGCAGTGTGACCTGCAGTTTGGGCAAACCCTCCGAGTGCTCAGGTGTCAGAAGTGTGTTTGAATGAACAGGTGGATGTAGGTGCTGCTGAAGAATTTGCAGTAGGTGTTGTCCAAGCACGTCAGTTGTGGCAGGCAGGAGAGCTCACATCCAGCTGTTGGCAAAGTATCCCACATCCTTAACAAGGAGGAAGAAAGATTTAAAAAAATATATTTCCTTTTTTCAGTGTTACATTTAGAGCAGAAGGCCTAGAGACCCAGAGGAGATTCACCAGCCATTTACAATCAAAAAACTTCACTGTGTACTTTTTTGCACCAACTTTTGACCTGATATCAGTACACTATTTGCCAGGAGAGATTTTTCACTCTTCCAGCAGCCCATAAAAGAATCAGAATCCTCAGGATGTGTGAGAGAGATGACTTCAGGTGAGATGCACAAAATCCTTGACAAACTGGGTACCTGATGGTGCTGCTTGTCAAGAAGGGGCCACTCAGACCACCTACTCTGAGACCCCCTGTGTGCTTGTGATATTTTATTTTCATCTGCTATGAGATACCTGTGGTTTTGCTGCCATGATATTATCAACATGTGTTGTATCAGCCTCAAGGGTTTAAAGTGGGCTTTTACTCCCTCTAGTAAATATGAAAACAAACACAGCAATGTGGGGATTTTCTGCTAATGTTTCCTCTATGATTTCTGTATTACACTGTGGGCTGGTGTTGATATTAAGGGTGCTCTACAGCAGGTGCAATTCCAGAAATTAATTTCCCATGTTTGCTGTATTTTGCAAGGGATTGTGGCTCACATGTTTTTTCCTAAAATTTGTGTTGGGCCAAGAGTGCAGACGCTTAGTGCAATTAGCATAATAGGTGGTAACATGAGCTCCTATGGCTGGGTTATGGATTATTGTTTTGGGCCCCAGTCTTTGGGAAATTTTTTCCCTCTGTGGTCTGTGTGGGGCCTGTACATGCAGTGCTGCTGTGGCCCTGGTGGTGCCCATAGGATGCTATGGGACAAAATTCTGCAATTTCAAGCAGAAAAGGTTTAGCTCTTGTGCGAAACATTCAAATAACAGTACTGTTATTCAAATCAAACATTTGGAAGTTAAGAAATATTAAAATTAAGGTAGTTTTAACTGCTTGAGTCCGGCCCTTTATGTGTTTATGTTACTCTTTAATGATAACATTCTTTTTCTCTGCTTCCTTGGCATGTTGTCCAGGGCACAGAACAGTGGCCTTAAAATTGTTTTTTTCATTTTTCTGTTTTTTATGGCCCTGGGGCCTTATTTCCTATATGTTTAATGGTATTTAAATCCTATTATGTTATTTAAATCCTATTGTGCTTATTGTGAGGAATAGACTTACAGAGATGTGCTTACCCTTCTGGGAGGAGTCTGGAATGTTACCTGCCTTGGACAGATAAGGATCCAAGGCAGAGAGATTGGCATCAGGAGCTCTAACTGCCCAATATTTCAGAGATCGTTCAGCATCTATGTTTTTTTCCAGGAGCAGCCCCTTATCTATTCTCTTAAACTGTGATAAGCAGGAAGAAATGTGTGGTACTCAGTACACAGTTCCTTCTCCAGTAGTATAATATCTATGTGCAAATGGAATACACAGGTTAAAATGAACATTTCAGTTGCAAAGTTAAATGCACCTCACTGTGTGTTGTGTGTTAACACCTGTAGGCAGCCAAGCACTACCCAGCTGCTTACTTGCCTGCACTTCCTACCTCCAAGTAGGACAGGGGAGGAGAGAGGGAAGAGTAAAAGCAAGAAAACTCATGGAATGACATAAAAATAGTGAAAGAGAAGTGGAGGAAATAAAAAAGAAAGCAAAATAAGGGATGCAAAGGCAATCACCCACTGCCTCCCCCAGGCAGATTGATCAGTCAGTTCCCAAGCTGACTTAGCCCACTCCACTCTGTTTTATTGCTGAACATGGTACTGCAAGTCATAGAATATTTCTTTGCTTGGTTAGGGTCAGCTGCCTGGCTGTATCCCTCCCAAAATCTTGTGCACCCTACCATCTATTCACTGGGAGGGCAGAGTGAGACAAAGTGCTGACACAGTGCAAAAGCTGTTCAGCATTAGCTAAAACATTAATGTATTTTCAGTACTGTTTTGGTTGTGGATCCAAAGCACAGCACTATAGAGGCTGCTACAAAAAAATTAACTCCATCACAACCAGACACAGAACACAAACGAAAGGGCAACATTACACCTGTATTTTATGTGCAATATGAGCTAGAGGTTGATATAATAGGAAACCTTCAGCTGGCAGATATGATCTGAGCCATAAAGTGCAGTTGTGAGAAGGGTCTTGTTTTGCATAGTTTTTGTTGTGGTTTCCTTTTTTTTTTTTTTCCTAGAGCAGTCATGCTTTGAGGGTTACTTTATTTGGGATGAGATAAGAGTTCTTAAAATTGAGTTACAAATTTGGGGGCAGTCCTTGAAACACGTTCTAAAAGATCTTTTAAAATGAGTTTTGAAGACATTTCCCCCTCCAAATGTTTTTTGCTTGTTTCTGTCCCTCTATAAAAGAAGGGGGAAAAAAGTATGTGTGTCTATTCAAAGGCACAAATAAAGATCCTGCAGTGCAAGTGATATTGCTAAAAATAGATCCTCTGGGATTTGTTCAGTTTATTTCTCTCTGGATTTTTATTGTGTGGGTAACCCCTTGGAAACCGAGGTTGTTGATCTGACTGTTTCCAAAGCATGTCCCTCTCTTCATGTATCCTTTGTACAGGGGCCACTTCTGTTGTGTTAACACTCTTTGCTTCCTGGTTTATGTGCTCATCTGAATTCCAACTCAAAGAGGTTAAAGCCTTATAAAAGTGAGTTGGGTGAGGAAGCAGCTCCACAGTCGATGCAGGAGCCACATCTGTGACCCACGCTGTGCTCACATGTTGGTTTATTGTTGGCCTCACAATAAAGGAGAGCGCTGGGGTTTTGTTCAGCTAAACAACTTTGATGGAATGAATTGTATAGAAAAGAGAATAGATGGAGCCTGGCTGTTATTTGCCATAATGTTCTTTGTTTTAGCTGCAGTGTGGGGGATGCAGAACTCCCAGAAGAGGATGGCCTCTGTAGCAGCCAAGGGGAGCTGATGGGCTGGAGAGGGATGCAGAGAGACGTTCAGCAAGAAGGGGTGAAAAATTTTTCTGATTTGGATTTGCTTGTCTTTAGCTGTTGGCCCCAGGTTTCACTTTGGCTTTGTTACAGGAGCAGAGACTCTGCTGTACCAATGAGTTGCACTATAAATATATTTGGTGCCATTTGCCCTGGGTTTGGTCCAGAGTTAATATGCAGAGATAGTAGTTTGTGCATTTGGCAATGGTACAGCCGAGTGGCTGGATTGTAAAGGTCTATCAGCAGCTGCAGGAAACTGAATGCTTGGTGTCAGGCAATCCATTTTTCTTGCTGGATAAATGAAAATCTCTTTATCTCTCTTTTCATAAACATTGTCCATGTAATTGGAGGGCAAGGTTCAAGTTCAAACTGATAAGGTTATTTTGTTTCCCTAAGCTGCATGACAATGGTCCCCTTGGCAAATTAAGCCATGGATCTCCTTTTGCCATAATGGGAACCAATCTCATTAGAAACAGAGCTGGATTAGTGATGAGTCCAACCTCCCATACAGATACACATCCTGACCCCAGCAGGCCTGAAGTGCCTTTTGTTCACTCAGCCTCCTCTGCATTTTCCCAGCGCTCCTACATCTGTGTGATGGAGCTGGGGGTGATTATTTCTGCTCAAGCAAAGCCTGCTGAGGGGTGAAAAACAAGCTGATTGGTCATCATGGTATCACAACAGGAATGATAAGGTGTTTTTAAAATGTTTATCTTGATTTAAGTCATTGGAGTACAAGACCGATTAAGTTGCCTGTTACAGGGTATTGAAGATTAAGGGCCAATTGTCACTGCTTTGACCTGTGAGGAAAGTGATCCTATTCTGCCTCTTAGCATTGCTGTCATCACTGATCAGAAAATCTGAATCTATTCACACCAACCTCCCCAGCATCTGAACACAGGAAACTCTTTTTTGGGGACAAAGAAAGACAAACCTTTCCACCTATGACCTGTGTTTGTTCTATCTGTCCTTCTTCATGCCAGTTTTGGCTTCTGAGGGGTTGTTTGCAGCCATGTTCAAGCTGCTTTATCAAGCAGGTGGGACTGAGAGTCCTGAGCTGGCTCTGTGGACACCAGTGCCAGCAAGAGAGCAGCACAGCTGTACCTACAGCAGGCTCCTGGGCAGATGTTGTGGCTCAGGAGNTCTGTCTATCTATCTATCTATCTATCTATCTATCTATCTATCTATCTATCTATCTATCTATCTATCTATCTATCTATCTATCTCAGCAATTTTTTCTCTTGCTGAGGGTCCTTAGTTCTGGGAGATTAGAGATGCAGCCCTGGCTGATTCCAGTTGCTCCCATGAGATGGAGCCTTGCTAAGGGTGCTGAGAGGAGTAAATCCCAGTGCTCCCTGGGTTAAAAGCCATTATCTGATCCTTAAAAAATCCTTGTGCCCTTGCATCTCCTGTATGTCCTACTCCTCTGATCTTGGAGGTATTGCCAGGAGCTTGACTCCTGGATGGAAATTTGTGCTTGAAGCAATCTGGCAGGGAGGGCAGACTGTGGGTGTGATATTTGAAAATGGCACCAATGGAAAAATGAGCCTGGTCTGTTATTGTAGTAGCTAGTTGGTATTGATTAGCCTGAGGGCTGATGCTGAAGTGATGAGGAGTCCTGACTTGTTGAGTAATTCACTAAAAATCAGCGACACTATTCATATGAGGGAAAATTAGCTTCTCTATATGCCCAATCCTGATGGGTGCAAAGTGGGTTTTGTTTTTAATTTTTTTAAATGTGGTTATCAAGAACAAGGGTTAACCAGGGTAACTAGTACTGGTAAGTTGTATTCTGTGTCTCACCAGCCAGAGTGCAAATGGGCAGCCAAAGAAACAGATCTGTTTTCTGTTCTTGTTACATTTCTGGATATATTTTAAGTTTTCTCAGAAAGATCAGAACAATGAAACACCCTTTGAAAATAGCAATCTCTTTTCTTCATGGTGGAGCCTGAGGAAGTATTCAGACCCTTTCCTTCTGGGATTGCTCATTTCCTCTTTTTTATCCTCCTGAAATAAAAACAATGCTCTCCCAAAAGCACAACTTCTGCAGTACTCTGGCAGAGCCAGCCTCTGTCACTCCATCAGGCAGGCATCAGATGGGACATTGTCTTCTGTTTTCCCCCTCTAAGCTGCAATTCAGGGAAAACAAATCACAGCCAAAAATCCCCACCAAAAACAAAACAAAATCTGAAAACCCTATTTTCATATATTGTTTTAGTGCTGTCAAAAATAGTAACTAATGCCCACCCTGAATTTCTCTCAGTTTTTTTGCCAAGGTGTTCATCCTTTATGTGCATAGAGGGGAATGAGGCATGTGGGAAAGAAATCACATGCAGTGAAATGAAATATCATCCAGTCAATTGGAGCCACAATCCTTGGGTGTCCTGAAGTCTGAGGCTTTAGTCCCAAGCCTGATTCAAATGTGAGAGGAGCCTGTGATTAAACAGACTGTCACAAAGCTCCTGTCCCAGCCTACACAGCTCTGAAGCTCCCTGTGAGAGCTTGAGATCTGTGGGACTCTGCCTGTTTTCATGCCTGTCCCTTTTCATTACACGATTCCCGATTTTCTCCATGTGTCTTTCACTGTAGCTGGTTTTCTTGGTGCCCAGATTCCACTTTACCTGAATTGTGATGACTTCTAAATAGTTTGGGGGCTGAGAAATTGCGGGATGTATGTACTCCCCCATGAATAGTGCTACCTCTCTGAAGACTTTCTGCTACAGAAATGTCTCCCAAAGTAGACAGATAACTCTGAGCAGATGGTTAGATAGATAGCCCTGTCTGTTTTCTGCTTTTGAGTGAGTGATCTTGCCTGTGACTAGTTCAATAAAGTTTCTCCTGGAAAGGATGCCTTCATTTGCACTGCTGCAGTCCCAAACATCGGAGTAAGCTCAAAAGCAGCATTCAGAGGGTTCAATCTCCACATGTGTGAAGTTCCTTGCAATATTTTTTGATAAGACATGGTTGCAGCAAGTGTTGCCAGCCTCTAAGACTGATGGTGGCTGGCTGTCTTTACCAGGCAGGCGTGGCTGGTGGGAGCATTTTCTTTGTCAGCTTGGTCTGATGATGGGCTGTGTTGCATTTTCTATTGTCCTCAGACCTTTCTGGTGGAGGTGGTAGAGAATTAAACACTTCTACTACTTTTTTCACCACTGCAGCTGTGGTCCATCTTCTTCTGCTCCCTAATGCAGTATCAGAATTATCTTGGTCCAAACTTTATTTTTGTCTTATTAAGGACCAAATCAGTCTGACCCATCTTGATCCCCAGGGGAGAACTCGTCACAGCCTTTCAGTACTTGAAGGGGACTTATAAACAGGGAGAGACTTTTTTGCCAAGGGCTGCAGTGACAGGACAAGAAGTAATGACTTTAAACTGAAATATTCAGACTAGGCATAAGAGATATTTTTTTTATGATCAGTGTAGTGAGACATTGGAACAGGTTGCCCAGAGAAGCTGTGGGTGCCCCATCCCTGTTCAAGGTTATGACAGAGAGGGCTTTAGACAACCTGATCTGGTGAAAAATGTTTGAGGGAGTTTGAATAGGTGATCTTTGAAGATCCCTCTGAACCCAAACTATTCTGTGATTCTAAGAGTTCAGAATTCTATTTAAACTTCGACTTGTTCCTTTTTGCAAAACTTTTCTGTTGGTTGAAAACCATTTTTCTTCTGTAGAGTTAGAGAGGGCTGCTGGATGCTGTTAGTGCCCTGAGTGAGAAGGTATTACCCTTGTATCCATGCCTGTTGGATGTGGAATTGTCTTATAAAGCCCTCCTCAGCTTTGTCAATATTGGTGGATTATTGCAGAGCTGCATTTCTGTGTCTGTTGGCCAAAGCAGCCCAAGCCAGAGAATGCTGTGTGGGGAGGGAGGCTGGCCAGATGCCTGGTCCCTTGTTTCAGGGCCTTTCTGGCCCATTTCCTGGTATAGTTTTCTGAAAAATACCAGAGCTGCCTTCATCCCAGCTGTGTGTCACTGGCATTATGGCAGCACTTCTGGATGGGGAGAGAGATCAGGCCTTTTCCTGGACACTTGGCCTGGTGATGGTGGAACAAGAGTGAGGTAAACACCCTCTTCTGCTCTGAAGGAGTGGCTATCAAGGGGCAAGCACTTCATACAGGGTTTTTTCCACTGGTGACAATGAGTCTGATTTGCATTGTGGAGAAGCTGACGTGTAGATGGTGTCTGGCTCATTTGATGAGAGAGCTCAGCTGTGCTCCAGCCCCTGTGAGATGTGCAATGAGGGCAAGAAGTTTTCTTGGACATTAGGCATGGGGAAGGAACACTTATCACAGAAGTGTGGTGGGAAGAAGTGGGGAAATATCTGTCTGATGGTGTGTTTAAACAGAGACTGAGCACGCACAAAATTGGTGGACAGAGTTGAAAATTTACTCTTCTAGACCATTCTCCATCTTAATCTTCCCTGGCTATGTCAGGGGAGGACCCAGCCTTCCCAATGCCCAGGCACAAGCAAAGCTTGCTGTATTTTCAGCACTGAGGAAGGCTGTTTTAGTCTCAGTCTGACAGCTTGATCATTCTAGTACTTCATGGATAAATAATTATTGGTGTCTAATAAGGCTTTTAGGATTGCTCTGGAAGCTTTAAATCTTGCAGTTATAAAAGGCAAGGCTGCAAATTAAACACCTTAGAGGTTTTGTGTGCCTTCAAGGCAAGACAGGCCAGGTGCTTTTTGTTTGTGATTTTACTAAACGTTCTAGCTTTACTTAAAAGTTGTAATTTTTCTTCCCACTTCTTCCTCTAGTCCTGAATTTCCAGCAGATCTCCAGCTAATGCGTTCAATCACATTCAATAAATCTATGAAGAGGCACTCACAGCTAGAGGTCATTGATCATTTATGAAGAATGAATGTAGAGAATAAATACCAATAGTATTATTTTGTAGATGAAGAAACTGAGGCACAGATTGTACCATCAGCAGTGGAATTCTCTTTTCCTTGACTGTTCCAGAGACCTTCATCTCACCTAAGTTGTTGCTTTGGACTCCTAGAGGTTGCATCATCTGACTTGTATTACAGCTACTTCTGGAGATCACTGGAATCCCATCCATGGTTGCTGGTTCCTTCTGACTGTCTTTTTAGGCCATTTTTTTCAGGAAACTTCCTATTAGGGGTGCGAGGTGTGAAGCTGGAAAACCACCCTCTGTTAGCGTCCTTACAAGGAATATTACAAGGAATATCTGTGTTGGATTAGCTTTGCAGCTGCTCCCTTACCCTGAGGAACACCAGGTAAAACTCCTTGTACTGCTTTGATGGAGCTAAACAAGCCCAAGGAGCCACACTGGCCTCAGTGGTTTGAGATGAGTGTATTTGGGTTTTCTATTTTTCACTTCCCATCCTAAGGACTCTACTCATTGTTTTGATGTATGTGCCGTCCCCTATTCTTAGAAATGCTGTGCATGTTTAAAGAACAGAATAACATTTGTTCACTCTGAAACAACCTGGGGATTTGTTTTCTTGGGCCTTGTAAAGCAGATGAGATGTAACTGCTGCAATTAGGAGGTGATGGGCTAATCTCATTAGTCAGTGGGAGGAAACACTGGGGTCAGTGAGTTGGATAATGAAATATGAAGATGAATTTTGATGTGCCAGGTGGCTTGGCAGAGTGGTTCCACTAATTTGGGAGGAAGGAGAGTCAGTAGTAGCTCTGAAGAACAAAAGCTGTAGAAGAGTTAGTATGTGATTTCTCTGAGCAAAAAACCTGTGATTTCACAGCTGAGTAGGGACTTGTGTGATCCATCCAGGCCTACTGACTTTTTTTATTTTTTTGCTTTTTAGGCCAGTTTTGGGCAGTAAGAGACAGTTATGCAGCAGAAGTTAATGAAGCAGTGGCATTATATGGATGTGCTTGGATGATTAGTGACTGAGCAAGAAGAAATAATCCTGATATCTCATTCTTTTGGAAGAGGTTGATAATTTGAATATCTCCGTAGGGAAAGTTGTGTTTATGGTATCCCCTTATCCACAAATATGTAAGATTTTAGATTCAGAAATACTGGTACTTGTTTTGGGAATGATATTGTAGGTTCTTTCAGCACAATGCTTTAAGATCAACCCTTCATTTTCTGAGACCAGTCTTTTCATCCTTATGGCAGTAAGTGAGAGACAGAGGTTTAAGGGATGAAAGAATAGAGAAGAAAAGCACCTGTAATTTTCAAGAGTGAGCTGTGAGACAGGAACATCTCTGCTTTGGCTTTGGCTTGAGGTACTGTCACCAGATTTTGCTTTCACAAAGGACCCAGCGGCTCCTTTAATTTCTACTCATTTTTGTGTTCTTGGTGCACGCTGATGCATCAACACATGCTGAGACACTTTCCATCCTGAGTCTCTCTGCAGGGTTGGGGCCCAAGAGATACCCACAGGTAAGTGGGAAGAAGTTGGATGGAGTCCTTCTCCTTTCCACTTTGCTCCATGCTCAACACAAACACCCATTCCTTACCTCTGTCACTTACCCTCAACAATACTTTTCCAGGAAAAAAACAATAAGCAGTCTTTGCCAAGCTTGGCTGTATTGCCTAAAACAAAAGCTGAGGAAATCCAATGGCACACTCTGGCCACTTCACCTGGCAATGCCCCAGTGCTATTTTCTTTTAGTGAGCATCCAGCGCAGGAAAAAGCTTGTTCTGGGCTCTGGGCCATTACAACAGTTCTACTGAGGAGTGCCCAAACTTGGAACAGTCTGATAAGAGTTCTTAGTCTTTAAAGCAATGGCCAGGCTTCGTCTGGCTGTGAAATAATGAAAAGTATATTTATGATAAGAAACCTTATTGGAAAATGTACTTGTAACTGGCACACAGCCAGTCAGCACCTGTATTTCCTGGCAGAGGGGAAAGGAAGAACTTTTTCATAGTGGTTTAGTGCATTTAGTATTATGAAAGTTCTAGGGGCTGGATCTTCAGTAAATGGACAACAATGTGGGTCTGATGGCAGTGATGCTGCAGTGCTAATGATCTGTGTACATCCTAAGAGTGCCTCAGGTTAAACATAGCTGCATCCTTTCCATCCCCAAAGAGCAATAAGGGCTGTAGTTTCTTAGCCCCCGTCTTGAGTCCTATTTACATTATCAGGGGTAAAAATCAACACTTTTTTTTACCTATAAATGCCATGCACACAGCAATACTTTGACACAATACATGCAGCTTAGCCATTTCCAATCTAATGCCTTCCTAAGAGCATCCATGTAGAATTTAATGTGGAAAATGTTAATCTGGTGAGAGATTTCTTTCTTCTGAAAAGGGTGTGGGTCCTGCTGCTGTAAGGAGACATGACTGCCAGGCACTCCAGTGAGCAGGGGCACTCAGCAGTGTCAGGGAAAGTCCCCATGAAGATGCAGCCATGGGGAGGGCTGTTGTAAATCAGTGGCCCCAGATGTCGTACAGGGTGGAGGGGAGATTGATGGAGTGGGTGGGGAAGCTAAAGCAAGGAAAGTTCAAGCATCACCCTGACCCTTGAGAAGGGAAAATAGCCCCAGCCCTCAGCAAGGTTTGATTGAAGCCTGCTGTTCCTCAAAGGGGAAAGGTCAGGCTCTGCTCCGTCAGGCGCCCTCAAACAAAAACCCTGTTTATACAGGACCCACCCCTGTACCTTGTGAGGTGGAGGCTAAATGGGCTTGGAGACATTCAATGCTCCTCTCTCTGGTAACGCTTGTGTCAATGAACAGTGGAAATTCGGACTGGGCTGGCAGTAAAAGCCTGGAAGGAAGTGGTCAGGTTAAACCCCACATAAACATTAACTGGAGTTAGCCCCCATGAGCACTCTATTGGTGGTCCTGGGATGGAGCTGTTCAGCACTGTGAGTCCCTCGCAGAAGGGATGGGTTGTTTTTGGGGTGGTGCTGATTGCCAGCATGTGCCTGAAGCAGGTCACATCCTTGCCCAGCCCTGTGCCCTCACAGCCTGAGCATGGCACAGGGCGAAGCTCACCCAGGCAGAGGAGGGCTCCCACACTTCTCTACCAGCCCAGTAACCTGGAGTAAAGTTTTGCCAGTCCCAGTGGTTTAGCTGGAAGTAAGATGTAAGTATGCTGCGTGTCTGGGGACTTGTGGTCAGGAGGGCAGACATTTAGATGTGTCTGAATTTCCTGCAGTGGAAGTCTTTGCCAGGAAAATTGACCTTCTCTGCTCCCAGACATCACCTCTCCTGAGTCCACTAAGTGTGTGGACAGGGTATAGCTTGTGGCCCCCTGAACCATTATTGTGGCAGTCTTGCAGAGGGACTCTTTTGATCCCATGTCACCTGATGGGCGCTTGTCCAAGTGTCATTTGATACAAAATGCTTCTGTCACTTGTGTATACAGGACAGAAATGTGGATTTTGGGATTCAGATATGATTTTCATGTCCTGTCCTGCATCTGGTTTGTGCTCACATTGTAAATAAAGTAATTTGGAATAAGCAGCCTGTTTTACTTGTCCTAACCAAAGGTTGGGTACCTCTTCAACTAACCACCGTAAGAACTGGCAATTTCTGGAATGACTTGGATGTTTCCATCATAGGAGAGGAAGCAGGAAAATAGCTTCAACCATCTGATTTTAATGTGACACCATATATTTACTGGAGCCTTCCCAGCTGCTTTCCAACCTGTTCTCTCCTTTCTACCCTTAGAAGAAGCTGAACCAAGTACAGGTCAGCCAAGCATGGGCAGTCTGGCACCTCTGCTCTGGTCCTGCATGGCTTTTATGATTTGAAAGTTACCGGTATAAAATGCATTGATTAATGGCCCAGTAAATTAATTGGCAGCCTCTGTAGCTTGCTTTGCAGTTGATGGCTTGCAGGGAGCTGTTGGAGTGGAAAAGCAGAACAAAGTGCCAACTTGCCAGGCCGTGGCAGTGCCCAATCTATGGCAGGTTTTTCCTCACAGGAAAGAAAACAAAGGCATTTCTCTGAGGAATGTTGCAGGCAGAGACTGACTCACAAGTAGGGTGAGGGAAAGTTGTTTTAAAAAGTCTAAAACCAGGGGAAAAACCTTAAACATGTAGTTCAAAGTTGGCACTTTTCAGATAGTGGAGTTTTTTGCAACAGGACTGTAGCTGAAAACTGACCTGGATTTATTATTTATGGAGTTTGATTCTATGGTGTTTTCTGTGTTGAAGGGAAGATCAAATTCTGCCCAGATCTGAGGCTGTGATGTTTTCCCTCCTGCTCTTTCTTTCCAAGGCAGCAGAAATGTAACTAAAGAGCGAAGTACAGGCTGTATCTCTGCCTCTCTCTCTCCTGCTGCTGAGACATTGACTTTCCCCAGCTCTTCGGAGTCACTTTCCCATCAATAATCAGAGCAGAGGCTGAGAAATATGGGCTTAGAATACTGTCCATGTGAGCCAAATGAACTGCTGATATTAAATATCAAAAGCAAAAAGTTTCTGTCTTCCTGTAATGAATTGATATTCCAATCTGTGTGGGGAGCAAAAGGTGCCATCAAGAAAGAAAAAAATGAGGCTTGTTGACAACAAATGAAATAAAATATGTTACATCATTTAAAAAATGATGTGGAGAACATCCTTTTGTCTGTCTGATGCATTCATTCAGCTCTTTATTGTGAGGCCCATTGCTTTGTTTCTCCAATTTTGTATAAAAATCTTTTGAGACTTATTTGAGTTGTCTAAGTACTACAGGAAATAAAACAAAATTGCCTTGTTCTTCTCTGGTCTGAGGTGGTTTCTTGTGTGAAAATACTGCTCTGCAATGATGCCTCCTTACCTGGGGGGCTGGACTTGAGTTTTGATTTTGTTGCTTTAATGGACAACAAAGAGTGAGATGCAGCTCCAGACATCAGTTCCTCCAAACAGACTTTGAAGAACTGAGACCTAAGTTGGATCTTAACCAAGCGGCCTCTTAGCTCTTGCGTAAACTCCTGGCTTCGTGGTTGTGTTTTGGTGGGAAGTAAGGATTCCAAGCAGGATTGGAGAGCCAAATATAGAAATATAGTATTGAATCTGGGTCTTAAAGTCACAGGATGGTTTGGCTTTGGAATAAGGAATGGAACAAAACTTTGCTGTGGGAGTCTAATCTTACCAAAAAGGAAATCTGACTTAATGGCTTTTGTGATTCAAAATGCTGAGCATTGTAATACAAGAACTTCCTCTCTGTGTTCAAAGTTGTTTAAGTGAGTTTGATGGGTTTAATTTTATATTAATTCAGAAGTGTGGTCTTGTTCTGCAGTTGGAATAAGAGGAATGTGTATAGAAGTTGAGGAAGGGATGACAGTAGAGAGCAGATTTCCAGCTGTTTCCTGGCCCCATGGTTTTTTCCACACTATGCCGCTTGCTGTCCCTCTGCTTGCCATGTGAGAAGGGCTGTGCATGGAGATGTAAGAACAGTCTGACCAAAATAAAATGAAGCACATGGTTTGGAGGAAAGAACTAGAGGCAGTGGGGCAACTCTGTGTGATGGGTGCTATGGGTTCCTCAAAGAGTGGTGAAAGACCAGGAATGTTTTGCCTGAATGACCTTGCTGTGACTTTCTGCACACGTTGTACATCCAGGATGTTGGTCAATAGGATTCAATATAGGAAATTAATGCCTCAGCCAGCAGATCTTTATTTAAGCACAGTTGTGCCTCACATCAGTTTATGTGGAGACAGACTGACAGCCTTTGTGTTTTGCCTTGTCTTTGCATAATGAGACACTGAGATATTGCTTGTCTTGGCTAAACAACAGAAACGGGCTGTGATGAATTGCATTTATGCCTGTTCCTGATTGTTTTAAGGTGCCTATTTCAGGTGGTCAGGAAGAAAGATGAGTGTTTACATTTTCTTTAAATGCTTACGCAGGCTCTTTGCCCCTAAGTAGTCCAGATTAACACATGGCCAAGAGTTCTGGCATAGGGCCACAAGGACAGATTATTCACTGTACTTTGAAAGGGTGTTGGGTTTCTGTATCTGACCTTTTAGGTGGATGAATGGGAGGATTAGCTGCTAAGGAAGCAATTATCCACTCTCTATAATTAATATCTCCTTCTTATTCTCTGGTGTTACTTGACCTGGAACTCTGACAACTTGTTGGAGTTGCCAGTTTTGTGTAATTAGCACCTTTAGAATGGGGGCTGGAGTCCCCAGCCTTCCGAAGTCAGCGCTGTGGAAGTGGGGAGTAAGAACACAAGGGTGAAGCGATTGAATCCAGCTCCAGTGACCAAGACAATGGAGATGGGGATGATTAAAGACTGTAGTTTTGTTCCTGAGGTAACTCTCTACCTTTAATGCCACTGTGTCTTTTGGCATGAAGATGAAATATGCCTGCTATTCTCCTGAAACAAAGCCCGCCCTGTCAATAAAGCAAACAGGTGCCTAATGCCTCTGCACATGCCTTTGGGAAGGTTGCCTTTCCCATCAATCCCGCTGTGTTTTCAGCTGTCACTGCTGAAAATGCCGTCTTGATCAAGTGCAGCTAGGGATTGTCATTCTGCACTATCATTTCCCATTTGCAGATGTAGCCAGAAGCTGATACCATCTGACAGTTCTAGAAGGATACATTCTTTTTACACTGCTTTTAAAAGCAATCCTAGATTCCTCACTTACCCCTCTCCGTTTATGCTGTTCATTGCCATTGTAAAGGAGATTAAGACTCAAATAATATTTAATGATTCTCTGGAAATCTTAAATTTTGGTGTGTATCTGAATTAAATATATATGTATATACACACACATTTATTATATATAAATATATCAATATATAAATATAATTACATATATTGTAACTAACTAAATAATTTATATAATTTTACAAAAAACAGAGCAGTGGTTCAGCCAAATCAAATTGGAATTTCCTGTTTGAAAACATTTTTTGTTTTCATGCAAATTACTTTTGAAACAAAAAACCAAGGGAGCATAAACTTTTAAAACATGTAAATATAAAGTTAATATTTAACTTACTTTTAAACTTCTAAAAGGATTAACTGTTGCTTTTAAAATGTGCTTGTAAGTTAGAGATTTATGGCAGACTCTTATTTGATGCCATTGCTGAAGAAGCAGCATAAGTGGAAGTTAGTTATTTCTCCCCTGCACTGTGTTTTGAGATAAAGGGAAATCAGAGTTAATAAATTAAAGGCAATTAAGCCATTTATGTAGATATGTGCTACCTGAATGCCAAGGATTATCAAGGGAATTTCAGCTGAGGGAAGACTCAGTGGGGAAATTTTTCTGGTAATGATGATGCTTGAGCAGGTAAGGTGAGACTTTGTACAACACAGAGGTAAATAGGAAAATCACACAAAACATGGTGAGATTATGCACCACATGCCAACTGTTGGATTATCTTCTGCCTGCCACACACCGAAAGTAAATATAAGCAAAAAGAGTGAAGCATTTACAGTGCTGAAAGTCAGCATTTACTCAGAGGAGAGCTCCGACATTGTCTCCTGGGACCACATCTAAGGAAGAGCTAATCTGTCAAATGGTCTTCTGCAGAGCATTAATTCAGGAAATTATCTGTTTACCCAGCCTTGAGTGAATAGAAATTTTCGTTGAATAATCAAAAATAATGCAGAAATTTGCTATATGTGAACTAAGATTTTTCTCCTACTGAGCAGGGGAGGCTGAATACCCAGAGAAAACACCTTCCATGCTTACCGCAGACACTAGAAAATGTCGCTTTATTGAGAGAAGAGGGTGTCAACTGTTACTAATAGTGTGAAGTCATTCTCAGAGTATAGGGCTCCCCCCTGCCTGGGGTGGGCTGTTTGTCTGAGCTCAGTGGGAGACTGATTGAATTGGCCTGACTTAACCCTGTGCCTGGCGGGAACCCCAGGACTGTTATATTACCCTTGAGGCAAATTGAACTGGGAGACAAACATTGACAGTGCAGATTCAGAAGAAGAAAAACATGTGAGGAATGTGAAAGCTGAACATCCTGTATGCTCTTGCAGATTACTTGGTGCTGCCTTTTATTAAATACAACCCTATGTTGTAAAAGATGTTTGTCTTGGTTTTCAGAATCCACATGGACCAGCCTGTATGGAAGCTTCAATAAGATCTCTCTTGTCTTCTGTTAAAGTTACTATCAAATAATAGTTCAAATCAAATAATAAATTCAAATAATAGAGTAACACAAATCCTTTTCAATTAATGAATCATCATTAAGTAGTAGCAGCAATAGTTTATAGTAGTCATCATTTCTCAGTTGCTGTGTAGAACTTGCATGTCTTGTGCCAACACTTGCTTTTTAATATGCAAGATGTGCATCTGCCTTGACATGCTCAGATCAGGAGAATGCTGATTTTTCTGCATCTCAGCTGATATTGCATAGAGCTGTAGAATCACAGAATAGTTTGGGTGGGAAGAGATCTTAAAGATCATTTAGTTCCAAGCCCTATGTCAAAGGCAGGGACACCTGCCACTAGATGAGGTTGCTGAGAGTCCCCTCCAGCCTGGCCTTGAACACTGTCAGGGATGAGGTATCCACAGCTTCTCTGGGCAACCTGTGCCAGGGCCTCACCACCCTCACAGGGCAGAATTTTTGTAGTTCTTCTTGGCTAGAGAAGATTTCCTTTGGCAAAGCAGTCTTTGGATGTTTCCAGTGATGAGAGTTGATGCTGGATCTCTCAGAGCTACCAGTAGTGCTGATATGAGCTCCCTTGGTGCCTGTGTCACTTCTGCCAGTGGTGACTGTCCAAGCTTCAAAACTCATAGTCACCTCTTTTTTTCTCAGCCCCAGAAAAAGGGCTTTTTCGTTCTTTTGATATTCCCAGCCTTTACTTGTCTTGGGGATAACTGCAGTTTCTCTCCCTCCAAACATTCAACAACAGCAAATCATGACATCTGCTATAGCAATAATAATTACTTTATTGAGAAATAAGTAAAGTTAGAATTAATTCAATCTGCCTGTAGTTGTACCCATGCGTCTGCTGGGGTTACTCAAGGCATTTCTAGATTTTTCTACAGTGTCTAAAATGTACTTTGAATGTAAGTAAAATAATGCTTCTCCCATAATCACCTGTCTCCAGGAGATGGAGCTCCAAGAAAAACACCAATTACCGTTGGGTTTGTAATTTAAATTATGAAGGTTAGCAACACTAATTCTATGTCCCTGGCTGGGAAGACTTGTCAACAGCTCAATTACCATGAGTGGATCTCATCTTGTATTCCAGAAGTGTAGGGAAAGGAACTGAAAGGAGAAAAATACACTCATTTACCTCAGCTACAGAGTGCCTGGGCCTGTATCCAGTTGTGAGTAACTGGAAACAAGACATGAGCATTTAACAAGGAGGGTAATTAACTGTTAGTGTAGCTTATGAAGATATGCCAGAGATTTTTTGCTTGTTTGGAGCTTTTCAATCCGAAGTGCAAGGGTTTGCTTAGTGAATGCTTCTTTTTGAAGTTATTGAGCTTCAGTGAAAGGTTTGTCACGTGAACACCTCAGGCCTGTGTTATGGTGGAGGTCTGCCTAAACACCCCTAATGGCACTGCTTGGCTTTGAAACCTCCGTAATTGGGCTGCACACGGTGCTAAGATTTGCTCTTTACTGATTAAAAATACTTATGCCAGAGAGACCCTCTGCATTTGGAACTTGAATAGGCCGTTCTCTTTTGGTTCTGACAGCTTTCAAAGGAAAGTCCTGAAAGAGGGGAGCCAGCCGAGCCATGGGCAGCAGAGCTCTCGTGTCCCTGCTGTTCCCCTGCTCCAGCTGCTTCTCCTCCCTCCTTCCCTGCCTGGCCTGGATGTGCTCTCCCGTGGCCTTTGGGAAAGCAGGGCTTTGCCTGGAAAGGGCTCTGCTTTCTGAGGGAGAGCTGACTGTGCACAAATGCAGCTCAGCAGGTCCTGGGAGGAGGTTTGATGGAGAGAAGTCCAGCCTGTTCTCTGCTGGACTTGGCAAATGGGCAAATGGAAAATTTTGCTTCTTGGGAGGGACCATGACTTCACCTCAGCCTTAACGGACCAGCCAATTACTTCAAAGCTGTTTAACAAATGACTGCTCAAAAGTGTCAATTATTATTGTGGTGGTGGAAAAACATCTCACTGTAAAACATAATGCCAAGAAAAAGACACAGTTTTTATTTTAAATATAAAGGAAAATGGGTTCTACAAGTTCCCTTTTTTTTCCTGATGGATTTTTTCCTATCCTAGATTTTGAATTTGAAATTTTTGGAAAAGGTGACAAATTTAAATGAAGAAAACAAACAAAAAACCTTTTTCTCAAAAGATTTTTTTAAAGAAAAAGTAATAAGAAAAGAAAAATTAATAGTGACGTGCACAGTCATTTTTTAAAATTTCTTTTCTTTTAATAATCTAAAACAGGGGACTTTGGTCATGATGAATTTTTAATTGCTTTAGGAGTTTTTTAAGCAACACTAAAATCAATAGTGAAGGTTATAAAAGATGGCAGTTCAGCCTGAAAAATAGCTTTTGCTTGTGCAGGCAGAAATGTTCACGTATACCCAGCTGGAGCCCTGAATATATTTTTATGAGTTTAGACCAACCATCTACCCCAATAATAGTTCATCTAGGGGATAAAATCAAATTAACTGACAGCTTCATGCTGTTGGAAATGTTCATAGCCATTTTTCCAAAGATGAATAATCCAGAAATTAAGATGTACCTTGAGACAATGGAATCTGCTTTTGTGAGTGCAATATCACTGTTCTTTAACTTTATTTTCTGACAATGTGGGAATGCTTTGGCATGCAAGTGATATTTTGAAGTGCTGAGTTCTCTCTTTATAAGCCATAATTCTGCCTGGATTTTATTATTTGCCATAGATTTTGGGGATTGATATCCTCCAGTCATTTTTAGACTCTGCACGAAGAAACTGGAGTGTTCCTGAGAAGTTCCTGCTAAGCCATAGTTTTGGTATTGGCTGTATCCTCTCTCTGGCTTGTTTTCCCCTGGTGATTTATAGATGAAATCATGGATTGTGACCATGGTGCCAAGGTGTTTTGATAGTCTCTCATACTGTCAGGCAGGTCCCTTGGGGCTTTCCTAAACAGTTGGAGTCCAGTTTCTGGAGTTAAGGATAGGCACGTAGGCCCAGAGGGCTGCTTTGAAAGTTACAGGGGTTTAACCACATGGGTAAGGCCAGGCCATCCAGTTGTCTCAGGGCAAGAGAATGGCATCCACCACTAATCATTTTTGAGGCTGTACAAGAAAAATAGGTGATCAGGGCATCCTTTCTTGCCAGACTGAAAATATGTGAAGCCCAGAGAGGGTGGGAAGTCACCTGAGTCAGCTGAAGATTATGGAGTCTCTGGTGGGGCTCGTGTATATCCATAAGTGACTGCATGGTGTGGCAGCTGGAGAAGGTGTTTCTGTGGAAGGTGTGCTGCAATCACGGTAACTGCAGGAGGCTGTGAGAGCTCTCTTTGAAGAAGATTTCCAGGCAGTGTCAATGTTATGGCATTACAGCAAAGGTGAATGGGATGCATGGGCAGAAATGAAAAGCTGTGAGATAAGCAAGGCCTTGAGCACAACCTAAAATTTAGGCTCTTTAGGCTCTTAGGGCTGTCTCTAACATCACCAGCTCCACTGGTGCTGCCATTGCAGAGGGCGAAGTTCTGTGGACAGCCTCAAATTTGGCCTCAAATAGAACATCAAGGCTGCCCTTGTGTAAGACTGTGCACACAGATAATATAATATTAACAATCAATTGAGAAGAGAACATGTTCTCTTCAGGAGCTCAGGGATTGGGCTAATTTTACATAGCCTTCAGCTCTGATGTACTTGTTCTTTCTGGTAGGAGGAACAGTTCCTCTGGTCCTTCTCTCATGTTCTAAGCACCACTTGGGGAGGAAATATCCCAGATGTCACATATTCATGGAGCCAGACTGCTTAAGAAATAACTTGATGCCACACAAAATCTTGGACCAGTGTTTCCAGAGTCAGAGGTCCTCATAGCTGCCATTCTTAGTTCCATTGTGTGTTTGTAAGTACCATCTTTATTTCAGCTGTTTTAATGGTTGGCAAGATGTTGGTTTGCTTTGCCCCTTCTAGAATAATAAAATTGCTAGAGGTTGGAGAAGACCATTCAGATCATCAAGTCCAACCATCAACCCAGCAGTACCACTACATTCACCACTAAGCCATGTCCTCAAGTGCCATATCCACACACTTTTTTGAGCCCTTTCAGGGATGGATGGTGACTCCAGCACTTCCCTGGGCAACCTGTTCCAATGCTTTACAACCTTCTCTGTGGGGGGAAAAATAAAAAAGTAAATAAATAAAATTAAAAAAAAAAAAATCAAATATCCAATCTCAGTCTCTCCAAGCACAACTTGAAGCCATTTCCTCTCATCCTGTCACTTGTTACCTGGTGGAACTGACCAACCCCTACCACACTACAAGCTCCTTTCACATAGCTTTACAGAGCAATAAGGACCCTTCTGAGCCTCCTTTTCTCCCAGCATGAGCCCCCCAGCTCCCTCAGCTTCTCCTCATAAGATTTCTAATTTAGGTGCTAATGCTTGGCTCCTTGTGAATTGCTGATGCACATTGTTTATTATTGGGGAGAACTGTCAAAGGCTTGGGGGTCTGGAAAAACAGCTGAAGTGCATTGCCTTTCTCCCTGATTTTCCATGGCAAATTCAAGAGGAGGTCCCTCACTGCTTGTCAATGTATAGTCATGAACTGGGCTTTCTATGAACCCAGTGTTTCTTGGCAGCCTCCTCACATGGGCTGTCTGAGGAAATAGATGTTGTTGCATGCAGATTTTCCCAGGATATTTCAGGGGTGAATCAAAGAATCATGAAGGGGTTTCATTCCTCTCCCCACCAGACTCTCTCCCTCACTTCTCCCACCAAAGCAGTGGAGCTGCCACTAATTGACCTGACAAGTGGAACAGCCCCTTTCTGAGGGGACCCTACTCTCCCTTGTGGAGAGGAATTTGCTTTGAACTCTTCTCCCTGCCCTGCATTGTCTACACACCTTGCTTTGTGTGAGTGTGATAAATGGAAACCAAACAGTCCCAGATCAAGGAAACAAGCACTAAGTCCCGCCTGTCATTCCAAAACATTTGCTGTGTTTATTACAAAGCTGCCAGGATTGCACTGAGCAGCCAAATTCACAGCAGCCAAAATGCTGAGTAGCCAAATGCTGCTCTCCTTCTTTTGACTAATTTTTTGGTATAAGAACACATCAAAGCTGATGGAAGTGGGCTGAAGTGAGTTTGTTATTACTAATGTCTATGTGTGACACAGTGTCAGAAACATTGTGACCTGGCACAGCTATACTGTTGCAATAAGAAGCCCAAATCAAAGTTTGTAATTAGGATACTCAAATGGATTATTCCTATTATTACTGCTTAGAGCTCTTAACGTCTTATCAGCCATGAAAAAAATGGAGATTTCATGGTCTAATGGTTAGGTGAGTAGAGCAGTATCAGGAGGGCACAGGGCTGGGCTTCTGTTCCCTGTTACTTTCACTGAATTGCAATGTGAACTCCCTAAGTCATTTCATCTCTCTGTGTCTCCTCTTCCTCTCTGCCTCTATTGTCTCTTCTGAATCAGATGGTAAGACTGAATTAGACCCTGCACTTATGGGGTAATAAATCCCTCCATTTTCTTTATTTAATGCATCTTGACATGGAAAAGGAGGCAACTTTCCTTAAGGAAATAAAAGGAGGAAACATTCATTAAAAAAAAAAAAGGTGCAGGTTTTCAGCTGGTGCTCATAACAGCTAAAGTGCCTCTTTGGCTTGAGAAGGAGCCTGGGACAGAAGTGAGAATTCACCATTTTTCAAAAGATGAGGCTTCACTACAGGCAAATTGTGCATGACAAATTTGGTGACCCTCTGTGATGGGTGGTGGACAAGGTGGTGGACAAACAGAGGTGGACAAAGGAAGCACAACTGATGTAATCTATCTGGATTTATGCAAAGTACTTGGCACTGACATCCTTGTCTCTAAACTGGAAAGACATGGATTTGATAGATGTACCTCTGAATGGATAAAAAAATAGTCTGGATGGTCACACTCAAAGAGTTGTGGCAAATGGCTGAATATCCAAGTGGAGAGCAGGATGAGTGTGATTCCTCAGGGGTTGGTGTTGGAATTGCCACTTTTTAACATTTTGTCAAGGACTCAAACAGTGGGGCTGAGGCACCCTCAGCAGGTTTGCTGGTGACACTGATCTGTGTGGTGCAGGTGACACGCTGGAGGGAAGAGATGCCATCCTGAGGGGCCTGGACAGGCTTGAGAGGTGAGCACATGTGAGCCTCATGAAGTTCAACAAGTCCAAGTGCAAGGTCCTGCACCTGGATCAGGGTGAACCCAAGCACAAATACAAGCTAGGCAGTGAATGGATTGAGAGCAGTCTTGGAGACAAGGATTTTGAGTGCTGGTGAATGAAAAGCTCAAATGTGACCTGCCAAAGCGCACTCACAGCCTGGAAAGCCAAATGTGTCCTGAGCTGCATCAGACGCAGAGTGAGCAGCAGGTCAAGGGAGAGGTTTCTCCCCCTCTGCTCTGCTCTCGTGACACCCCATGAGCAGTGCTGCATCCAGCTCTGGGCTCCCCAACACAGGAAAGATGTGGACCTGTTGGAATGATTCCAGAGGAGGCCATGAGCTCTGCTGTGGAGACAGGCAGAGTGAGTTGGATCTGTTCAGCTTGATGGAGAGAAGGCTCCAAGGAGACCTTGTAGCAGCTTTCAGTACCTAAAGGAGCTGCAAAAGAGCAGGAGAGGCACTTTTGACAAGGGCATGTAGTGATTGGATGAGGTGGAATGGCCTATCGGCTCAGCAGAATTTTAGTTTCTCTTCTAAGAGACTTCTCTTTCCTAAAGATGTAAACTGTTCAGGGAGGGGAGGTATGTGGGTGTTCAGCCTGTTCTACCACTCTGGAAGTGTGGAAGAGGATCCCTACCAGCTGAAGAGCTGAGCTGTGTGGGGTGGGGTGCAGTGGCATTGAATGCCAGCAGTTCTGTAATCCAAACTTTTTGTTTCCTGAATAACCCAGTTTCTGGACACAACTGGGCTTCAGTGATGTGGGAGGAATCTTATTAGGAGGTTGCAATGAGGAAAGACTGGCTTTTGTAAGAGGTGAATGAAGTAGTTATTAAAAAGGAAAGACAAAGCTACCAAAAGCCTCATTCATGTTCCGAGTTCAGGCATGGGACAGAAGAGAAATCCACAAAAATCTGCCTTTCAGCTTTTTCTATTGCCTGTGTTTGAATGGGAAACTGGATATCCCCAGGATCCTGGGAGACAGCACACATGAAAACAGCACCGAATTCCTTCAGGGGGATGTGAGGAGGAAGTGACATCTGTTTTGCATCCAAACATTACTTGAAGTCGAGTTAAAACTCTTGCTGTGACAGGGAGGTGAAAAAACACAGAGGAAATCACCGTTCCCTTATGGTTGGAAATCAGTGCAGCCAGGCAGGGGGAATACTAATGGAGGTCTCTGATCTTTTCTCCACTTACAAATCAACACCATCCCAGTTTCAAACAAGCCACTTAGTCACCCATGAGCAAGTCTTCAGTAAATGTGGAACATCTTGTTAGTGATAGATGGGATCATTCATGTTGGGCAAACTTGGCTTGTCTGTATGAGGAGAACAGTATTAATCTAAGCAGGTATTTATTCATTGTTCTTCAGTTAATTATCTTGACTTAATTTGATGTATGGAAAACAGTGGCTCATGTAAGTTAAGGCTGGTATTTCAAAGGCAACATGGGGATTTGGGAAGTTAAGACCTCTTGGATAGGGAGGGGCAGAGAACAAATCTGTATGTCATGAAATGTTTTGAGGCTTTTGGCTTTGAGGATCCTTTAAATTTTTCAGAATCAGAGATGCTAACTCTTTCCTTTTACTCTTTTTCTAGAATGAACATTCTTTTTGGATGCTTGCCTTGGAGCTGGAAGAGCCATATACAAGTGCCTGAAGGCACAATTTATAGAGTCAATTTCTTTTTGAATCCCCTACTTGAAGCTCTTCTAACCTGTGAAATATCCCTTTGGTGTATGAGATATTACCTGATCTTCACCAAGTTCATGGGATGACCTGGACATGGCACTTACAGCTATGGTCTGTTTGACAAGGTGGTGGTTAGTCAAAGGTTGTACTTGATGGTCTTAGGAAGTCTTTTCTAATATAAATGACTCTGTGATAAGACTGCAGTAGTTATGGCAGTTTCCTGAGACAGAGAATTTATGGACAAGGACCCATCCCATATAGGACAGCCCATGGACTTCTGTGTCAGCTGTTCTAAGGTTGTAGCTGCCCTAGCACTTTGCTTTGGGAGTCATCCTCATCAAAACGAAACAATAGTGAAAACAAGTTTTGAAGTGTGGAAATGTTGCATTTTCCTTTGGATCCTTACCCACAGAAACAGCTTTGTTTTTTTAAAATAGGTTCTAGTTCCTTCAGCCCACAGCTACGCAGGTAGACACACCTAAATTTAAAATATCCCCACATTTTGCATGTACCCTCCACTCAGTGCTGTGGTGCCCACGTGGAAGGCTGTGGTGAAACAAGAGAACAGCTGAAGGCAGCGAGTGCCTCCCCCAGATCCTTGGTTTTGGGTAGTTAGGGCAGCTCATCTCTTGCCCTTCTTGCCAAGGGCTCTTGAGCTGCTGCTTTCTGAACCAAGATGCCTCTAAGCACCTATGTAAATCAGGCTGAAAGCTGAATTATTTCTTTTTGTTGAGCAGAAGGATCAAGCAGGCAAGTTTGGGCTAAGGATTGCTTTATGAGACCACACAGCCAATCTCACCTGCTCTCTGCTAGACAAAACACAGAGCCTGGAGGTGGGAACAAATGCTGGAGGAGGCCAGTGTGGGGAGGGACTGCTGATATTCCGTCAGGAGGATTTACCTGTGTGGTATGATAAGCAAGACAGCTGTGCTGGCTTTCCTCTTCATACTTGAAAATTAATGATCAGCATATTAGCTGTCTGGAATTTTCCCTATTTCATATCCCAGTTTGGACTACTTTTAATCAGCAGAAGACTGAAGCAGCCTCATGCTTGCTCTAAGTCTAATCATGGGAGCAGGTTCCTAGGATGACCTGTGGAGTTGTCTGATAAAATCCTACTTTCTCCCTTCTTCCTCACTCTTGACAGAGTTCCACAGTCTCCCCAGGCAGGTTTGAACTCCTCTCTGTGGAAAGCAGAGAGGGAAGATGGAACACCAGAGATATCCTGGCATGTATGAGACTGAGTGCCATCAGTCAGATTATGTTAGTGTGAAATCTGCAAGGAAGAAGAACGCTGGAGTGCAGTTATTTTTGGCAATGGAAAGTTGCCAAAGAACAGCTTCTGGAGCTGAGCTCCTAATCTTGTTGTAAAATTGTGAATAGTATTAGCATGAAGGAGATGATGAGAAGGTTAGACCTTTGTGTGGTGTGGTGAGTTATTTTGACTCTTGTGGAATTAAAGTGCTGGTGTCTTGCATGGCCTTTCTTGGACTGACACAGGTAACAGGTACATCTGCACAGACCCCCCTTTGGGAGGCAGAAGCAGAAGAGTTCACCTTGCTCAGCATGGCAGAGATGATGATTTGCATAGACCAAGGCCCTGGTCTACTGAGAAATGAGTGAGGGGATGCTCACTTTTTCAAAAGTAGTTTATCTTGCCTGAGTTGAGGGTCAAATACATAAAATATTTGCCTGGATTTAGACCTAGAAGACCTAATAGCACTAGGTTCTGGTTGGAATAGTGTCCAGTGTCAGAAATGATGCCAGTTCTTGAACTTAACACTTGATCAACCTCTGACTACTCTAGCAATCAGTATTTACAAGGCTCTGGAAGTGAATAATTCTGTTAAGTTTTAGCTCCCTAAACTGCTCTGCTGTGGTTTTGTTCCCCCAGGGTGACTCAGAGGCCTGATGTACTCCAGTGGCTGTTCTTGCAAAGAGCTGGATTATAAAAATCTCTTGATTCTTCTCTTGTTTGAGGCTTGTGGTTTATGAGGTTAGAAACCTTTCTGGCTTAAGCTTTCACTTTGTCATGATAAGCTGTTTTACACATGTAAAATTAATTTCTCTTTGGTTAATTTCAACTAAATGGGCCCTTTTCACTGTACCTACAGCAGAAGAGGCCATATTTGGGATTTTGAAATAAAGTATTGCAAGTGAGTAAATCAAAGACAAACAGTGGGCAGCTGTTAAACTTCCCTTGCACAGAAAAGCAGGGAAAGTTTATTGAAAACAGGAGACTTTTTTTTGTTGAACTTGGGAATTGAACTTCAAATTTTTTTTCCATTACCATAACAGCTTTGCACAGAAGGCAATGCCTGATAGAGCCCTCCTGCTAGGAGTGGATGGATTGTGAGAGACTGGATTTCTCTGTGTGGCTCCCCTAGTTCATGTATTCTCCAAAACCTGTCTAATAGTTTTCAGAATCTAAGTGTTAGTCTTCATGTGGGTGTGTGTTTTTTGTGCTGCAGACTGTAAGGCAACTGCAGCAGAGAGCGGATTAAAGAATTCCTAATGTTGGTGCTGAAGTATTGGTACTCTAATACTGGAAACAAAACAGGTGCTGTAGGGGCACCTGGTGAGACTTTCAGGGACAGTATCTGGGACATAATGGGAGAGGTAAGAATGGGAGGTTCCATGAAACAAAGGAGGACCTGCAGAACACCACAAAGTAGTTCAGTAACATAGCCAGAGTCACAGAAACCCAGTCAATCCCTTTATCCATTGGAATGTGCCCAGTCTATCCCTTTACCCATTAAAACGTGCCCATTCTTGGCACATTCATGCTTTTTTAAGGTTGCATCCTCAGATTTCACTTAGCATAGCAGCAATATGTGTGATGTGGTGTGGAGTGAGCTGGGTCACAAGCAAACCTCGGACAGTGTCCCTTGTGCTCTCATGGTCTCTATAACAACAGTGTTCAAGGGACCCTGTGCTCATCTTCAAAGAGAGGTGATGAAGGTTGATCTTCACTTCTCCCTCAGCCTCAAAGTGTTCTTGCCCTGGGAGTGACCCTGCCCCTTGCAATTCTTGCCTAGAGGGCTACATGGGGACATTCTCTGAGGGTTTCTTTTTCTCATCACATTATGTTCACTCAGGCAGCGTGTGGCCCTGTTGACTGCAGAAGGTCTGGCTTCCTTTCTTTGTCTCCCTAGCATGCTCTAATGTTTGGTAGTGAAAGATACAAGCAAAAGAAAGCCAAATAATTAGCTATCCCAGCCCTAATTCCCTCGGCAGAAGTTCACTTTTCAGTAACTGAAACTGGCTTAATCCTAATCCCCTGCAAATCCCCCTTCCTAAGAGTCTTTGGAAGGCTCCCTTATTGGTAAGAGCTTCCAAAAAGACCAGTGCTGCTTTTAGGCTGTTTTTTTAAAAGCCTGTAAATGTTGTACCTGATGTGATATCATACAAGGACAGTGAACCTCTGAAGCCACAAACCCCTTGCTGTATGAGTGGGGTTATTAATGTACAAAACAAACTGGAAGAAGAGCTCTGGTGTTGCAGAGCACAAATCTCTCCTCTGAAATTGCTATAAATTTTACTATGCTATTGCTATGTTATTTCTTGCTTCTCCTGCAAGCTGGCCATTTTCTAGGAGATGATCTCCTCTGAAACAACTCCCACTGCCCCTTCTGCTTTATTGACTGACAGTGGTGGATATGAGGGGATGCTCTGGGATAACTTGTCATTGCTGTTTTATTTAGCCAGTGAAGAAAATTTCCCATAACTGATGTATTTGGCACTTGTTTCTCATGATCTGAGTGATGTGCTCTGTTTCTCTGTGTTGTCTGTGCAAGGAAGCAGAGCCTGCCTGCCCAGGTCAGCTCTTTGTGCTCTTGATGACCCACTAGGTAGGGCATTGAGTTAGCCTGTCTGAGTTGTAATTCACGGGCTGCATATCTCAGGCATGTATGGGAGTTAAAAAAGGTGGAAATCTCAGCGAGTAATCCTCCTTCATCTTCACAGGGAGGGGGAGAGAGGGATTTGAGGGAAAACGAGATGTTTCTGTCCTTTGTCAGGAGTGGATAGTGAATTTGCTCATTGCTGATGAAACCTACATTTTTCTTCTTGCAAACAAATGGGTCAGATTTCCCTGTCTCCTCACATCCTTCTTTTAGCTCTTAGTTCTCACCTCTGCTGTTCCAGTTCTCAGTCCTGGGAAAGGTCTGGATGAAAGACTCTGGTTTTACAGCTTCTGCCCACACTTTCCTCTACCTTCTCCTTTCTCTGCCACAAGGGACCAGGTAGTGATTGCCTGGACCAAGGGGAAAAGGACAATTATTTATCATGACAACCTGATAGGTGAACACCTTTCTTTGCATAGATATGCTAATTAAAGGCAGTCTGAGTGCTAACTACATTTTTCCGTATTATAACCAAGAATTCTAAGAAACTTGCTGGTCTCAGCAGTAAAATGGAGAGAGGTTGGTTCTGGGAAATTTATGGTCTAATGCTGAGGGAAACTTCCCTTGTTATCTCAACAGATTTAAGGAGTAGTCTCTTTCTGCTGTCTGCTTTACTTATTTCCTTCATAAACCTTTGGACTAATTAGCTTGGATGACTTTTCTCCTGAAAAAGGATTAAGAAAAGGAGTTAGGAGATAGATGAATTGAAAATGCATTTTGACAGTGTTGCTGGCATTCTTCCCCCATCCCCCTTCTTTTAAAATCCCAAACTGCTTCCATCTCTTTTTCACTGTGCACTTCTGATCAAGTGCCAGGGGTCTGATAGAATTCTGAAGCTTCATCCAGACCTTGTGGCAGAGTTGTTTGGTAATTGCTTCTCCTCTATGAGCTCAACTCTCACCCCAGTTCAGCACATACAGCTCTGAGGAGCAGGGTCATGGTGGGTTGTCCCAAGGTAAGTCCAGCTGCGCAGGAATACCTGGGTGGGATTTAAATCAGTCAGGGCTCAGAATTGTGAAGCTGTTACTCAGACATGAAAAAGATGATGTTTCTTATCTTTAGATGAATTCACATCTGTCAAAGGTTTAAACAGCACTGGTGGAAGTAACCAGCTCACTCCTGTCTATAAAGACAATGTCTGTGTTAGGAATGCATGTGTCCTGGGCACACCCTGTGATCTGTGAAGGGACAAGAGGCCAACTTGAACCCCAGGCTGCGTGAAATGCCCTGCTGAAGTGCCCTTCCATCTCCACAGATGGCAGAGGGACCCTGGGGTGATGGTATCCTACACAACTCAGTAGATTGGCAATATTATATAGGTGACCCTGAACACTTTGCTATGGCCTGACCAGGACTGCAGTGCTGGTTTTAGGGATGCTTTAAAAATGCCTAAAAAATGCTTCTCCCTAAACTAAAGTGAGCGTGAAGTTCCAGATTGCAACATGTCCAATGCAGTGCCAAATGCATTCCTCCACCTTGCCTGCAGGGGAAAAAGTAATTTTCAGGCTGGGATAGCCACTTGTTGCTGGGCTGCCTCATGGTCAATGAGTGAGCCTTAGGATGTTTCCAGAGACTGAATTAATCCAGATAGCTCAGCTGAGGGAGAAGAGAGGCACCCAAATGACACTGGCTCAGTTATCCTTGAGGACTTTCTATTTTACTGGCTTTTGCTGCTTTATCTAAATCTACCAGCCCTTACCCTTCTCCAAAGTGTTCTTTGGTAGAAGTTGATAGTCCTAAGGTGAGGGAGTCTTGGCTTTATTGCGGGAGCTGACTTGAGTGTACTGATGTGCAAACAAAGGCTTTGTAAGAGGACCTGTGCTCCTGAATCTAATTCTCTGTGCTTCACTGCTTCAGAGAGTCACTAGTTTGGGACTGGGAGAGTTGCATATTGTTATGCTTAATTTTAGGAGCTATCTAGGAAATGACCTTCCCAGCCTCCAGGGTGAATAGGACTTCCACCAGCCTCCTCTTGTGTCCATGGGTCATTTACATTTTATGTTAAGGGACAGCATAGCTGAGATCATAATGCTTTTCAGAGAAAGGTGATAGTTCCACTATCAGCTGAGATTTAATACTTCCACAGCAGGCAAAGCCTGTTGTATCAATTTGTTGTTCTGATCCATTCCCAGGCAACATGCCATTCCCTGGTACAAAAGCTCCTATTGTTGCCATTGGGCTGATTCCTAACATGCTCAATGCTTCCTCTCTCACAGAAGTGCAATGTGCAGTATGAAATACAATTTTAAGGTTTGTAGATTATAACTAATTCTCAACAGTCCAACAGAGCAAACTATGATAATTATGGAAATCTTAGTAGCTGCCTGAAGATGAGCAGGAGATGGGGAAATTAGTCTACTCTAACTAGCTTTAATTCTTTCAATTATTCAAAACACATTTAATAAAACATTCTATCTTTTGGCAAGAGAAACTTTGATTAAAATCTGTGGGGGAAAAAGGAGATAAAAGAACAGCTCCCTGACTCAGGAAATCATACCTGTCCTGTGGAGCACTGCTGTACCATGTGGTTATGCCTGTACAAGAGAATTAAACACTCTTAAGGGACTGGAATTCAATCAGAGAATAATCAATGGATTTAGAGTGGAAGGGACTGTTGGAGGTCTTGTAGTTCAGGCCCTCACTTAAAGCAAGGTGGATCTCAAAGTTGTGTTAGGGTGATGTGATCTTGCCCAATATACCCTGAAAATATCCCAAGGATGTGGCTTCCACAGGCTCTCTGGGCAACCTGTTCCAGGACATACTCACTCAGCTGGTGAAACATTTAGCTTGGCTGGGTTTTCCCTTGTTGCAACTTCTGACCTTTGCATCTTGTCCTCTCTCTGTGCACTTCTGGGAAGGATCTGGCTTTCTCTTCAATAACCAACCCCATTAGGAAGTGCAAGTCTGCAGTCAGGTCCTGCTCTTAATCTTTCCCAGACTAAACAAAGATACTTTCATTACCCTTCTGTGTTATGTGCTCCAGCCCTCTAATCATCTTGGTGGTCCTCTTGGTGAACTTTTCAGCTTTTCAGCATCTCTGTCTGACTGGGATTTCCGTGAGTGCTGGGGAGATAGGAATCATCAGTCCCTTGGCCGCTGAAGAGAGGAGGATTTCAGCACAGGCTTAGAGTGTCTCTAAGTGCTTTCCTGGAGCTGGAACAAAGCTGTAACCACAAAGGTTTTGAAGTTGCTCAGGGTTTTGTTCAGCTGGGTTTTGAGCAACACCAAGAACAGAGATTATACATTTTCATGCTAAAAAGATATGGGACAGCTCACAAATTGTCCTTGGGAGGTGACTGTTTCTCATTGTTGACTTTAAAGAGATGGAAACATTGATAGTTCAGATTTTAATGTAAATTTAAATGCCTTGTTATGAGGTTGATGCCTGCAAGATAATGTCCTTACACAGTCTGTCTCAGCTTAGAACTGCTTCTGTTGGGGTGGGTGGCGAGTCAGGTGTGAGCAGGGTAGAGTAGATATGCTCTCCTCTGCTCACTGGTGTGGGAGTTTGGGTTTGAATGAGGATGTTGTATGGGTATTGTGGTGGTAAATGTGTTCAGTATTCCAAATAGCGGAGGCAGAAGTGGCTAAACTTTGTATCACCCACATTAGAACTGGGTAAATTCCCAATTCCTGTGTTTACTCTGGAGACCCACCAGTTTCGGATGAGTGTATGTTTCACCTGGTGACTGAAATGTTCTCAGACGTGATTTTGAGGAGTGTGATGTGGTGCTAAAATGTGAGGATTTTTGTGTTTTTTAAAGCTCCAAGTCACCTGAAAACATCAAACTGGGTTTGAGCCAATATTACTCTTCTCAGTGATGGGCATATTAGTTAAGCACTTCAAAAGCTTCCAGCTCACACAAGCCTTCCTTCTACCAGGAGGATTGCCATGGATCAGCTACCTCCAGCTCTTTTTGGGAAGGCTGTGCCCTTCAATCTTCGTTTGATATTTTGATTGAGAGCTAGGTGAAGGGTTGGAGTGGCCATGAGAACCTGATGTCACTCATGTGTCCTGTCACATGAGTTATGCTGAGAACTGCTCCAAATATTTATGATCCTGTCCCCCTCCATCTCATCTGCAAAACATCTTGATACCCAGGCTGGGTCAAGCCTGAATGAAGAATAATTGCATTGCACTCTTGTTAGGTCTAGTGTCTTAGGAGAAAGAAACAGACTTTAAAACTATTCCAACCAGCCCTTCTGCCTGGTTTGGATAGGTTGTTGAAAGGCTCTTTGTATTACTGTTGGTTTTGGAAATCCCTGGGTCACAGGGCTGTATGTGAGGCTCTGAGCAGCAGATCAGTCTCTTTTAGCTGTTGTTCCCAGATGGGAACTATCTCAGGAGCCTATAATTTCTTCCTTTTCCTGTAGGGAACAAGAGCTGCTGGGAGGAATTAGTTCAGTCTTGTGAGATCTGAGAGTCACTAAGCTCTGAAAGCTGCTTTTTGGAATTGTTAATTTCTTTTAGGCAATTATTCCTTGCTGTCCTACTCTTTGCAGTCCTAAGGAAGGTTTCCATCCCACCTAAATGCTCTGTTTTTCTTTGGAGAATAATTCTGCTTGACCCCTATGACTTTAAAAACAATATATAGAAGGTCTTTGGTGCTTTTCCCCATGGCTTAGCCAAGATATAACAGTTCTGTTGTTCCTCAATGCACAGAAAGTAATGTCTACGCTGAAATTGTATCCAAGAAGTTTCTCTGCTTGTTACGGTGCACATTGTGGAAACCCAAGATTTGTGCCCTTGGTTTATCCCCTGGGAGGGACAGTTCTGCTCCACAGACCCTGAGGCATTCTGCCAATTCCCCACTGTTGTTTTCATCCCCTGACCTTTCTCCTGGCCTGCCCCCCTCCCACCTCAAGGGTGAGAGGCAGTGGAAGGAAGATGGAGTTACAGCTTCCTAGACATTTGGCTGTTTTGTCTTTTGTACATCACTTTGTGCCTGACAGTCTTTCTTTTCTTCAGAAAATGCCTTTCATGCTAATCTCTGTGCATTAGCTGATCACAACATAAATGCTTGTCCATTAATCCAATGCCTTCCTGTGTGTCTTTCATCTCCATTCTCTACAGCATTCTCCTGTTTCACTTTTTCCTTTCTTTTGTCTTAAACTCTGCTTAATACAATCCACCTCAGTACCACAACTCTAGGCTACAGAAACAGGGACAGATACTTAATCAGATTGATGGACTCAGTTAATAAACTTACCACCTGATTCTGAAGTGCTCTGCGAAGTCCAGTCTTCATGGGACTGTGACAATGATGTCCCTCTACACTATTTCTTTATCTGCTAATAATGGAGGCCTATTGACTTTTCTGCTGTATTAACATGTTGACTTATATGCTGCAGCTTATTTCCAGAGAATTCAACTATTGCTGTTATTATTGTTGCTCTTTTACCATCTGATATTTTGGGTAAAACTCAGTGCAAAGTAGGCTTGGGATTTCTCTGTCCTAACTTCTTTGGAGTCTATCATGCAGATTTCTATATCTGAGATCCTGGGCTCCCTGTATAGGCACTACAGAGATGTGTGTACTCTAACCATCATGCAAGAGCAGCTGTACCAGCTTGAGCTGAAGGACCATCATAACCACTCTGGACAATCTGTTCTAGTGTCTGACCAGCCTCACAGCTCAAGAACTTCTTTAAATCAAGAGCTGTATGTGAATTCATTGGTTCTTGGTGGATTTTTCTTCCATTCATGGATGTTGTGATGGTTTTGGTCCGTGTGAATGAGACCAGCAGAAGTGCAGTGGCCACAAGTACCACAGTTCAGCTTTGCAGGCAGTAAGAAAATCCCTCCTTTTTTTTCCACCAATGATTTTTATTTAATTGAAAGAGAAAGCACTTTCAATCCCTTCATCTCCCTTCCTCACTTTCACTTTCTGGTGTTCTCTCACATCACAGTTGCCTGTCTTCCAGGTAGAAGAGGATTAGTTGCAATTTAACACCTTCCTCTTAAATGTCTCTGAGTTCTCTGCATGAGTTCTGAGTGGGGAGGTGAATCTAGTAATGCAGACACTCTTCTGGGTATAAATATTGGATGGTTATACAGTGCCTCTATGGTGGTTTCTGCAGTGCCTTCAATTCCTTCCAAATGATTTTTTTTCCTAGTTATTAATGAGTATTGGCTTTTACATTTTCACAGAAGTTTTACTACTCCAAGACTCCTGTCTTGTGTTACTTTGTTTTACTTACATTGTCTTTTATTTGGGATTTTTGACCAAACTTCAGTACTTGCAGTAAACTTGGCAGAACTTTCACTGTGTGACACCTCAGACCTGGGTTGGGTGTGTGACATTACAGGAATGCTTGCCTGATTTTTCTCCTTTTTGCTGAGAGATTGCTTGTGGTGATCCAGGAAGGCTTTTGTTGAGATTTGGAGACAGAACTTCAGAAGTAGTCAAGCCAGGTTACAGGGGAATGCTGTTGGTTGTGAAACATCTGGGCACTAAGTCATTATGTAAAACTCAAAAGAAATTTTTCAGAATTCGTTATCTAAAACTCTGTTCCTGTAGCACTCTCCATGTTTGCATCAGAGTAAATCAAATTAATAAACACAGATGTGAAGACTAAACAAATCCTGAAAGGTGATATTGTTACAGTGCTTACTCAGCAGCCAGAGTGCCAACTGCCATTTCCATTGTCAGGAGCAGCAGTTTGCTTGAATGATAACATTGTTTATAAAGGTCAGTGATGCTGCTTGTGCAGGAGATGTACCTGGGAGGGCCTTTTCTTGCTTCCCTGAACTCTGTTGCAGGACAATTCAAGTATAAATAATAGGCATCTCTGTGTGAGCAGAGCTAAGATGATTCTGAAATGCACCTGGGGTCATGACAAATAGAATTTCTACTCTGAACAAAGGTTGGTTTTTTTTTTTTTCTTCCCCCAAGCTGTTTTAAAGGAGACTGGGGCATGTCCATGCACCCTAAGAAGTGATTATATCACAGAATGACTGAGGCTGGAAAATCACAGAGTCATAAAATTGTTTAGTAAAAAAAAGACCTCTAAGATCATCTTGTCCAGCCTATCTGCTTAGAGCAGGGTCACCGACAGCAGGTTTTTCAGGGTTCTGCCTACTTGGATTTTGGATATCTGGAAGGTTGGAGACTCCACAGTGTCTCTGGACAACCGACTCCAGAGTTTGATTACTCTCACAGTTACACACACATGCTTAAATGGAATATCCTGTATTTGATTTTGCTCCTGTTGCTTCTTGTTCATTCACTGGATACCAATGAGAAGGGTCTGACTCTGTGTTCTTTACTCCCTGTCCCATCAGTTATTTAAACACATTGACAAGATCCCCTGAACCTTCTCTTGTCTGGTCTAAGCAGTCCCAGCTTTCCCAGCCTCTCATTATGTAGCAGATGCTCCATCCCTTGAGCTTTGTGGCCCTTTGATGGGCTCATACCAGTGTGCTAGTTTCTTTTTTGCACAGGGGAATTCAGAACTGGACACAACACCCCACTGGGTCTCACCCAGTGCTGAGGGGCAGGCTTTCCTCTCCTGACCTGCTGCTGATGCTGCTACCAAAGGCTGGCTTTGCTGTGAGGGCCCATTACTGGCTCGTGGTCACCTTGGCATCCAGCAGGACACCCTGGTTCTTTTCTACCAAGCTGGTTTTCAGCCTGTTGTTCCCCAACATGGTGCACAGGGATGTTCCTCCCTATGAGCAGTCTTGGCATTTTCCTTTAGTTAATGAGATTCCTGCTTGCTCATTTCTGCAGACTGTCAGGATTCCCTCTGAATGATGGAACAACCATCTGGTCTGTCAACTGCTCCTTCCTGTTCTGTGTCATCTGCAAGTATGCAGATGCCATGCACAGGTTCAGAGGTGTTTCTTAGTGTTAGAAAACATAACATTAGCCTTAACAGCAGAAAACCTGGGTGTAGGTCCCTGGTCCTGACTCAAACCAGGATAATGTAGGAGGGAATATTCTTCAATCTAAGGTGTCTGAAGAGAAAAAACGCCAAACAAAAACAAACCCAACACAAACAAACAAATCACCTTTTCTGTAGAGGGATGATGTGTCTGAATCCAGCATGGAGTTGGGATACAGCTGGGACATGCACTCAGATGCAGCAACTCGGAAAGGCTCCCGGGTCTTGCAGTTTAGTCACAGCCTTTAGCTGTAACACTGTCCATATATGAGCACAATCCTCAGTGACTTTTCAGGCAGCTGCCCCTGAAGTTGTTTGGGCCTGTGGTGTGTTTTGGTCTGGGATATAATAGGTACGAGGAAAACGTGCACTGTTGGTGTAGCTGCTGTTACAGCTGTGAGGAGAAGAGCCCTTCAAAGTGTTACTCTGCTAAAGAAATCCCTTTCTCTCACCTATTAGTCAAAACAACTGCTCTGTGTCAAAGCAGCACAAATAGCTTTTAGCCAAAAAGCTTTTCTAGCTGCTGTTTTGCTGGGGCCTGTCTGCCCTGCCCGACTGCTGTCCCCTTACAAGGGGTGAGTGCCGTACTCGGCTACATAAATTCCACTGTCGGCTTTCTATTGTCCCTTTGTTCTTTGTTGCCAAGGAAGCCAAATATTATTTCTGTCCTTGAAAGAAATTGCAAATATGGGGAATGGCTTCAGTTAGAGGTGGGAAAAATACCTTTTGTGTTCTCTCTTATTGCCTTTATAGAGCTGATTTGGGTGATGTGGTAGAATGGAGCTGTTCTGTCTTTCCTCTGTTAGTCAGATGTCTTTATTATTATTATTAACTTATATTCCAGACTAAGCAGTTCCCTCTCTTTGTGTATCCTTTCATCCCCTTTGTCACATCCTGAAGTGCTACTGAGTGGTCCTGAATAAAAATCAGTCTGCATTTATATCTCTTTATCCCCAGGCTTTCTGTGACCCCTGCTACTTCACATTCACAGGCCCTTAATTTTTTTTTCCTGGTCTTCCCATGGATATAGATGTAGGATCATCCTCAGCCTTGGAAAACTGAGGTGCAGGTGAAACTGATACCAGATTAAGTGTACTAGGAACTCTATCTGGCCTTGTGGCTTCCAGCCAGAGGTGACCATTCTTGATTACAGAATCAGAGAATGGTTTGGGTCGAAAAGAACCTTAAAGACCATCCTGTTCCAACCCCCTGCCATGAGCCCAGACACCTTCCACTAGGCCAGGTTGCTCAAAGCTTTCTACATGAGCACCAGGAAGGTATAGCTTGTTTTGGAGGTAGAAAGAAAACTCCTGGATTAACACTTGATCTCTGGCCCAAGGTACAGACACTGCCCTGTCTTTACTCCCCAAGTGCTGATTTCCTGCTTTTTCCCAGGAGGAACATGTGGTAACTTGAGGTCAGGTGACTTCAGGTTGCCTGGGCAGTGTTACAGCTTGGACTGGTGAGGCTCAAAATGCCTGTCTATTGATAGTATTGTTTATATCAAACAATAAAAGAGCAGTTTACCTGTGAAATCATTGTTCCTGCTATCCTGACAAGATTTATCATGGCTTAAAGTTGTCCAGTTGCCGGTGAATAATGAATTCCCTCTTGGCTAAAGTCAATGGTTTAAACAGCAGATGCTGATCTGGCAGTTGTGGCAGATGCAACACACTGCATGTTCTGTTAAGGCAATACTTGAGGTTTTTAGCCAGGTCATCAGAGATAGGGCACATCAGAAATTAAGAGAGACTTATGCAAACCAACTTCTTGATCTTTTATTTTTTTTTTTACCCCCCCTCTTTTTACAGCCTCTCTGAGCTCCCATTTTTTCCTGGATTTTTTTTTCTTTTTGCAAGCAGGTATGATTTGGAAATAATAGACCACATGAGGACATAAAGACAGGTCGCTTACAAATGGATAGTTTTGCTCAAAGTCTTTATCTTTTCTCCTTTTTACTGTTTTAAGGCTGCTCTCCGTTCCTCCAGTTTCAAGTGACCCAGTCTCCACAATCCTTCCAGCTGGTTCTTGCTGTCAGTATAAGCTCCTGAGACCACACTTCTACTTGACAAACGAGAAAGAGATTTTTATTTTTATATGTCTACTCCAACCTGCGTCTTCTTTTGTTTTCCCTTTTTCATTTCCTTCTTTTTCCCTTACTCTGCTTTATCCTTTCACTGTTTAGCCTTTTCTATCTTGTCTCAGTCTCTACTCATTTTCTTTCCTCTCTTGGGGTTCATAAAGCTGCCAAGGCCTGGCCAAAGCAAAGAGAAATATGCATTTCACAGGCAAAGGTCATGCAGAGGGCAGCATCATAGCTCTTACTGCAGGTCCTGGGGAAAAGGATGCAAGTTTGTTTTGGAGCTGTTGTTTTCATTAAATTTGAAAAATCTACTCTCAATAAGAATAAATAAATAAAATATGGAATGTAAAGCAGAAGGAAAAGGGAGATGTGAAAATCCCAATGCTGGAAACAAGGTTTTGCCTAACTTTTGGATTGTCTTGGGAGGCGAGTTCTGGGAGAACTAAGCACGAGGTCTCTAGTCTGGAGGGAAATCACAAATGTGTGTTCTCTGCAGTGTCTCAGCAGAGCTCATGCTGTATGTCTGTGAGCAGCAGTTCCCCATTCCAAGGCTGTAATTTGTCATCATCCCCTAAAATTTTGTGCTTTTTCACTGGAAAAATTGCCAGGTGGGAAAGCAATCCAGTAATTTGACCTCCTTGAGCATGAAGATTGCCAACCCTACCTGTCATTGCACAGCACCAAATGAGAGAGGCCTTGAATTTTAGTTTGCAAGGCAAAGAAGATTCTAATAAAAATGACCATTGTAGTGCTGAACTGCATTTTGTAGTGCAGACTACGACCTGATTGGAAGAATTTTCCTCTAGGAAAACTTTTTCCTGCCAAGTTGGTATTTCCACATGTAAGTCACACTGTAGTATTTCATGCAAGGTTACAGGATTTCAGATTTGCTCTCTGAGATCACAAGAATTATTCAACATTTTCACCTGCCACTTGAAATCTACATTTTTCAGGGATGTGTGGTCACTCTGAGAGCCCCAGAGCTGGCTCCTGGCACTGTGTGCAAAGCACTCACATCTGCTTGTGATGGCTTTAGCAGCTGCTCCCCTGGGGTTATGCACCTTTGCCTTCCCTCCTACCATTTGCCCCAGTCTAAATAAATCTGCCATTGCCCTGTACTCATAGTCTTGTCAGAATAATTTCTTCTGAATGGGCAGAAACCTTTTAATTCAGTTTTGGTGTTTCTTAGCCCTTTTCAGATTGTCATGGCTGAGTTCTTGATTTGCTTAAAGGATTGGTCTGTGTGCATAAAATCTTGTCCGTCACTTGTGTGATTAAATAACCACTTTCTTTGTCCCAGTGTGATACACTGTGCAAAACCTTTCTTTTAATTTGGGTGGTAGCAGGATACTTCCCTGTCACTCCCAGTAAAGCTGTGGGCAAAGGCCAGGCTGATTTTAGGCACATCTTCTGCTGTAGCTCTGCCGAGACTTACAGTTATAGAATGGCTGATTTATAGTTCCCTTGCTGCATGTTCTGGTGCAAAATCAAACCCTGCCCTCTGTGTTTGCAATGGTGAAAGCCTGGGGTTTGGTCAAATTGGACCAATCCCAAACTTCCCAAGTTGCTGCTCTCTCATTGTCATGCTGTGTGGGGACATGAAGGAGCTGTTACAGACTTTACCAGAGATAATCATAATCTGCTTTCATGACTGATGCCATATATTTCCTATTTCCAGAGAAAATTTGGGACCAAATTTTCTTTGGCATGTGGTTAACTGCTAAATCCCATGCTTTCTAAATACTAGAGACAAAAAAAAGGTGCATTCATTGGGCATAAGGGTGAATTAGGGGGCTGCTGTGAGGCACTGTGCTTGCCAGTATTGACTTCTGATATAGCTGAGGGCCCAAGAAGGGATTTGATCGAGAGGTGCCATATAACACAAGTTTGAATTCAGGAATTTTAGTGTCTGGACCAGAAGGTGCAGAACAGTTATCAGTCTCTTGCCCTAAGACAGAGTGATGCTTCTAGTAAAGGCTGAGCACAGGGACAGCTTCTGTTTGAGCTCTTAAACATGGCTGCAGGAAGACACCAAGCTTTGGGATTGTTTTTTTCTTAGCTAGGGTCTTTCCATTTGCATTTTAATTTTGTAATGATGTTGATTTTCACGGTTGAATTTTTCATAAGAATTTATCACCTGAAGGGGTGGGATCAAAAGGACTTTATTGTGAAAATGCAAGTCCAAATGAACACCAGTGAGGCTTTTATACACGAGGAAAGGTGCATTGGTAGTTATTCATGTATCATGAAGTGTTATATGGGTATAATTATGGTAGACTAATTATATCACTGTAGTTTTGCTGTTAAAAATCTCTTGTATATAAACCACCTAGATAAAACTGTCCTTTGAATAAAATAAATCTGTTATAACTTAATTTAGAAGAGCTGCATGGTCGAGGTGATGTAAGTTCTTTATTGCTACTTAGAATGCAATGGCAAGGCCAGTGTGAGCAGTGCTGTGATTTATGTGTGGGATGACTGTGTTTTGGAAAGGACTTGGTTGAGAGCCAAGGAGAAAGAGCCAGTTGAAGCTGCTCAGGAAGTATCACTCGTGTAGTTCCCTCAGCTGTAAAGTGATGACCTTAAGCCTTACTGCAGCTGTATCTCTGCAATGAAATAGTGCCCAGCTTGTCACGGTGCATGGAATTGACCTTTGGGGGCTGTTGGAAGTATAATCTAAATCTCTCTCAAAATCACAGCTCTCATTCTCTGAGTACTGAACAAACCCCATAAGGCTTCCCAAGATGACCTGGTTATGCTATAAGATGTATTCTATAAATTTGATTGCACTATGTGCAATATACTTTATGTATTTGACACATAATACATCCTACTGCAAGTTATCCTTTTTTCAATTAAAGCAAGACATTAATATTTATAATGCTATAACACTACCATATTACTCACATAATATATTAATATTTATGAAGTTATGACACTATTCTAACAAAGAGTTCGACGTAATTTAGTACTGCAAAAAAGTGAACTCCTCAGTTGTAGAGGGGTTCAGGTTCTCCTGCAACTTAAATTAGGTAAAATATTCTGCATAGTTGCTTGGTTTTTTTAACACACCTGTGTGTGGATGTGTCTGCATATAAATTTATTTTTTATATATATACACACACATGGAATTTTTAGTGGGAGGGGTCAGGAGTTGCTAAATCTGGCAGCCTGATAGAGGCTGAGAAACAACAGCCCTGCGTCCCCACGTGCAGGCAGCTGTGGTGCTGAGCAGCTGCTCCTGACAGTGTGGCTGGGTCAGGTCAGATCACAAGCAGAAACACTCGGCTTCCACACAAACACAAACAGCACCAGTGGCCTCATCCTGTTCCCCTCTCCAGCTGGGCGGGGTGAAAGTCTATTAGTAGGAAATATGCACATACATTCAGTGTGGATCCTCTGAAAACTGGCCCCAGAGAGTCCATGTGGCACTGGGGTCTGTGATTCCCAGTCACCTCACACAGATGGGAACATGCAGAGGGGCTTCTTTGTTGACTCCTCATCTTCCCATAACTCGCCTGGACCTCCTGTAGACAACTCAAAGTCTCTCTTTGTTTGCTGTTTGCTGGTCTCAGCAGTATTTGTCCTGTGGCTTCTTTCACACCTGCCTCCCACAGCTTTCACTCTGCTCGCCAGCCAGCAGTGGTCACAGATACCTACACACTGAGCACGCCATCTCCTGCTCCAGTGGCTGGCAGGACACATCCATGGACGCTCTGACCTGTGCTCCAACTGGGGTTGCTGTCACCTCCATTCATCATATGCATACAGATCACTGGAAGAGGCTTAGATCTGAAACAAGGGAGTAGGAATAAGTAGCAGGAGAGAGAGTTGCAAGCTGGTGAAGTCCTGGTGCAGCACCTTCCAACCAAATTCTCCGTACTGTCAAATTTCTTGCAAAATCGCTGCTGCCTGCAACCACACAGCTAGGCCAACAAGAGGTTTTCTAGAAATTCCTGAAATCCAAAAGAAGTGGATGGTCAACACCTTGAATCACCTGTAGCCCTGGTTTATGCCTGAGATGTTTAGTTTTCTGAAATTCCTTTTCCAGGGAATTTTCTGTAAACGAGAGACATGTTTACATTCTTTCCCTAGGAGGGACTTCTTGATGTCCCTCTGATCTGACCAATGTGATTGAAGAGGTTTGTTTTCTTGTCACCAATTGAATTGGTCTGTGTAGAATAGTATAAAAAGGGAGACACATCCCAAGAATGAAAGAGTAATTTTCAGCCTTCTGAAATCAAAGTCTTTGTGTCGTCGTAGTGTACAACAGCATCATCAGCAGTCATGACACTGGCGCACAATTTTAGGAGAAACACTAGATAGATGTGTGGTCACTCTGAGAGCTCCCAGACAAACTGGAGGGAGTCCAGTGGAGGGCCTGGAGGATGATTTGAACCTGAAGCACATGGTGTAGGAGGGATGGTGGAGAAGAGAAAGCTAAGCAATATCCAGATGCTTCCTTCTGCTTCCTGAAAATGGCTATGCATAAACCAAAGCTGGGCTCCTCTCAGAGGGGCAAACTAACAAGGCAGGAGGCAAGAAACATGAGTTGCGATGGGGGAAATTATGAGCACTTATTTAAAAAAAAAATTGAAAAGAAAAAAGGAATGACAAGGGTGGTGAAGCCCTGGCAGAGGTGCCTCAGAGGCAACAGGGAATCCCTGTTGTTGGCAGCCTTTGCTCGGGGCTGAATGAGGTGCTGAGCAGCTTGATTTCACTTTGATATTGACCCTGCTCCAAGCAGCACTTTGGGCTGGGTGACCTGAGGGAGGCCCTTCCAGGATAAATATTCCCTGATTCAAGCATTAAAAAAAAAAAATAGGTAATTTTTAAAACTCTGTCCTTTTGTCTTTTCAAAATATGGAATATCAGAAAAAATAAATCTCCATAGCTGTGAGGGCTTTTATAACTTGTTTTAGGAAAAAAAGTGAGCTTTCAAGAAACTATGGACTTATGGGACAGTCAAAGACAATCATCTAAGATGATATTCAAACAGCAAAAAACATTTTTTGTATTGAATTTTTAGACTCATTGTTTAAACTTCTAGACCAAAAATACTTGCAGTTGGAGTTGCTTTTTTAATTCTTTAGAGTAATTCCAACTGTCTGTGGAAAAGCTGCAGTGTTTTATTAAATTTTGTAGGAATTTAGAGTTAGGCAATTTAAGGGAATAATTAACAATAATCCTCAATAGTATCTGTGTAATATTCAAGCCTGCAGAATTGAAAATGACAGTATTTTTATTCCTGTCACCCCTAGCCTTCACCTATCTAACTTCCAGTACTTTCTCATCCCTATACAAACCTTGGAGACCTATGAAATACTGATCAGCATTTACAAAACCTTACCTTGTTTAGCCTTGGAATGCTGGCACTCAGTTCTAATTCTCTCTTCTTTCAAAACCATTTTTCTGAGTTAACACTGGATGCTTCTTGGAGCTGTAGCTGAGGTACAGAAGATCCGATAGTGGGCAGGGAACTGTTGGCTTAAAATAAAAATATTTTCCTAAATATGCTTACAAGTTGTTCAGGTTTGTTCAGAGCTGTATGGTATCTGAAAGGTGAAAGGCTTGGGGAGTAGCTGAATTGAAAGCAAATCTCTCTGTGGAAGGATTGTAATAGCACATTTCAATCTCCAGCATTAGTAACGAAGCAAAACAAACCCTACTTGTCTGAACTGGGCTGCTCTGTGATTTGAGAGAGCTGCTTTCACTGCTACAGCACTGGATTATCAGTAATGCCTGGTATGAAATGCATTCATTGAGTTCCCTGCTCTGGCTTCAAGCCTTGCCTGGGGTCACCTTTCAGCCCTGTTGGCCCATCCTCGTGGCTGTCACTCGACTCCCCTGGCTCAGAACTTCTTCTGTGACATGAGTATCAGTGCTCTGCCCACAAAGAAAAAGCTGAAATTCTCCCATCCACAGCCTGCCTGAAAACCAGTGTGGTTTAGGGGTTGTGTGAATTCCAGAAAAGTATCCAATTAAGGTATCTCCTTGAAAAAAGTTCTGTTTCACATTCAGTGTCTGCATAACATCTGCAAGGAAGCTGAGGAAATAAGAAGAAAATGGCAGCAGATACTGAAAAACAATATGAATTTGGAAAATAAGCAGATTAAAAATAAAAAATCTATGTCAGTCAGCAACAAGGGAATACTTAATTCACTAGCAGTTAATTGCAGTCACTCCATGTGTTTCGCATATTGGAAAATCACTTATTTCTAAGTATAAAGTCCTTTTGTTTTTATGAGATTGATTTGTCTCCATGATATGTGTGTACTCCTGTATTTGTAACCACAAGAGCTCAAAATGGGATATTTTAAGAAGACATTACAATAGCTTGGATATAGCTCGATGCAGATGTTTATGAGGCTCTGGCTTTAATTATATGTAGTAGTTCATTAACCATTAGAATCCTTTGAATTTTCTTGTAATTTATTAGAAGTTTTGGATCGCATCCAAACTGTAAAAAGAGTTAGCTCTATTGTGATTGTCTCTATTCTTCCAGCACATTCCTACAGAGATGTTCCCTGGTGAAAGATGAAATATCTGTTCTCAGGATTGGCAAGCTGGTGCGTTGCTATGTGCCTTGTCCAGCAAAACTAGAACTGGTTTTAGTGGAGGCAGGAGAAAAGAACTTGCTGGTTTTAGACAGCCATGGTTAAATGGGTGTAAAGGTTTCATGTTCGGCAAATTCAGTTTGCCAGATTTAGAGTACTGGTTTGAGTGTTTTTTCTGCTAACCCATGATAATGGGATAGGTCAATGTAGTGTGCCCTACTGTTATCATAGAACAGTTAGAGACTCTTAGACTCATGGAATCATAGAACAGTTTGGGTAGGAAGGGATCTCATTCTAATCCCCTGCCATGGGCAGGGACACTTTGCGCTTTCCCAGGTTGCTCCAAGCCCTGTCCAACCTGGCCTTGAACTCTTGCAGGGATGAGGCAGTCACAGCTTCTCTGGGGAACCTGTGCCAGGGCCTCACCACCCTCACAGTAAAGAATTTCTTTCTAAGAGGAGACTTTTCTAGTTTAAAGCCATTCTGTCTTGTCCTATCACTTTATGCCCCCATGAAATGCCCCTCTCTGGACTTGTTGTAAAGCCCCTCTATGTACTGGAGGCTGTATTTTCCTACTTCTGGATGGGGTGGAAGCTCCTATGCCATCTGTGCTTTTGTCAACTGCTCCATCAGCTACTTTGGTTTCAAAAAGGAAGGACTGTAACTCCATGAGGGTAATAATGGAGGATGTTTAGATTTACAGTTCCCTTAAAATGGTGATATTCTGAATGAAGCTGTAATATTTCTCTTTCCTCCATATGTGCTAGGATTTAGAACTGACTGTTGGATGGGAACTGATCAACAGTTTTCTGGAGAAGCAATGGTTCAAATGATTCCAAATGATTCTTAGGAGCTGACATTGCTGGGAGGGATAAGGTTACAGTCAGCATTAAGCACTGAGTTTGGTGAGTAGTGTAGAATAACTGCTGATGACTGATAGCAGGCAAACCCCACACTTTGAAAAAATAAATTGCAAGTGGTGTTTGAAGGGAACATTTCCTTCTTTTTTGATGGAAAAATGATCTATCATTTTTGTGATGCATTTCTTTTGGTTGTTTATTTTGTCTCCAGTGTGTAAATCCCTGCTTTGGTGGTGACACTGTTTTGGTTTGGTTTTTTTTTTTTTGAATTAAGGAGATGTTTAACTCTGGAGTTCTATACATTGATTTACTTTGAGAGTATGAAAACCCACCATCAAAGATTCCACATCCTTGACACAATCCTTAAGAAAAGAGAAGTGCTAACTCCAAAACATTTTGAGATTGTGTTTGTTATCCCATGTTTTCAAAACATGAAGCATTTTGAGAAGGTTTGATGGGTTTAATTCTTTAGATTTCTTTGTTGCTTTTAACATATTTTCAAATGAAATACATGTTTTTTAAGGAAAGCTCAAGTTACCATCTGCTTTAACATTGTCTTACCCTGGTATACAAGTGCCATTAAAGTCCTCAAACGCCTGCCATGGGTTTCATATTTAAGTATTTCATTCAGCAAAGAGAGTCTGAGTAATTCCCTCCCTGGTAGCATATGTAGGGGTATAAAAGGTTACTTGGAGACTTGTTACCGAAAATTCAACAAGAGTCCTGAAAATAATTCAGATTTTGGGTTATTGAACCATGAATCAAGGAATAATGAAATGCCAACACTTTCAAAAGAACTACCAATGAAATAGTACAAATCTGACACACTTAAAGAGGAAAAGAAAAGAAAAAGCAATAATTCTCTACAGCCACTTCCTTTTGCACTTTGAAGAACATCCTCTCCTCCGTGACCCCTGTGCCTAAATCAGTATCTTCTCTCTGACAGTGGTCAGTGCCAGATGTTTCAAACATTGTGCTTTGTTTATTATGAGTCAGTCACCATCAAAGCATTCAATCCCTTCAATATCTTGAGCTTGAGTGAACACAAGTTATTTTGAGATTGCTGATGGGAGATGAGAGGAAGGAGCTGTTTCAACAAGTGATCTGCGCTAATTGCAGGGGCTGAAACCTTCCCTGATCCTGAACTGGCAATATGAAAGGCATGCCGTAGGAGGCTGTTCTGACAGAGTAGTTGAATATTCAGAGGAGAAAGCAGAGTCTTGACTTCACTTTGGTTGTATTTCTCTGTCTCCTTAATAGGTTGGCCTCGGGGAAAAGTCCTAATGCACTGGAGTAACAGTGTGGAAAGTGCATTTCAATATTTTGTGTTGTATTCTGATTCCATTTGTGGTTTGCTTGCCCTGATGGCCATCCTGCACAGTTGGCTTACTTTTGAGGGAGAGAGCTGAACTAATTCCAGGGCTAGGTGTGCAGCACCCCCAGGGCCTGTATTCTACTGACTGGGAAAGGAAGTCCACCCCAGTGGTGCATTTTGTCCCATAGTGCTTCTTTGAACAAGTGAAATAAAGGCATGAAATTAAATAGTGCTTTTTCCTGATCTGATGCAGCCCTGTCACTCACTCTGATAGCTGGAGCTGTGTCTCAGCTTTTTTCTTATGAGCAAATCCTGCCCTGGGGATTTGGAAATTAATATGCTGATTTGAGTAAATATTTGGCACACACCTCGAGGCACTGCAGCAGCAGAACTGTTAAGTAAGAACTACAGGCTAAAATTTAGAGAAATCAGAAAATCCAGCCCCCACAGTGGCAGCTTGGATGGTGAAGCTAAATTACTGTGTGTTGGTTTTCTCTAAGAAGAGTAATTGTAGTTGTTTTAGACACCTTGAAATTTATTGAGATTGGTGGTCTTTCCAGCACTCCTGAGCTAGGTTTTGGTGTTGGCACGGAAGAAGAGCTGTTCCTAGTAAAAGGTCTGGATATGGGCCATCTAGAAGTAAAGAATTAGGCAAGTGGGATCTAATTGCTGTTTTAAAGTACCTAAAGGGATAGACAAAATGAAACCAGTCTTCTCTCTGGAAGGTTTCACTGTGACACTTGTTAAGCTTTGGCACAGGGTGATCAGAGAGGTTGTGGAGGCTCCACCCTTGGGGATGCTCAGAACTGGGAAAGCTGGTCTAAGTTGGCCCTGCTTTGTACAGAAGGCTGGACTAGATGACTTGCAAAGGTAGAAACCTGAGTCATTCTGTGGTTATGGGTCACCAAGAGAATCGTCATTATTTTCGAAAAACAAGTTTTATGTTCCCTTTTAGGAATTTGCCCAGAGAATGTTTCTTTTAATTGCTTTGTCTTTTTTCTCTATTCTATCTCTTAAGAGTATAGCAGCAGCCATCCTGCCATGTCCTCTCTCTGTCTTTCTCCCCAGAGGAAGAGGAAGATAGGGACAAGCATTGTGGGATGGCTGCTTGTAGGCTTGTGTTGGTGGTAGTAGTGGAAGGGGACTTTCAAACCCATTGCAGAGAGGAGATCTGTGGGGTTGAATGGAACCATGGCTGACACTGATGTGGGACATGCTGTAGGATGTCTCCTCATCCCTGTATGGATGTCTCTGTATCAGCAACAGGGAGGCTTCCCTGAGTGTGGCAAAGTCAGGATTGTTTGGGAGTTCCCATGGCAACCTGACTGTAATCAGCCCTTTTGACTCAGTGCAATTTTAATGAGACTTTGTCCCCCTGCTTTATTCTTGTCAACAACTTCTTTATAGTGGATAACATAATCCTCTAAGAAACAAAGAGAGATTTGGTTCGGTGCATTGTTTTCCTTCTAAAAAGATTGTGATGTGCAAAATGAGAGAGAAAGCAAAACTCTGAGGGTATCAAAGGCCTAGAACAGAAGGTGCAGCCAGAAGAATTAAAATGGTATAATGTGAAAGGAGATCAAAGATGAGACTGGAGTGCCAGGATGGAATAGGACCTCATACAACCAACTGTACCCCAACTTTCCCCTTAGTGACACTGCATTGGGGCCTCTTTGCCCATGATCATTAGTTTATGGGAAAAGTGAGGTTGGAAGGGACTTCTGTTCTCTAGTCTAACCCACTGCTCTAGAATGTCAGACCAGGTGGCTCAGGGCTTTATCCACTAATGTCTTGAAAACTTCCAATAATTTAGGTTGCACAGCTTCTCTGGGCAAGCTGTTCCACTGCTTGACTGCTCTCTGAAGGAGCTGCTCCATATATCAGGTCTAAAACTCTTTTGTTTCTTGTTGTGCCTGTTATTTCCCATTCTCATACCATGAAGAGCCTGGCTCCATCTCTTTCATAACATCATAGTAGATACTGGCAGGCTGCTGTTATTTTCCCCCAAAGATCTCTCTTCTCCAGGCTGGAGAAGCCACTTCTTACAGGGAAGGTGCTCCAGCTTCCAGCCTTTTTGGTGGCTTTCTGTACTCACTCCAGTTTATTGAAATCTGTCTTGTATTAGGGGCCAACAATTGCATGTAGCATCTAGATTGAGTCTAAATGATGAGTTTGGCTCAGCTTCATTTCCTGTAAACTTGACAGATACGCTGATGTAAATAAGTTGTATGATTCCACTAAGAGTTTAGAGCATCCAAATGTTGCTTCCACTAAATATATGAAACATGGCTGAAGGTCAAATCACCAAGTGGCCCTAATCTCCCTGTCATTGCATCTCTCCTTTGCACCTTTGTGAGATGAGTAATAAAATCTACAACCCTTGTTGCCTGTTATTTTGTGTTTGTTGGCTGCACTGCTGTCAATCACCTAAATATTAACTACTTTTCACTAATGATGTTTTTTGTCATGGTTTTTGCAGGTTACATTTCACAGGTACTAAAGAATTACAGTGACCATGCCTGCGATGGAGAATATGTGTCCCTGAGATGTCCCCACAGAACCACCATCAGCATCCAGTCTTCTTTTTATGGCCGAATTGTACCAAGTCATCAGCTGTGTCCTTCTCGCTATCCCCACTCCTATGCAACTTTAATTAAAGAAGATGTTGCCTGTTCAGTTGGCACTTCTCTTCAGGTATTGTTAAAATGCATTTCTTCATTTTGAACTCCACCTTTCCTTGGCCAGGCAGCAGCTCTCAGTGTTGGTGCTGCACAGACGTGTCTTAAGCAGGGAGCTCTGACATCTCACACAGGTCAGTGGATAATTCATTCTAGTAGTTTAGACGATGGTGAATTTCTTAGTTCTCCTGCAACTCTAGTCAGTAACAGTTCAGGAATGTGGCTGAAGGAGAATTACACTTCAGGGCTGCATTATGTTTGACTGGGTTTGAAGAGCATTATTTTTATAGTTTTCCTTCCCAGTTATTAGCTTTTTCAACACATTCAGAAATTGCTGTAGCATTCTTTTTGCTTTAGATCCTATTTCAAGAGGCTTTTACTTTAGTAACTTGAAACCCCAGAGAGAATCCTTGGCTTTACTTCTTGTGGCTCATTTGGCTCTTAGGTCACTGTAAGTGGTCATACATCACTTAAACTCGTAACATCCCACAGTAGTTAATCAGCTCTGACCATTTGTGTAGGGAAAGCTGTCTCTGTGTATCGTCCCAAGAACACGTGTGACGTCAGGAAATCAAAGGATTATTTGGAAGGTGCCAGTGTTACTCAACTGCCAGTAGGAACAACTAAAATTAGAAACATGAGTTGGCTGATGTGGTTGAGATGAATAGGGTCTGCTCCTGGGTGTTGAAGCAAGCACAATTTTTTCCAAGTGCTGGATTTGGGACTGTGAAAACTTTTGGGCAAAGCTCTCAGTCATCCAGTGTGTTTATGGCTTAGAATCAATAATAACTCACAATAAAAGTTTATAGCAGCCTGGATTAATGAACGTACAGGGTTAGTGAGTAATTTCTTTTATAATTTGGCTAAAGGCCAGAGTTTTCCACATCACTTCTCACTCTTGCATCCAGGGTTTTTAAGAGGCATTTACAGCATTTTTAAAAAAGTTGATGTGAGTGCTTTGGCTTCCAAGTGCCAGTGGTAAGTTCTCAAGAATTTGCACAGGGTTGGTGTTTGGCTGTAGTGTAACCCTTAAGCTGATAGATTTGAAGTTGCTCTCATGACACTTCCAGAGCACAGCAAAGGACTGAGCTGTAGTATGGGAGGATGTGGTCCTTATCAGTGGAAGGTTTTCCCAGATATAATAACAAAAGTCCATAATGAAACAGATGAGAGGCAGTTGTGTTCTTTAGGGTGGGAGACCACGGAGAGAAAGCTTTGGCAGAGGACAGCCTTCCCTTCTTTTATTGATTTACTGAAAAATTTACTTGCAGCATTTCATTTACCAAGGTGATTGATAGCTATGAGCATTGCCTCAACCCCTGTGGATGAGTGGCCCACTTAAGGCATCTGGAAGAACTTGAGAAGAGGGAAGATATTACTCTAGGCTTTCCATTTCATGGTTTTATGTGTAGGAGAGATTGAAAAGAAATCCTTACCTGCCTCTCTTAGCTTTTTATGCACTCAGACCTGTTCCCCATTAGCTTTGCCTTCAATACTTAGGTGGCTTGTAACTCCCAATCCCTGTTTATCAGAGCAAGAATTGTGTTCCCAGTAGGTAATCCTGAAGGAGATCTTTTATGCAGTACATTTGTTACACGATTGAGACCAAAACACTATTATTAACCCATTTTTGGGGATGCAGATGTGCTGGGGAAGTAGCTGGTAATCTCTCTTCTACCAGAAATTTCTTGGGACACCTTTGGCAAGTCCCTGACTCTTTTTGGAGGAGACTCACAGCCTCTTTGGTGCCCCCAGATGTGGCTTTGATCCCTCCATGCGTTATGGTTGGTAGGATGAGTCTGAATGCCAGAGATGAATCTCATCTTCTCTCTCAGTTCTGGAGGCCTCTCTGAGGGGTAAGCCAGGAACTCCACAAGCTGAATGGCAAGCTGCCTGCAGCTCACTGGTAGGAAATGCATGTATGTAGGAAAATTGGAAAGCTGTAGACAAGGAAATTGCATGTATTTTTGTGGTTTTGCAGCTCAGATATGTGGCTGCTACAAGCAGGACCAATTGTGTGTGTATTCTGGTTGTCAGTAATTGAAAAAGTCGGCCAAACCAAACCCTTCAAAACTAAGTATATAAAATCACTGTGTCTAATCAAACCCATGACTGTATAAATTTGCTGCTTCTCTGGAGAGTGGTCTGGAGGGAGTATGAAGGGCATTTATTAACTCTATTCCCTGAAAACACTAGCTGTGAATGTAAACTTTCATTTAGAATCTCTCTCCATAGTAAATGTCCAGTTCAGTCATTGTTTCTATGTTAAAAAGGGAAAAGAAAGACTTTATTACACTGAGAGAACCACTACTAATTCAGCTTTATGTGATTGGCTGACAGGACTCCTTGCTTTAGTCACTTGTTTTTGTTTGAAATGAAATACAGACCACCTGGGAGAGTATGTATGAGACACTAAGGCAGTGACCCAGAGACCCCAGACTAGACATTTCTGTTATTCTGACACTGTAATGTCACATTCAGTGGGAGCTTTCCAAATGCACAAAGAATTTGGACATTTGTAGAATCATCACAGATTCATAGAATGGTTTGGGTTGGAAGGGACTTTAAAGATCATCTTGTTCCACCCCCCTGCCATGGGCAGGGACACCTTCCACTAGATCAGGTTTCCCAAAGCCCCATCCAGTCTGGCCTTGAACACTTCCAGGGATGGGACAGCCAGAACTGGGCCGTCTGCTCCATTGCCTCACCATGCTCTGAATAAAGAATTTCTTCCTAATATCTAATCTAAAATTACGCTTCTTCACCTCAAGGCCTTTCCCCCTTGTATGACTGCACACTCTTCTTATAAGCCTCTTGTGGGCCCCCTTTATGTACTGGGAAGATGAATTCTGGATCAGAATTTCTGATGACACTTGTTTTCAGCAGTGAAGCACTCTAGGTCTGTATGGAAGTATATCTAATGGTTGGCTAAAAATGATTGCTTATTACCAGAAAACTATATTACACTTTACAGCTGATTACCTGCAATTTTCTCCTTTTGAAAAATTGGCTGAAAATAAAACCACAGCTTATTTGTAAGGAAAACAGAAAACCCTGGAGAGCCACTTTAATTTGTTGTGCTTCTGCCTCTGAAATTTATCAAGGACATTGAGGGCTAACTTCTCTCCTCATATGCACAGATACTGAAATCAGCAGGTAGATGCTCTTTCAAGGGCAATATTTTACCATGTCACTCTTTTCCCCAGGAGGAGCTGTGCTTAGAAGGTGCTTTGGAGCTGAATCCTGACTCTCCTTTGAAAGATTAGCAGATCTGAGGAGGGCCTGTGGGCATGACCTGTGCCCTGGATTTCTTTCAACACTCTCCAGGACAACCAGTCCTTGGTGACAAGAATCACTAGTGCTGCTGATGTGGTATTTCCTTTTGTCCTTTGGGTGAGAGGCAGGACACTTCTGCTGCCACCATCTCCCATCCAGTGGCCCTACAAAAGGGAGCAGATTCCTTGCATGCTGACCACAGGATTTCCTAAACTCTTCCTCCCCTTTTTTTTTATTTTCACCCACCAGGAAAGTTTCTGTGAAACAAAAAATCAAAAACAAAAGGGACCTGACCTCTTCGCTGATGGGAAGATGAAATAAACCTTTAGAAATGGCTCTTGAAGCACAGGCCAGCTGTTGGTCACAAAAAGTGAGGGCTGGTGTTGCTGTTTCCAAAGTGGATTTTGTTTTCCCCAGTTATTCTGGATTAAAAATAAAATTCCAAGTAGAAGGAAGCATTCCTAACTGATCCAGCTTTCTTGACAGGCCAAGGACAATGGCTCTTGGCATGTCCAGTCACAGATATTGCATGTCCCACTGATGTCACAGCCCTAAGTGGCCTCAACAGGAATGACAAATTCTCATGATTCTGAACATCTATAAGATGATGTTGGTTAGGGGGAAAGAAGGAAGAAGTTGGTAGAAAGGAAGAATATATAATGGCCACCACTGGGAGGAGAGCCCATTATTATATTGCATATTAGAACTTCACAGTTTCTAGGCGGTTTGAACAAGGAAGGTTTCAGTCTCTAAAATGTCAGTGAACTAAAGAGCAGTGTGGGCAATTCTTTTTCAGACCATATTAATTACTTTGCAGAGGATGGTGAGCAGTGACCTGATGGTTCAGAAGAGGTTACTGCACTGCCAAAGTTGCTGTTAAAAATCACAGAACTAGTGCTGTTTCATTCATGAATCTTGCCTAAACTGATATAAAACTCTGGCAAGAGGCTCCCCCAGCTAATTATTTGCAAGTAGAACTGTTGGATGCAGAGGTCACAGACAATCTCTAAATTGCTGTGTCTTTGAAATCTTTGGCTTGACTGAAATAGCTCATCAGAGCAGAGTGATTATGTCCTGCAGGAGAAGAGGCACTGGAGGCAGAGGTGGTCAGTGCAGTCTGTCTCCCTGATGAGGCAGGACTGCTCCCTGGGGTGTAAACTTCCTAATGCTTTGTTTACTCTAAATTTAAACTTTCCAAGTCATGGGGCTTCCATCATTGCCACTAAGACCCTGCTTGACAGTGTAATGGTTTGCTCCCGGGGATTTTTTTCCACTTTGTGTTTTAAGCTTTCCCTTTCTTTAATCCCATGACTTTTGGTCATGCATCCTTTTGTATTTCTTCAGCTTAGACCTCCTCTCCCTTTGCAGCTGACCCTGCATGCAGATTAAGTTTTCTACTGTTAGAAATAGTAAGTAATGTTATTTAGGTGATATTTGTAATGCAGCTTTTATCAGGTCCTTCTATTTGGTGAACATGTTGCTGCTCTGAATTGCTGTTTCTGGGCCCTTTCAAGGCCTTGCCATAAGAGCACTGGTGAATCCTGCTGGTGTCTTTTAACATCCCAGCCCACTGCTGTCCCCTCTGCTGTCCTGCTGGTACTTACTACTGCCATAGCAGAGCTGGTGACAGGGAATGCATGCCCAGTTTTCAGTTCTTTATTTCATAGTCTGATATGTTTATGTGAATCCCCAAATATGTGGGCATAGTTCCCTCCTGCTGACACTGCTGTGAGCACTGCAAGGCCCACGAGAGAGTGATAAGAGATAGCAGAGCACTAAAACCTGCTATAGATCAGGATTCAGGGCCTTTGATCTCTTCTTCAAGTGATGCACAGATGGAATGCAGTAATTTGGGCAAAGCTGAACTAGTTTTTAGTGGAGCAGGCTGGAAAGGTGGCTTGACGAAGCCATGGGCAGGTCACCTGCACCTCATCAGCATGGATTTCACTTCCTCATGTAGTTTGTGCTTCCCATTGCTGATTCTTGGAAAATCTTCTTGTTCCATGGACTTCAGGATTTGCATGAATTAATAGAGATGAATCTTCAGTGTTCAGAAACAGGACCTGTAAATAAGTTTTCAACTTGAAAGAACTAAGTTTATAGCATGTTTTAAAGTATTACCAGTGTTCAAGGGTACATAAAAGAGTATCAAAATTCAAATGAAATGTGACATGAAGCCATTATGAACACACTGTGCTGTAGGGAGAGTTCCTGCTGCCTTGTTTGTTGTATTTACTTCTTCCCATTGCAGAAACTGTGAAGGTGCACCAATATAAGTGTTGGTCTAACTCCACCATAATGGCCATGCCTGGACTGAATTTGACCTAAAAATGCTTAAAATTACTGACATCTTCTTGCATAAAGTTCTTAGTACAAATCTCTGTCCATCTTCATTTGACTGCACATGGCTCTGATACATTCATGTAGCTTGCTCTGTGAGTTACTCTCCCCAGCAGCACACAATTTGGGCAATTATTTAGTAGGGCTCCTCTGTGTAATTTCATGCATGACTGACATGCCCTGCAGTCATCCTTATGGTCCTTTGAAGATGGAAGATGTACAGGGAGCAGCCCCATGGCAAAGTTCTTGTTCCCTTTGAGTTTCACCACTGGCTTCTATGGGTCCAAAGTTTCACCCTAAGCGTGTTGAATCTATGAACTGCTCCAAGGGACCAAGAACTGAGATAAGTTTAATTGCCTTGGGTGTTAAGCTCAGTTGTGGTTTATTTTGAGCGTGCAGGGGAAGCAGTTCTTGAAGAGTGATTTGAAGAGACAGGCTAAAAACGAGCACACCCTTGGGAATGGCTCGGGATGGCCTCCTTGCAGAGCTCGAATCCAGCTCCTCATTTAAAAGGCTGTTATCTAATGAGCACAAGCAATTACTTAGCTAATGAGCACAACAAAATGAGCACGAGAAATGTGTTTCATCTGCAGTGGCCACTAGATATGATTTTGAGCTTGAGGCTGCCCTTGCTTTAAGACCCCGATCACCGCAGGGAGATTAATCCAGGGCATAAATCACAGGGGTTAGATTAGTGTTTGTTTTACTTGAATTCACTTTTCTTGCTCTCTTATCTCCTCTAAATCTTGCAGCTTCTTAGCTCAGTCATGAACCAGGGAATGGAATGGGTTTAAACAGCCTCAACTTCCCTCCTGAGCACTGGCTGTCAGCCCTCAGGCCTGATTTACCACTGTAACGCAATTATAAAATGGCACAGTGCAATTAATGTGTCTTCCCTCCCCTTTAATGCCAGACAGGAATTCCTGAATTCCTCCTCCACCTTCCTCTGCTGGAGTGATTTTTATAATATAATCTAAACTGAGGTGACTTTATTTGGCTTTAGTCAGGGATCTACCAGACTTGGAGACATAAGGAGCTGATTCTACATCCCAGTTAGGGACAGTTCTGTGGGCCTATTGCTATTCCTGTGCGAGTCCAGATTGTCTGTGGGCCTCTTTCTGGTTGGTTTTGTGGTTGTGTTTTCCCACCTTTTCAGCTGACACTGACAACCAGAACGACAAGGAAAACATAGAATGAATTTCCTACATTTTTCCATCCATTGAGCAAAAACCATGTGAGCTCAAGACATTCCCTTACTACCAAGTGAACTCCTCGCTTTCCTGGTGTCAGTCTAGCTGATCATCTGCAAATACTTCAGAAAAAAAATCTGACATCTGCCAGAGCTCTGATGTATGGTTTTTGAGAGTAAGGCCAGAAAGCCAAGGTCTTGGCTTCTGGTAAACACTAGAACCCCTGGACCTGCAGGGAACTGTACCTTTGGGGCATCATCTGGTCACACATGTTCTGCACAGTGTTTAAGAAGATACTGGTACATAGCACGTACTGATGTGGGAAAGAAAATTTCTGTGCATGCGAGTATAGGTAAAAATTATATGTGCAAGTTTATAAGTTAACATTAAGACTGGTATAACAACATCTGTTTTATTTTTAATCAAGAAAATGCACCATCAACTACAGCTAATTTTCTTTGCCTTTTTTCCTCATGTACTTCACTGAGGATTGAACATATTTTTTTTTATTTTACTCTGTATGGATATATTTCATTATGCATAAGACATGACTCAAACAGTGTACAAAAAATCAAAAATCTTAATGATTTTTTTTTATATTTTCAGGAAAAACGTTGCCCTTTGGGGGAGGTATAATAGAGTTATATGAATGAAAAGGAAATACTGATTTCTTTCCCCCCATGAAACTTCTCAGAGTAATGGTTATTGTCAAATTAAATTGGAACTGTAGCTAAACACTATAAAAAATTAGTAAATGGCATATTGAGCCCCAAGAACGCTTCACTTTTTTCTGTGGTCTCACAATGGCAGGGATAACTTTTGCTCCTTAATTTAGTTACAAATTTCTCCCTAAGGCTTTGTTTTTCCTACCCTGTTCCACCCTTTGCATACCACAGGAAATAAACTCAGGAGGTTTCACTTATGTGGAATACAAGGAATAAGCAAGAGCTGCCAAAAGTTAGAGCAGAGCCAAGACAAAGTGGCACTGCCTGAAGGCTGCCCTTGTCCATGGTTCTCTGAGCTCAGTGAGTTGTTGTCTTCACTCCTGATGCTGAGCCTAAGAACAGTTGAACAAGGGCTGCTGAGGTACGTCAGCTGAGGTTTTCAAAGTTGTCCCCTTGTTGGCCTAACTCAGTCTCTGCTGAAACCCAGGGAGGTTTTCCAACTGGCTTTAATGGCACCCATGACACGATGCTGAAGGCTCTTGAAATGCCCACTCGTCTGCTGTGAACAGGTTTGTAGATCAAAAACCCAAGTCTACTGCCTTTGAGGGGAGAAAGCTTCCCTAGAGGGAAAGGAAACATTTGGGGTCCTGCTTCTTTTTCTTTGCTCAATAGTCTTAGTTCTAGTTGTGTGTAAACATGGCTGTCCAGTACCAGAAAATCCTTTCAGGTGCACAACGATTTGGAGAGAATTTCTCTCCATATGTGTAGCCCTCCAGAGTTGCTTCAGTTGTTCTTTGCTTTTTGAGATGAAAAGAGATATCTGTGCTGGATCCTCACTTAAATTCCTTTGCAACAAACTGGATTTTGCATTAAATTAAATTTCACATGCTGAGTGAGCAGCCAACCCTTTGAGCCTAGAGGAAAGAATATGCTGTTTCTCTGCATTTTAACTTGACGGTCAAGCTGGGGCTAATGCTCCCAGGCACCTCCTTCAGTGTTCACCTCTCAGCCTTTCCAGCCTAAATCCTGTATTTTTAAACAAGATGCAGGCATTTTATTACCTTTGTAAATGGAAAACAACAGCATATGTTTTCTGCCTGCTAGAAAAGGCCTGGATTGTTTTGGTTTGAACTTTAAAATAAAGGTCAGACTTGAGGCAGGCATGAATTCTTGCATGTGTCAGCCCAAAAGGTGAAATCTTTAGGAAGTTATGAGCAACTGCAAATGAGGCAGCTTCAAATTGCACTTGAAACTGGAACAGCTGTGTTCAGAGCGTGACATTCAGTGTTATAATGCTAAAGATTCCATATATTACATTCAGGGAGAACTCAAAAATAGAAAGTAGTCACTGAAGCAGAGAGAAAATTGGTTTGGGTGGTACATTGTAGAGCAGGAACAGCCTTTATGTTAATGGCACAGGGAGAAGATTGTGGGAAAGCCCAAATATCGAGGTGGGTGTAAGAAAAGTGAACAGGGAGAAGACAAAAGAGACCAGGGGAGTCTAGGGGAATTTCTGAGGAAGGATTTTCCAGTGCCTCCTTGCAAGTGAAAATTAATTGCTTTGGGGCTGGAATTCACAGCTCTGTATCACAGGGACTTAACGAGGTTGGTGGATTACCTCTCTCTGCAGTCTCAAAATGCTCTGACAGGTTCATGTGTGTCAGGCAAACATTATGGTAATTTTAGTGCTTTAGGGGCTCTACAGGAGTACATAAATACCACCCTAGCCATCTAGCTGAATTTAAAACTTAATTACTGCCCCACTCAATAATATTCTTCCCCCCACCACTGCTTTAGAGGATCACAGGGTTAAAAGAAATCATTAATCTTCCTTAATGAAGCTATTTTCTAGCAGGAGACAGAATGTCTTGCCCCTGCGGATTCTGAGATGGAGTTTTTTTTGAGTGTTATGAATGGGGGAGTGGGGAGCAAGCGCTAGAGGAAAAGCAGAAAAGGGGGTAGGACCCAAAATGCTAGTAGTGAGAGAATCCTCTGACTCACAACCCCTTCCTGAGTTTAGCTAAAATAATGTAATAATCATGGGGGAAGAGGAATGAACCCTATTAAAAACTGACTAAGTTAGCTGTATAACAGTGTTCCCACCATAACTACTAATTATTGGAATACCAGCAATTTATATATATATTTATACCAGCTTTTATACAACTGGGAGAAGAGCTGTCTTGCAATTGTGTATCTCCAGAGAAATCTAAAGCAGATTGGTGGTGGCAGAGTTCGAGTCTTTACTTTTAACTGTCAAGGCAGATCCATGTCCTCAAAGCTGCTTTTCCTGGGATTGTACTGTCTTATGATTAAATGGCAGGCAAATGTTTCAAAATCTCTGTGACCATCCCAGTGCAAATCCTTGCTTTTGCACTCAAGCAGGGGGATGAAATCTGCTCCTTAAAACATTGCAAGGGGCCCTGAGTCCGTGGCTGCTGTGGTACCCACTGTGCTGAGCACCTTCACCTGCCCCCTGCCAGGGCAAGGATGGCCTTGCCTTCCTGCAGTTTGTCCCTGTTTGACGTTCCCTTTAGTGGGGACACTGAAGTGGTTTTGTTTTTTTTGTTTCTTGTGTGCATCCCTGGCTGCAGAAGATGCTGGATGAGTGCCAGGACAGGAGGAGCTGCCAGTTCCTTGTCAACAGCCGGCTGTTTGGGATGGATCCGTGCCCCGGGACCGGCAAGTATCTCCTCGTGTGGTACAAGTGCAGGCCAAGTAAGTATTTCTCTATCAAGTCTGTTTGCTCTGTTGAGACCAAAGCATTTTCATACTTCATACTCACCAGAGAGCCCTTTTAGGACTTCTTGTTCCCTTCCACCTCTATTTCCAGCGTAAGATAACTCCCAGTGTGGAGCATTTCTCCTTTCCACCTCACTTGCTGCCTTGCTAGGATGCTCCTGCTCTGTCTCCTTCCTGTTAGCCAGCAGCCCGAGTTCAGGCTGTTTTTGCAGGTGCCAGTGCCAGCCTCTGCCAGTGCTAAGCTCATGCTGTCAGTGGTGGGTGGGGTCCTCTTGCAGCCCACCTGCAGCCACCCTCCTGTCCTGGTGAGATAGAGGGACTAGTCTCCTCTCTGCTGGCCCCTCCAGGGGCAGTGGGAGATCCTGGCCTGGGCAAAGTTTTCCTTCAGAGCCAGGTGCCTCAGACAGGCCCTGGTGATGGTGGTGTGACAGGAACCTCACCTGCCCACACCACGCCAGAAGCCAGATTTTAATTGCTCCCAGATCAGGCTGGGAAATGTTAACCTGTGTTTTGCATGATCTCCTTAACTGTGTTTAAATTCAATGGGACTGGATACTGGGGGTACAGTCATGCATGCTGCAGAGGAGTGAGTCCAGTGCAGCTTTGGCTCAGGACAACCAGCACCCTCTTAACCAATTCCTGGCCCCAGCAGGGGAGTTAGCACAGCCTAGACACCATTCTCCATCAGGGCTTTGGAAGCAGATACATTATTTTGGAGATGGATCATGTTTGATGTGGACAAACTGTGCTCACTGATGTCAGCTGGAGAACAGAACCTGTTTCTATTTGAGCACAAGACTGATTAGGAGCATCTGAGGGAGCTGGGGGCTTTAGCCTGGAGAAAAGGAGGCTCGGGAAGGACCTTATTACTCTCTACAATCACCTGAAAGGAGGTTGTACCAAGGTGGGAGTCAGTCTCTTCTTCCAAGTAACAAATGATGGCAAAAGAAAACGGCCTCAGGATTCACCAGGGGAGGTTTAGGTAGGATGTAAAAACTGGAAAAATCTCTTTACTGAAAGGATGGTCAAGCACTGGAACAAGCTGCCTTGTTCCATCCTTCCAAGGGAAGTGGTGGAATCACTGTGGTTGGAAATATTCAAGAATGTGTAGATGTTGTGCTTAGGGACATGGTTTAGCAGTGGACTTGGCAGTGCTGGGCTAATGGTTGGACTCGGTGATCTTACAGATCTTTTACAACCTTAATGATTCTATGAATTAACTGGACATGGCAATTAATCTGGACATGGCACTTCAGATCAGCCTCAAGATTTCTGGATGACATAACTAACATGGCCCCAGCATCACATCGGCAATATTTTTTGGGGAAGAAACAAAAAAAAGAGAAGTTTTCACAGGAGACAAAACCAGATCTGACTTCAGAAAAGGTTTAAAACAAAAGCAGAAACATTCAGACTCTGCCAGCAGCAGCCCAGAAGAAGACTTTTGCCCCAGCAGGCAGAGACCTGTGCTGATGAAATGAGGGGGTCTGGGTAGATCTGTGTGGAATTCAAACCAGAAGTAGGTAATGAAGCACCTGCACTTGTGGGATTTTCGAGAGTGATTGCAACCTCCAATGTTAGGTGAGAAATGCATCTCTTCCAGAGGGGTGATTAGCAGGATGTTCTGACAAGTCCTTCTGAACCTGCAGGGTTTGTGTCAAAGCTCACTTGAAAAATCTTACTATTGAGGCCTGTGCTGAACTTCTGAAGGTACTTCAGGACCCATCTGTGCATTAATATTTATGGCTTGGCATTCTTTGCTGATTACAGATATGGTAGAAAAGAAGGAGTTTGTCAGTGTGTAGGGTAGGTGATTTTCCTGAAAAAGAGCAGGGGAAGCTGCTTGAAAACATTTCCCCAAGACATTTTTCAGGCAGCTAAAATTCTGCAGAGTGAAACAGGGTAACCTGACAAAAATTACTGTTTCTTAGTGATTGGGCAAGCTTTTAATCAGAACCCACTAGATTACTAACAATGTTTGAAATATGTGAGAATTAGCTTTGTCCAGAGATACCAGGTCACAGTCAGCCTTTCCCTGATAATTCAAAATGTTAATTTTGAGTCTCACAAACAGTATGTAGCGCTGTTGTGAGTTCAATAAGCCTTTCCACCTCTCTAAAGGGAGAAGGCTATTGAGGGGACTGAGGAATGATGCATCCATAAAATGCAAAATACAAGACCATGAGAAATTTTGGTGGGCTTTTTTGGCTTATTGAATATTTGAGTATTGTTTATGAGCTGTAAGTGAATATATCCTTAAGAGCTGAACCCCAAGACTGTGGTCCTATGAACTGTTGAGCTGTTCCAGAAAGTGTGAGCACACAGTTGTAATCAAAGAATCCTTGTGGAAAGCTCACTGACTGGCACAGGATTTGATTCATAACTTTATCAAAAGAAAAATACAATTTTTTTGGGTTCTGTTTCTGAATTTGTCTTTCTTAACAGCAGACATAACAGAAATACTTTTATAAGAAGCTATTTAAGGTCTGAATTGTCTTGAATTGATAGGGATATCTATTTCTTTTTGTTGCTTATTGAAGGAGCCTTTTATGATCATGTCACTGAAGTAGGTGTTTTGGTTAAGCACCTACCTAGGTAAAATGAGTGTGAATTTTCTTGTATACAAATGTTAGAGGCACTTTGGGAAGTGGCCTGCAGAGTTTGGACAGGATACTTTCAATATAAAATAAGGATACCCAAGCTCTTCCATTGTCAGAATCATGCTGAAGCCTCAAAAAGGCCCCTGAACAGAGGTAGTTGTCCAAGGCGAAAGACTTCCTTGAAAGAAAGCAAAAGTGAAGTTAGTGGCATTTGCTTGTACCTTTGCTGAAGAATAACGAGATGGTGCAGTCATCCCCTCGAGCCACTGTCACTGCAGTTATGTCTCCCTGACATTCCCTTGCATTTGAAATCGAGTGCTTTCGATGCTCGCTTGCTCTGTGGGGTTCATGCACAAGACAAGGTGCTATTTTGGTTTCTCATGGGCAGAATTTCAAGGAGATGGAGGACAGTAAATCATGCTGAAACTGAAAGACAAAGATTTTTCAGATGGTGGGGCTCTGGGGAGCAGGGCAATGAGGGGATGTCTCCTGTACTCATCCCTCAGAGACTGCTCTTGCTGGAAGCAGGGAAAACTTGTGTAGAGGTGTTGCAGGTCACCTCCTCTAGAAATAAAAATAAATAGTTCAGAGAAGTGCATGCTTAATTAGAAGGAGCAAGAAATGAATTTACTTGTGTGTTTTTTGTGTTATTCATGATCTCCTCTGATCCAACTGATGGATCTGGGATCTAATGGACACTCATCTTGCATGTACAGGACTCAGACATGTGCATGGAACTACTTTTAAGTGTCAGGATTTTGGCAGTCCTGCGAATTCTCTGTGCCCGTAAATAAATAAATACACTGTATGTGTGTACTTTTAGTTTTAAAGTTTAGGATGTATAAGGAGATCAGAAATGATCAAAAAAATGCTCTGTTCTGTTTCTGGGGCAAGGGAGATTTACTTAAAACTGCCAAGTGACTTCAGGACCAAGGTTCATCAAAGTGTATAGAAGCTTAGATTTTATTTTTTGTTGATGTGGTGGTGTTGGATCAAAGTTTGGACTTGATGATCTTGGTCTCTTCCAACCTCAATGATTCCGTGGTTCATTTTATTTTTCTATACCCTGTGTGCCTTTGTTTCCAATGGGCACTACCCTTTGGGGAGATGGTCAAAGACAGATTACAGGTCTCAGCAGAGCACAGCTTGTGCTTTTTCTCTTGGAGGTGCCTCTGCAAATCCTCCTGCTGTCCACAGCCTCAGCAGAGCCCCTGCAGGCTCCCTGCAGCTCAAGGTGGGGATGTGCTGCTGCAGCACTGAAGCCTGGAGTGGTTTTCCTGGTGTAGATGTAGTTTGGCATTTAGCACTGGCCAGAGATGGTTTCCAGTGGGAAGTCTGGGTATGGCCACCTTGTTTTAGAAGGTAAAATGTTGGTGAGAATGGTGGTCCCACGCCAGCGGGTCTCGGTGCCAGGGAATGGGCACATTCAATTTATCAGGGCCAATGTATCCATATCCAGATCCACATCCAAAGCACATTGAAGCCTAGGATCAAATGACCAAACCCTGAACTCACAGCGGACTTAAATCTCCAGGGTACCTTTCAGGATCATTAAAAAATTGCACATAAATCCAATTATTTCCCAGGTAACATGCTGATTTGATTTAGACCCATTAAGTGTAATTACCGGGTGGGCTGCAGGAACAGATAATTAGAGGGAATTGACATGCTATTTAATTGGTCTAACATGAATTCTCTCTAACTGAAATCTGGATTCACCAATATTATTCCAACAATTCCATGTTTGTCCATCCCCCTCACTTCAGAGACAGAGAACCGTGTAAGATCCTGTGTTATTGTAAGTTAGGAAATATTTGCTCCATGTGCCAGACTTTCTGGAGGGGCTGTGTGATCTAATCCTGGCTGGGAACAGGATCTGTGGGGCTGCCCAAGTAATGCTGAAGAAATAACTTCACCTCTCTGCATCCCAGCAATACCACTGTAGCTGATTTTATTTGGTTTGGTCTCTGCTCTGAGCTATTGCACCAGCAGGGATCCATCTGCCCCTGCAGCTCTTTGCCTGTTGTGGCTTTTTGGTAGTTTGGTTATTTTTTTGGCTTTGCTGTTTCGAAAGTGTCAGTGCTCCTGAGCAAAATGGGGACATGAATGTTTGCCCTGCTCTGCAGAGGGAATACTTAGGATGAGGTGTGTTGTCTAAGTGGCCATTTCCATGCAGTGCTGTTGAGAAAGGAGAGGGCTTGTACCTTATTTATTTGACTTACTCTGTGTGACCCGCACATAGTGCCTTTCTTTCATGTCCTCTTTTACCGTTGTCACACTGTCCTGGATGCACTGGTTCCTTTTCAGCTCTGAAGAGACCTGTAATCTGTCTTTGACCATCTCTACAGTGCTCTGCTGAGACCTGTAATCTGTCTTTGACCATCTCTCCAAAGGGTAGTGCCCATTGGAAACAAAAAAGAGAGCTTTTATGGGAAGCTGCAGCTTCCCATAAAAAACTATAGTGATATTTCCCCCCTTTTCTCTTGGGCAATTACTACTTTAGCTTATGACTTCAAGGACTCTGGGAGGGATAATCTACATCCAATGTTTTTAAAAAAAAGTTATTATTTTTATTTCATTTTAAAATGCTGAGTGAAGCAGCTGGATGTGATAATTGAAGGATGGTGAATATGAAGCCCCCCTGTACTAATCATTCCAGTGATGTAACAAAGTGTAAAGCCAAACTTTGCTGCTCTACCTTCCATTCACAAAAGTAAGCCTGAAGCCTTTGAAGTTTCAGAAAACCTGGATTGTGACCTGGGCTCCAATTTCAGATCAAATCCCTTTGTAACAATACAAAAGCTTATTTGGGAAAGGAACATCAAGGCTCTGAGAAATGTATCTGGGAAAGAAACGTTTGCTGGCAAAGGGTGAAGTGCCAAAAGTTTGTGAGGAGTTAGGAGGAGGAGAGGGAGGGAGGTCACTGTGTCCTCGTTTGGAACCTGTAGCTTTGATTTATTACTGGAAAACCTTTGTGCTGAGAATCGACTGGACATGTGTTTTGAGGAGAACAGGCTTTCATTCCCTTCACCATAGATGTGATAAAATATAAGATAAAAATATAAGAAGCCCTGTTAATTCTTGTGAAAAGTCAATGACTTCTTTTCAAACATGGGAATGACTATCCTGGTGTCCTTACCAAAATCTTACTCAGATAACTTTATTTTTATTAACAGCCTTCGGCAGCTTTAACTAGAAAGCAACTGAATTTAAAAATCAATTAGGACTTAATTTCAATTAGATCACCTTCTGATAAAAGTGTCATCTTCAAATTTATGTTCTCTGTCATACAGTGACAGTGCTGCCATGCTGTGTCCCAGGAGTGTCTGCCTTTTGGTGAGGATGTGTAATTTTTTTGCCAGAGGTACTTCAAAACCTGTGCAAATAGCAGAATACCATTAGTGTTACCAGAGCTGTTCCAGCTGTGGGTGAGGAGTCCTGCTCCATGTTGTGATTTCATGTCTGCTGGTGAAATGGTGAGGTCTGCTCATCAGATTTCAGCTGAATTGGCTGAAAAGTATGGAAAAGACGTTTTGGAAGGACCCCCTAGGCTTGCAGCGAGTGCCTCTTGTTCAACATTTAATTTTCCTACAACCCATCCCTTCACTATTGAATCCTGTGTGGGCTTTGCTGTTGGCTTTGTTTGGCTGGGGATTGCATCTTTTCTGTTAAATTCGGTGAACACAGGCTGAAAAGCCACATCTCATCACACATCCTCAAGGCTTGCATTCCCTAGACAGAATTGGTAAAACACTGTGAGCAAGAGCAGAGGGCTATAGAAAGCACAGAGGTTTTGTGGAAGTTTTGTGGAAGAAATGTATTCCTGGTCGCTTTAATGCTGGTGATTGATTTTAGTACTGGGATAGATTGGTAATTCAGTAGTCATCAACCCTTTCAGAAAAGCATTAATCTCCTTCATCAGACAGGTTTATTGGTGGCAAGAGAAGTTCACTGCATTGTTTGCTGCATTGCTTTTTGGTGGGCCAGGCTTCCCCAAGCAGTGTGACGGAGCTGGGGATGTTTAATGGGCACATCCCCCTGGCCCAGCCACCGAGGCAACAGAACGAGCCTTTTGCCTCCTGCATTCATCAGCTCCCTCTTGCTTATCTGTATTATTTCAAAACTGTTAAGGTGGTGCTGGGAGTGGAAATTTATAAGGGCAATAAAACCTCAGGCAGCAACCACTGTGGTGATGAAAAGGTGTGAATAAAGGAACATTGTAAATAACAGAGGACAGATCTATCAGCCCACAACTGGGGGCCAGAGAAATGCTAATGCTAATGATTAATATTGTTTTAAGCTGTTGATGCACAGAGATTTTCAGAAGCTGTCAAATAGCCCTATCTCTGTAGCACATTAATCACTCAGCTTCCAGGAGGAGGGTTAACAGGAGCATGTGATTCCAGTGTCAGCAAATGCAGAGATTGTTGTCAATTTATTTTAAAATATGATTGCAATATTAATGCAATATATTAACTAATATAATAATTGGAAATATGGTATAATAGCTAATGTAATTATATTACACTATTTTTATTATAATCATAATTTCCTGCTCCTGCAGAGAAGGAAACTGCTGCTGGACTTTGGAGAGATTAAAAAAGAGAAGAGTTAAAAAAAAATTAAAAATTCCCATTTTCTTTCAAACATAAGCAGTCAACCCCGACTGACATAATAAGGAGTCAGTGAAAACCATGGTGTTTCCTACTATGTAGATATAAGGATTCCCTCTGCTGGATCAGGTCTCCAGTATCCAGATGTGAACCACTAAAAAAGACAAATTCTGAAATCTGTTTAAATTTTGTAAATGCTATAGCTGTGACTTTTACAGATCTCTTTGTCCATTGTAATTTAAGTTTTCTGTGGGGTTGGGAAAAAAACCCCAACAAATCAGGGACAACAATACCGTTTTTTTAGCCCTGTATTTTAAGTGAAGGACAAGGAAGGGTTAGACCGTGGTCTTTCAGTGCTGGGATAAGTGAATCAACAGCAGTGCCAGGAGGAGCTCCTCATGTTCCTCAGGAGATCCAGCCCGTCCTTGGGCACTGTGGTGCCTTAATGTGTGGACAGTGGAGGCTGTGTGGTGCCTGGTCCTTCAGGTGTCAGAAATGGCTTTGGCTGCTGACAGAGGGAAAGTGATCTGGGAGTCTTCTCAGAAGACTGAGGAGTGTCCTTGGAGGGATTAAGTGGAACACAAGGAAACCAAATTGTGAGAAACGGAGTCCATAAATCTAAATCCCAATGCAGTGCTACTGTGGTAGAGGTTTACAAGCTCTGAATGAGAGATTTCAAGATTTTTTGGTGTACTGGTGAAGAGCTGAGATGAAAGGTGTGTCCCAGAAACCATATTCTTAAAAGCAAACTGAGGTGCTGCAAAGGTTTCCTTCTGTGGAAGTTTGGATCTGCTGTATTGACCCCACAGATTAAACTGTGAGTGTAGACTCTTCTCTCACAGAGCAGAGAAGTAAATTTATACAGCACTTCTGCAGGAGGTCCTATATATGAACTTATTCAAGACTGAAAATATAGACCAATTGTTCTCCTCAAATAAATGTCTTTTAGGGAAAAAAAAAGGAAAAGAGAAGAAAAAAAAAAAGCAGAGAACAGTAAATCTTCTCTGGGGTATTGTCATGGTAATAAACTCTTTCCATTACTGTGCATTTCCTCATTATTTTTTCAATATCTGTCCTACACCTGGTTTTAAAATAAACTTCATATTTTTAAAACAGGTATCTCCTGATATTTTCAGTGTTTTATCATAGTAATGGTGTATCAGGCTCTTCTCACCAACACACTGATTTTTCTGACAACTTCAAAGGCACTGGAGGTTGTCACCTATTCGTGTTGCTGCAAACTGACTTCTAAAGCATCCATGATGAATTTTGGAAATTTGGTTACTGTACTCCCAGCTACATTTTTTTTCCTTAGGCAAAGCCATTGAAACAACACTGTGTATTTAATTATTTAGGACAGTAGTGAACTAGCTTTTAATCTAGTAGACCTCATTTTCCCATATTGTATGCTCTAGGAAACCCAGTGGGTTATATGTAAAATATCAGTCAGGTATCCTTTTAATGTTCCTGTCTCAGAATTATTATCACCATTATTTTAACGTCTGGAGACAACTGCTTTAATGAGACTAAGTTCTCCCTCTCAGCTATTTTAATAATAACTTTAACAGCATCACTCCAGATTTATACAATCACTGGAAGAGCAGAACAAAACTGATGTGAGCAGTGGTGCTAATGAAGTCTTTTTCCTTATATGTCTTTAAGCTACTTTTCCTTAGTGCATCTCTCCCATCTTTTCATTGGAGTACAGAGGCTGTGCTTCCCATGTAGCCTCCTATGGTGTAGCCAGTCCAGATTTAAGTCCATGATAGCTGGCCAAGTTCACAGTTTACAGTTTACCAGCTCTTGGCTGGTTTACAGGTTGTAAATCCATGCTGGTTGACTGGTGGGACAGTGCAATGATTACAATCAGCTTTGACACTGGTTTGGCTTTCTTCTGATATTGGCTACCAGTTCTTAAAAAATGTACAGGGACTTCACTACATTTGTCATCTTGATGTTTCTGTCAAATTTCACTGAACTTTAGCCAGCAGGTCTTTGGAAAGCAGAACTAAAAAATGGTGAGGCAGAGGCTTAGGCAGCAGAGCACCAGTAAGTCACAGGTGCTTCAGAAAATCAGCCCAATTTCATTAATGGAAGAAATAGTAAGAGAATTTAATTTGTCCTGAGCTCCCAGGTGTTATTTTTAACTCCCATCTCACAGTCTAGTGCAGATATTTTGATTTTTTTCCTTTTCTGTACTCCTTAGATAACCAAATACCTCTCTTTGTCCATCAGGAAAGTGCAACTAGGTGCATCTGAACTCTGCTTTGGAAATGAAATGTAGCAGTTAATTTGCAGCACTGCCAGCCTTTTCACAGCAGAATATAAAAGGACAACTTCTTCAGACTAATGAAAGTGACAGTGGGGAGAGGTGCCTTTTAAACACTGCAAATTGGATGAGTGCATCAGGAGTGTAATTTTAAAGGAATCTGACAAGGTCGTTTGCAAAGAACAATCTTCTTACTTGTCGAAAGGGTTTCAGACCTCCAAAACTTGGCACTCTTGAGTTTTCAGGTTACTTTTGAAGTTGGCAGGCTGCCTATTTAATATAATTCTGGACTGTCATCCTAATTGTATCTTTCAGAGTTTCAGATTATGTCCTGTGGAAGTAAGTGGCGCACACTAGGCTGCCGAGGGTGGCAAACTTCAGTTCTTAAAAATTAAATAAGACCATCTTCACAAAAGTTTTCTCAAGGGAAAATTGAACTGAATGTTAAAAGTTATTTGCATTCAAATGTATGAATTAGTGACACTAACTTTTTTCGATGCTCCAAATTAAAGGTAAAATCTTTTTAAGATTCCTTTGAAATGAGGGAGTCACCAGGTAGCCCACAGTAAAATGCTTGTGGGGGAGTGATAGCAAGGGCAGTACTCGAGGACTCTGGAGAACTTTGCTGTCCTGGAAAGGTTTCCTCCACCCTGCCTAAGGGAATGCTGACTAGATTGATATGGATTTATTCAAATCCTGGTATGAACAGAAAGTTTAGTAGCAGGTTCACATGCATTAGGAGGAAGCTCTGGAACTCAGGGTATGAAGTGCATGTCATAAGTAAAATTAGAAGAAAACAGAAAAGAAAGGAGCCATAGCAATATGAACTGGTTTAAATAGTAGGCTTTTGTTATTGGGAGAAACTTTTGATCTTTGTTGACTTGTCCCCTGATAGGATGAGGTGGAATGGCTTTAAACCACATATCTAATCTAAATCTGCTCTTTAAAGGAGGGTAGAGATTCAGTCTGGATATCAGGAAGAAATCCTTCACACTGAGTGTGTTGAGACACTGGCACAGGCTGCTCAGGGAAGCTGTGGCTGCCCCATTCCTGGAAGTATTCAAGGCCAGATTGGATGGGGTTGTGAGCAACTTGGGATAGTGGAAGGTGTCCCTGCCCATGACAGGGGGTTGGGATGGGATGATCTTTAAGGTCCTTTCCAAGCCAAACCATTTTAGGAATCCATGAATCTGTGATTTACATTCAGAGTCTTGAAGGCCAGAACCTGCTTATATCTTTCAAAGCACAAAAAAGGATAAAAAACTGAAATGCTTGCTTCAAATGAAAAATAAGTGAACATATTACATAGGAATAGAAGCACGGAGAAAAGCTTTGCAGTGGTGCATCAACTGGAAAATACTCTTTAGTACAATTGTCTTCTTCTCTGCAGGGTGTAGCAATGAATGTTGTCCAAGTCACCTTTACTCTCGCTTCTTTGAAATGCGCTCCCTTATTTTAATTTTGGGATGGACTTAGTTCTACTTAACCCTAAAAATATTCCCTATATTTTACAGAAGCTCCTGGAAAATAGCTGACTGTGGAGAAAAAGAAAATATAAAACCAGGGGTCAGATGTTACTAGGAAGGGTACTGAATGGATATCTCCAAGATGGGCTGTCCACGGGCAGTCCTGTGCACAGCACTCTTATTCAAGGATGCTGCTTAGAAGTGTCTGTCCTAGTGTTTAATAGGTTTCTTGTCTTGGAAACTCATTTTCCCAGTTCCCACAGAAGAGACGGAAACAGGTACTCACTAAACTCATCTCTCACATGACTAACAGGATTGCTGGAACAACTGGCCCAAGGAAGTTGTGAGGTCTCAATCCTTGCAGGTGTTAAAAACTTGAATGGATACGACCCTCAGCCACCTGCTGCTCTAGTTGACTCTGGTCTGAACATGGGGGTTGGCCCAGACATTCTCCAGAGGTGCTTTCTGTCCTCAGTGACTCAGTGAATTATGGTCTGGAGTGACCATATCCACAGTAAAACATTCAAATTTCCATGTTAACCCTTAATTTGGCTTCTCGCTTTAGGCTAACAAAAAGTTGCTATGTGGTGGCTTTTGCAATGTAAGTATTCTGCTTAGACATCTACTGAAATCACCAAGATCTCGCCACATGCATTATCACCATCTTCATTATTTGGGCATGGCTTCCAGTGTCCATAAAAGTTTGTTGAATTTTAACTGGTGGCCAAAAGGTTGTGTATTCCACTTGTACATCTCAGCTGTTCCACTTTACAATCAATCTATGGCTGACAGGTGCAGTAGGACTGTTGGTGGGAAGAGTGACATGAAGAATTGGATGTACCCACCATTAACACAGTTCTTGTGGAGAGAGTGGCTGAGTGGGGAAGAGAGTTCTCCCTATGCCCTTCTTCACAGCACAAACCAACAGACAGTAGTTAAATATAGTCATTTGTCAGCTGAAGTGAATTAGGTGATGGTGCAAGGGGTGGATATAATGAAGGGTTATGAGTTTCAAGACAAGAAATGTTCTTTGTTTTGGGTGGCATGAAGAGGAACATATAACAAAGCTGGGATGAATGTGAGCAAGCAAAAATTGGGTTAAAGAGAAATTGATGTCTAAGATGGTGTCCAGTTTGGTTCTGAAGTGACACCTTGAGTGCAGTCATGTTAATTTAACAGTTATAACCTAGATAACAAAGTCTTCTATGGGAAACGACCCTGATGTGACAAATAATTGGGCAAAAGCATCTCTGTTTCCTACAAATTCACTTTCTTTGCTCAGATCCTCAATTCTAGGATTTAAATCCTTTAGGATTTTGTGAAGAAAACAGATTTCTCTTTACATGTATTTCCAGCTCTTTGATCTGGGAAACAGGGTCAGCTATTATGCACTGATTAAGTGAAGTATGAATACTTCGATTAGCAAATTTCATAATTTTTTCCACAAGTTTCTGTTCAAAAATATCATTTTAGGCAAGGTGAACCTCTAGCATTAATACATTTCATCATTCTGTTTGAAGCAAAATCTCTTTAGGAGCTTTTATGTGTAAGGTCTCACAGAGATTGAGGCAACTGACATTTAGTTTTGAGCTTCCAAATCATGCATTCAGAAAATTCTTGTGAGCCATAAGTGAAAATATTCTTAAGATACTGGATAAATGTAATTACTATTGGTCATACAGGTTAATATTATTGTGCACATCCAATAATTATTAAAGGTCTTCTTATTGGCTTTACTGTTTGAGAGAGACCATTTTTCTATTAGAAACATTTATAATTGTTTTCCTGTAATTGTCCGAGCTAAGTTACAATTGTGTCATATAATGACCTTTAAAAACGTGTCTAGAAAAGCCTGCAGCTGTTCCCTCCTTGGGTTCTCTCTACTGAGTTATATTTAAGCCAGTGTCTCTGAAACCAGGCAGTAATAAAAGGGATATTATCCTTAGCAAATATCTTAATCATGGTAAATCTCTGTTGCCCTACAAATGACTGCATGGGGGATTAGAGTGGAGTAAGCCATTTGCTGAATATCACTGCCACCTTTCCGAGGCCATTTAAGCGTGTTTAATTTTTCAGGGTGAAACATGAAACCCACTAATACAAATGTTTGCATTTGGCCTGAATTATATCCAGGCTGTAACAGTTAGAGCAGGCTTAGGACCAGATTGTGAATGATCTGTAGGAGGCCAGTTCTGCTTTGGAGAGTGAGAGAGAAAAATGCATTTTTGTTCCCAGTCCCAGCTCTCTTATGTCACTTTACGCTGCTTCGCTTCTTTTCAATATTTATGTAAGGCTATCATGGGGTGAAGTACCAGTAAATATACGGATGATGCTTAGATCTGTGCTTTTTAAATATCAATTGCAGTCCTTACTGTCATCCACTGCCTGGGAGTTGTGAGTGTCTGGCTTGGGTTCATCCTGGCTAAAATGGAGGTGACAATGCTCTGAAGTACAAAATACTTTCAGGGATTTGTGTCCTCCATAGCATCACTTTCTATGGGTTTGTGCAGATTTCTGTCAGGTTGCCCAGAAACACTGAGGCTTCTTGTTTTCCCGTGGTGAAGCTTAAGGGAACCTTTTGGGAGACTGAGGTACTACTGTGCATTTCACACTTCCTTTTTTACTTTCTTTTAACAAAGCAGTGCCGTCTCTCTGTGTCTGCCCAGGCAACTGCAGTCCTGGCCAGTCTGGACTCAGCCAGAGCCTTGGGAACTGGCTGGGGTGTTTTCTGGGGCAGAAATCAGTGACTGAGAGGTGACACTTTTTTCAGGTGGCACAAGCCTCTTACTTCCCACAGCAATGTGCCAGGAACATATCACCCACAAGCTCCCCTTGTTCCCAAGGCATGTGCACCTGGGTTCACCTCCCCAGCCTGATTTCTTGAGCTTTCCATTAGGCAGCTTTCCCCATAAGCCCCAAACACGACTTCCCAGAGTGGCTATAAGGGTAAGAACTGTAAGTGTGAGGCAGTGTTTTGCGGTTCACAGGATCATGGAATCAGAACAGTTTGGGTTGGAAAGGACTTTAAAGACTATATCATTCCAACTCACTTGCTATGGTTAGGGACACCTTTCACTATCCCAGGTTGCTCACAGCCCTATCCAACCTGGCCTTGAACACTTCCAGGGATGAGGCAGGCACAGCTTCTCAGTTCCAGTCTCTCACTTCCTTCCTAGTAAACAATTTCTTCCTAAAATCCAACATAAATCTGCCTTCCTCCAGCCATTCCCCCTTGTCCTTTCACTACGTGTCCTTGTGAAAAGTCCCTCTCCAGCTCTCTTGTAGCCTCTTTAGGAACTGGAGCAAGTGGTGTTGACTGTCTTAAAACTGCTGGACTGATCTTCAGCAAAGATACAGATGTCTGTCCATCCCAGTGTTCACTGTGCTCAATGCAATATTCTCTGTGTTTAAATCCCAGGCAAATTTCCAAATGACAAGCCCTGACACTGAATGGTCAGCAGAATTTAATAAATATTCTAAGGACCTTAAATGAGACCATAGGATGTGTGGTTAAGCAGTTACACTTGTTAATTGGGAGATGTAGCTAATAATAACCAAATTGAAAGAGGAAATTGAGTCAGTGTCTGTAAGAAATGAGACACTCACAGTGGACTCTCTCATTAGAGACTTCAAAATTACTCTTTTTCTAAACTCAGTCATCTATTTCATTTCTCAACCACTTCAGCCAGACACAAGCGTTCTTTTCTGTGACAGTGGTTTAACATATATTATGTATAGCTTGTCCTATAGGAGAGTTTGTGTCTTTGTGCTTTTAGCTTGAATCCATGTTTTTTTCTCTAAGGAAAAATAAATTCTGTTAAGTAGATAAAATTTTATTATACTCTGTTAAGTTTTCCACTGTAGGAAGGTGGAAATAGGCAGGTTAAAGCTTTTATTTAATTTCCCTCACAGAAGAAAGAAAATTCCTATGGGAGACAATTATAGGTGAGGATGAAACCCCTTGGTGTGTTCAGTGCATCTTTCAGGGGCTTTCATGGTGATTGTGGATGAAATACCTACATAGATAAAATGCACATAGGATAATAGAACCACTTGGAATAGAAAAGCCCTATAAAATCATGTCCAACAATTTACCTGACACTATCAAGTCCACCACTGAGTCTTCACAGGTATATGAGGTTTCTCTCTCTTTACTTTGAAGGTGCAAAGAGCTTCTATTTCTGATTTCAGCCACTGTTTCATACACTCAGCGGTTGTGGGTTTATCCCTGTAGCTACTGCTGAGGGATGTCTGCTCTTTGCACAGACTCTCCCATGAAAGAGTGAGGCCTTAATTGTGTCTTCATCTAGAGAGGTGGATCAGAAAGTGTTTTCACATTCACTAAGTATTTTAGACGTTTGAAAGTTTCTCTGCAGTGGGATAAAAACTAGAAAAGTTCAGAGATTTTTGTAAAAAGGCTGGAGAGTGTGAAGGAAAATGGTTTACTGGAATAGGGTCCAAGGGTAAACTTCTCAGCTGGACTGAAAGGACCGGGGTTTTCAAATTCCAGTTGATGCATTCATCACCAGGTAATTGGCTATTTTGGGGAGGCTGTTTTTGGCTTCAAGTAGGAATTTACAAATTGAGCATGAAAAGTCATTTTGTTCTCAGATGTTTCTTTTAAATCAGGATGCCTCTGTTTTGGCATCATACATGTTTTCTCCATGTAATTTCTTCTAAAAAAAATCTAATGTAAGGTAGAAGTTAGCCCTTCTTTGAATATGGATTAAACCAGATGAGCTCCTGAGAAGTCTTCCAACCTAATTTTTTCTATGATTCAGCTTGGAAAGATCACCCTTGATCTCTAATATGAAAAAATTATTCTTGAACCTAGACTTACAATACAGTAAAAGATGTCACATTAAGTGCTGAATGCCATGGTCTAAAGACTTAAATATTAACTTATAAAGTAATTATTAGCTAGTGTTCTCAGTTGCTGAGTAGTTTTATGCACGTGAACTTTGCATAAGTTCTCATATCTCTATATGTCTATATCTCTCTATCTGTATATAGATATAGATATAGANATATAGATATAGATATAGATATAGATATAGATATAGATGTGTGTGTGTGAGATATTAGACACAGAGAACCATGTAAGGGAAGGACAGAAATCATGTCTTTGCCAGTAAGTGACACAGGGCCAGGGGCAGCCCCCGGCACTGGATGATGCCCATGTGCTCTATGGCACCACTTTGACCTGGTACAAGTAGAGGCATTCAAGAGGAAATGACTGATCATGCTTGGGATTTTACCATGGGTCACAAACCCTTCCCATTTAACAATCTGCTCTTGTGCCTACATTTCAAAAGGTAAATAGCATAAGGAAGTGAGAGGTCACTCTGTAGAGACTGGGGATGTTGAAGTTATATTCCAGGCTGTGCCCCGAGTTAGCTGGGGTGTCCATAGATGGTCAGTTTTTTAGTCTCTTTATGCCACTTCCATTTTCTTAGTCTCTCTCTTTCACACCTGCACATGTCTTACTGTAAAAATTCAGCTTTTCAAAACAGTTCTTGTTTTCTGTGGTATGTTGTCAGGCACACATGGGAAGGGCCTGTTCTAGGTTGGGACCTCTAGAGGTTCCCATAATCCAAATAATAATGGTAAAGACAAGGGAATGACATGTGATTTCTTATGAAATGACTGTCCAGTCTCCTTGAGAGATGTAAATGGAGTGATTGTTCTGGGTGTACCAACTTCACAAGAGCAAGAGTGCTTATTTCAAGAAGGATCTGGAGACAATCTTTTGCATATCTGTGTTTGCAACAGGCAGGAGCAGCTCCCATAATTATTAAATTTAGTATAACTTCTATTGGCTCTGCCATAGAAGAATTGCTGTGAAAGAAAAAGCCATGCAGCATGATTATGCTTGCATTTGAGCTGCTGTGATATAGAATAAATGCCTGGCACATAAAGGGCTGCTTCATGGAAGAAACACATTCCTGAAGGTGGGCTTTTACCTTCCCTTGCCATATTACCATGTAGAAAACACTCAAATGCCATGCCTCCTCACTTATCTGTCTGCAAAATGAAATTATGGGCTATTTAACAGAACTGGCATGTCCTGGGTTAAAATGCATTCATTAAGTGTGTTGATGATGGCACAGAGGGAATGTGCAATGGGAGAGATCAGTGCTGTTGTAGCAAATGCAGTGCTAAGGCTGAGGTTGTGGTAAGGCTGGGCTTGTGCTGGGAGCTGAGGTGCACCCCTGGACCCAGAATTGCTGCTGCCTCTGCTGAGCCCCCCCCATGGGGAGGAGAGGGTCCTGCCCTGCTGGGAGCCCACCTCTTGATCAGCTGAGTAATTAAGTGTTTGTTTGCTTCCAGATGAATACAAGAGCAAAGTAGCCTGTGAAGATGACAAGCTGAGGCTGAGCTGTAAGAAGAGCATGGTGATAGCCATTTACTCTGCGATCTTTGGGAGGACACAAGGAGGCAGTCTGGAGTGCCCATACCAAAACCTGGGGATGCCCATGATTGGTAAGCTGGGGAATGGCTTGATAACATGCTGATGTGAGCAGGGTAATTGCATTTACTGTCATCACAGCAGAGGTAGCACAGATCCTGGTCAGAAAAGCAGGACATGAGACATGCACCTGTCATGGTGGTGCTCCTGATGTGTGGTACCTTGTCAGCCAGTGGTGAGCTTCATCATCAGCACCAAACTGAGGTGCAGCTACCTGTCCTAGCTGAGTCCCCAGGCCACAGCCTTTTCACAGATTCATCTGATTATATGATTGAAGGTGCTTGAATTTCTTGTTCAATTTTCTGTCTTTGTGGTGGTTCATCCACTGAGCTTCTGCCTGTAATATGGGGGAGCATATTATCTGGGGATGTCATGTACCATCTGCAGCCACTGAAGCCTTGACATTGCATTTAAACTTTTACTGAAGTTAAAGCAAGGGAGCAAATTGAAAAAGCAAGTTGTTAAGTTTCATCATGTTATGGTTGGCTTACACTACCTTCAAGTATCTCCTTTACTCTCAGACTATCAGAGTCTCTTATAGTCATGAGTTAAAGATAAATAATTGAAAAACATTCACTGGAACTGTCTGTTCTTGAGCCGATGTGAAATGAGTTTGAATATTTTAGGCTGTGGCAGAGAAAGCAACAGTCACAGTACAAAATCCTGTGCTCAGCATTCATCATAATTCTCTGCAGAGCTGAGAGGGAATTAACTGGTTTCCCAAAGGAATTTCCTCCAGAGAGGGAAAGGCTTTAGAGGAGACTGCACAGGGAACCTTAATCTGGTGCTATTGCCTGTGCTGGGATCTGTTCAGCTGTGTCTGAGGATCTCTGGCTTCACAGCTGCTGATCCAGTGCCCTCAAGGAGTTAAATGCTATTCAAATGGCAGCATGTCAAATGAGTGCCTGGAAATATGATACTTAGATGATGGGTGTCAGTAGAAACCCACAGGTGGAACAAGGCCATTCAGGTTATTTGTGCAGTGTAGCAAGTGTCTTACTTCTGTAGCTGTGCAAATCTGAGCACTTGTAGCACAGCTGAGTTGTGCAGGGTCTCCTGAGGTGACCAGTGCTCCTGGATGTGCTCCTGTAGTCCCCCAGTTGCCAGGTAGTAGAAGCCAAAACAGAGCTGTGTGGCAGGTTAGCCTGGACCTCTTTGGTGTGGTGTTCGGGGTGGGCTGAGTCTGTGCACTGGTTGCTGTGGTGGTTGGGCTGCTGGGTGAGAACTTGCCAAATCAGTGAAACAGGACGGGTTTCTGGAGCAGACCTGAGCACCCCACTCCATTGTCCCTGCTGAGAGAGGAACAGGCACTTGCCAGTGACAAGGTACCAGCACAGGGATCTGCTCTTCAATGTCAGCATGAAGCAAAACTCTATGTGAAGCCATAAAGGGTAAAGTTTTACTCTTCTTTGCCCTGCTGCAAAGTCAAGAAACTCGTACTGGCTAAGAGCAAGGTATGTGGGGACCAGAAAATAGGACAGGAGGCACAGAGAGAACAAGCAGTGGGGTCTTGCAGCAGGGCTGCATGTGCCATAGGATCTCCAGCACCTGTACACCCTGCTGGCCTTGTGAGCTCTACAAACTGGGATGTTTGCCCAAGGAAATGAGGTGTCAGATCCTAGAGTGCAGCACACAGTCTGCTGCTGGGATGAGGCAGGGCCTTCCTCAAGTGTCAGCTCCTAAATGAAACTACTTACATGAGCAGGCTCAGTACAAGACAGTGTAATGCCAAGTCAGGGATGGGAATGCTGAGGAAACTTTACACTAAAATCCAGCTCAAGGTTTTAAGCTGTGAACTGATGCTAAAAATGACTGAGTTGTTGGACAGAAGCAAATATCCACATGTTTGGAATTGCTGGGGTCTCAAGTATCTTAAGTCAGTCTGGTGCTCCTGGGTTGCTGTGGGAGTTGGTATGTCCTGCCTGCATCAGAGCAAAGGGAGGGTGGGAAGGGTGTCTGGAATATGTGCTGGCTGCATGCCCTGCAGGGCTGGGGGGGAGATGTGAGGAACTCACCCTGGAGCAGTGACTCCACCAGGCTTTCCCAGCCATTTGGGCACTGTGTGTGTAGGGTGAAAGACAAACTATAGCTGTTAGTGTTTCCTTGCATGCTGAAATCTTGAGCCAATTGTGGGGGCGGGAGTGAGCTTAACTAAAAGAGAATTGGGAGTGAGCAGATAGTCTCTATCATGCTCCAGCCCTGAAATCCCAGTCATGTTTGGGAGTGCTTGTTCAGGTTTCTTCAGCTACAGCTCATTGATCCCCTTGGCATGAGGCAGTCTCTGCTTACCACGACCTTCCCTTCACCTGCCTGCGTGAGCTGACCCAGTGGGGCAGAGCTCTGGTGCTGCAGGAATGGGAAGGTGAGTTGTGGCTGTAGTTTGCACTTCTCTTGGTCCCACAGGAGAAACTGGTTTAGGATCCTCCTCCAACCCAAATCAGCAAAAAGCACATTCACACTGTGGTTCTCCACAGCACCCTGCAAACCTCCCATTCCTGTCTCCAGTCACAGCAGTGACAAGAGCAAGGTGTGCTCCCAGCTGCCACAAGTGATTGTGGGAGCAGCACTCAGGGTGCCTCAGCCTTCTTCAGAAACTGCTCCTCTCATGGGCCTGCCTAGCCCAGAAGGCAGCTCTGTTCCTTCAGAAGCAGGTGGAAACATCACAATTTATAAATCAAAGCTTCTGCTAGCTGGAGAACATTTCCCTGCACGTTTCCACAGCCCTGCAATGCGGGGAGGGCTGCTCCGTGGCAGCCTTTGATCCCAGACATTCACAACAAGCTGATGGTACAAACATGACCGTATGAGTCAGACTTTGCAGCAACATCCAGTTCCTGTAAGGCAGAACCCAGCTATGTTCTGTACATGGGAGATTTATTCTGTTTGAATTTCATGGGACTGATGATTTGTATCAAGTCTGAGCCTTGGCAAAGTGTACTTTGCTGGAAAGTAGGCTCTGCACAAGTTCACAGTGATTATTTATATCCACACAGCCTGAGCTACTTGGTGAGTGAAGAAGTCATACTCATTCCATTTTTCTTTCTGTGGACAAAATGCACATTTGGATTGAATTTAGAAATATATCTACAGGTGAGGCTTTCAAAGAACTGAGGTCTAAGATGGGAGGAGAGGGGGCCTAATAGAGCATTGCATATGTAAGGTAAAACAATTCAATTTGTGTTGTTTCTGCCTTGAAAAACTAGACGTTGTACTCCTGTAGAAGTGTTGAGAAGATAAAGTCCCCTAACAGTGAATTTCCTTAATTCTACATTAGGTGCTTAGCTGGTTTCTGAGGTATCCTGGTGTTGCAGTCCTTTTAACCCAGCTATTGCTGTGCTGTTTTTGGGTGATGAAAGATCCCCAAGTCACCCTTCAAATGCCATGCCGTGCCATGCCATGCCATGCCAAACACATGCTTCCACTTTATACAATGTTTATGGGAATGTGCTTAGCATTTGTGAAGAGAAAGTTATGGTGGAGAACTCCATCCTATTGCTGTCATGTTGAAGTGAAAATCTGTCAGGATCCTCTTTTAACTGTAAACATGCTGAAACTTATGTCTCTGATAGTAATGGGAAACCCCTGCAAACAGCTGGAGCCCTCCTTGAATGCCTTGGGAACGCTGAAAAGCTCCTAAAAGAATTTGACCTTATTTGTAACTCTCTTAATAAAGCCTCCACATGGCTGCCAGCATGTGCAGAGAGCATACACAGAGCATGGGGAGGTCTCTGGGGAAAGGGCTATTTACAAGCAATGAACCATTAATATCCCTCAGCCAAGTGAGCCCTTTGCCCCCTTTTCCTGCTGTTTACAGTTGTCTCTGCCTGCATCTACAAGTGGCTTGTTTATTCCAAGAGAAGTAATTTAAAAAAATGACCTTTTTCTACATGTGCCTGAGTGCAAGGTAGTGATCTAATTAGGAGACTGAGGAGGAAGATCTTAGATGTAAAATGATTGCCCTTTTTACTGCTTAGTGGAGCAATATCTTTGGTCATATCCAGGACACCTGACTTGCTCACATTATTTATTTTTACAGTAGCTCCCTCTCTGAACCACAAAGAGTGGGATGGATGTATTCAACTGACCTCTAACCTAGGATCCAGGAATCCTACTTAAGGACCCTGTCTTTCTCCATCACATATACAAAAAGCCCAAAGCAATTTAATTGCTTATCCTGGGTAGAAGGAATCTGGGCTTGGTTTTGGAGTTGGTGCAAGATCGTGGGAACCCTGGCTCTGCAGCCTCTCTCTGGGTCCTGGGGTGTGGATTAAGATGAGTACTCTGCTGAGACTGAAATGTCCTTGTCACTTAACATACAAGTTATCTCCTGTGCCTCTGTAAAGGGGAAAAAATGAATGTGTTTACAAAGCCCTGAGGAAACTCAGATGGTCAATGGCACTCTCTGACTCATGGGATCTGATAATGGAAGAGCAGAGGAAGGAGTTTAGCAAATGAGCCTGTGCTTTAGGTGCTCATTCCCTGGCATTTTTCATTCTAATGCAGTGACAGAAGGTGATCCAATGCAGTTTGTTTTGATTTCCCCCTCCTAATGCAGATGTATATAAGACTTAAAGCAGACTCCTCATATAAATATTTATTAGACCATATAAATAATGGACCCTTCTAGTTTGTTTACCTGTGACCAGATCTATCATGAGAATGAATATGAAATACATGCAGTAAAAAATCCATTTTCTTCCAGGGTACATGTTCCTGGCAGCACAAAGCTGGCTTTAAGGAACTGCTGCCTCTCCAGCTGTGCATTTCTGGCTCTCTTCTGCTTCACCATCTATGACCATTTTCCATCCTGTTCCCACCAGGACAAGATTGTGACTGTGCTCTAATCTTAGTCTTAAGGCAAATGCTTAAAAATAAAAAGGCCCCTAAAGTGTGGAGCTGGACCACTGAGGAGTAGTAACCCCTGGCACTGATGGGGGAAGCAGAGGGTGGTTGGGACTGCAGGAAGGGATGGGATACCTTCAGAAATCTGTGCTGGTCAGACACTGCCATGTAGCACAGCTGACCTTCAGCAGATCCAAGGGGCTGAAAGACTCTTGTGTTTCATCCTGCTTTCCCTGTCTGGCCTTTAAAGCAGCTGCAGTGCTGAGTCTGTGGGATGAGCAGCAGGTGGGGGTGGGTCATTCCTCCCTACAGAGCACACCAGGCTTCCAAAGCACCCCTCCTGTAGGTGTGACTCTGTGTATGCTTCATTTACATTCAGGGCAGAAACTACTTTATGGTGTGTCTAGCTCATGATTAAGAACATGTTTTTAGAGGCCAATCTGTTTGTATGCAATAAAACCCACAAATATCCAAATCTGAAGGCTAAATAAATATCACTTGCTGTTTAATTCACATATCATACCTTATTAAATTTAAGTTCCCATTTAGAATGCTGAGTTGAAGTGGAACAAAGCCTGCTTTCAGAAAGTTGTTCTTCAATTTTAGATTCTTTACGTGTTTCAGTTTTTGTCTCAAAACACCAGGAGGTAATTAAAATCACTTTACAGCTGTTTCTAGAAAACTCCAACTATTGTTGGATTCCATAGAGCCATAAAAATGATTTATATGAAATTGTTTTTATATGCACACAATAGCTATTAAAAATAATTAAAAAGTCCATTCAAATGTGAGTCTGGACAAGATCTTTCTCTAAACCAAGGTTCAAGTCGATTTTGAAATACTGTTTATAGTGGAATATGACCCCACACAGTGATTGTAATTAAAAATTCTAAAACTAGGAATTTAAATAGCACTGGCAGGCTCTGTGATGCTATTGGTATGATAGCTGAAGAAGTAAAGTGAGTATTTGTATCAGTAATATCAACTTCTTTAGTGGCTGATCTTATAAAAGATTTCTATTGCCCAACTATTAGTTAAAAGCAACCCCAAAATACAATCCTAATAATAAAAGGGCAACGTTTAAGATATTTAAATATGTAGCATGTTTGTTTCCATGGAATTGCTTTGAATGAAAACCAGTGTAACTTGTTCAAAACTGATAAACTTCTTCTTAAACTAATTCAGACGTCACTCAAGAATATTGCAAAATTGCCACAATGAGAGCCTGAGAAACAAAGATAATATGAAACCTGTGAGTCTGCAGGCACACCATGCTGTATTTTAGGAACCAAGGGCAAGAAGTGACTTGCAGGCCGTGTCAGCTGGGTAATTTCTTTAGAAAATGGGCCAGTCCTGCAGTCTGTGAAGTTGAGACCTTGCTTCAGCCTAGGTCTAGGCACTTGTTGAGTATCCCCATGTTGAGAAAAAGACTTTTTTTTGGGCTGTAATGAATAGGAAGGAGAAATAAACCCAAGGACTTCACAGAGAAGTAGATACATTGAAAGCACTATATCTTCTACTGAGTGATGCTAAAGCTGTTACCTTCTTTGCTTCTTCTCTTGAATGCCTTACAGCCCACGAACCACTCTGCTGCAAATTAAATAATCAAATTTAACTGCCATTGCCACATCAAATCTTCTTTGTTCTCTGAGACCTCTTGGAGCCATGTTTGAAGCTGTCCTTGGATTCTCACTTCAGCCCCCAAACCCAAGAAATGTTATTAATTTGCTCAGCTTTGCACAGCCTGAGTCAGTCCCTGCAAAACTGGAGGCTCATATATTTTATGTGAGTTCTGGTTCCGGATACAAGGGTGATAAGATGATTTAAGTTCACATTAATCAACCAAGTGTTTCTAAATGTAACTATAGGATCTGCAATTAAACCTGCAATGAATTCTTCAGTTGCAGTCTCTAAATGTGATTGGTTTCTTTTAAGATAATTTTCTCTGTTCTGCCCTACTGCTGAAGTTTCCAAAGTTTTATGAGCTGCGTGATGACTAATTTTTCTCTCTCTTTCTGTAAAACATACTTTTTTAATGTAAAGTTGGCCTTCTCTGCACATCCTTCTAATGTTTGGATATAGATTTCCTTTCTAGCCAGTTGTTTTCAGTGACATCGTGCAATACATATGCTCTATGTACAGCTGTATCAATGTGAAATTCTCTGCTGCTACTTGTAATATGATGTTGACCACTTATCATTTTACAAATACCAGCAGGGAACTTCATCTTTTAATTGTTTTGGGTTTCTGCTCCTGAGCTGCTTTTGTGTGTGTAAATACACTTCTGCTTCTGTACCTTTTTGGTTTAAGGTCAGTCTTTTGTTTTTATTGGCTAAACTTCACATTTGTTGGTCTTAGGGATCCTTAAGCATTTGTAGTTTGGTTTTCTCCCTCTTGTCTTGTGGATCTAGACCCAACTCACTTCTTTTGTTGTCTGTAGAGGCATGTGTGCCACGGCAGGGAAGAGAAATCCAGTATATTTCAGTTGCCTCCCAATTGAAACTGTGTGACAGCTTTACATTGATAAAGAAATTACCTCCCCAGGCTGCTAAATGAGAGAGAAAGTGGAAAAAATCCATCTTTATTAACAGTTCTTCTTCACTAGCTTTTAAAGAGAACATCAAACTTAATGGGCATGGGCTAAGTCGAAAATGCCTGGGGTTTGATGTACTGCACAGAGTGCAGACTGACTCATTGATATTCCATGAAGACATCCTTCACAGGCTGCTGGATGGCTAATTCTGGCTGAAGATGAGACTTAGGCACTTCTAGCAGCTGCCCCTGTATGAAGGAGCTGACGTTTGTATCAACCATAGCTAATGGAACATCTTTAAAATATATTATAAACTGCCCAAAACCAGGAGAGTTTCCTTCCCTCCCTCCTGATAAAGGTCCTTTTTCAGATTGAGGCAGTCACTCCTAGGTAAAGCATGATGGAATTTAGGCGGTTGCCTCACCTGAAAGGTTGGAGTTACTTCCTGCTTGTGGCCTTTCTGCCATTCCATTGAAATCTGCTTTCTCTTTTGGCAGACAAATGGATAACCACAGCACTGATTCAGATATCTGTCCGCTTTCTTTGCAGGAACTAAATTTCTCTCTCCTCTTAGCTAATTGACTCCTTCCATCTTTCATTCTGTCCTCTCACGCTCATAGCTCCCAGCAAGTAACTCTTCCTCTTTTGTTCTTGAGCAGGAAATCAGGCTGTGTGTTTTAGAGAAAAATCCTGTCCTCTGCTTGGGAGGAGAGTCCTCCTCAAGCTGTAAACTGTTTGTAAATTACTTCCCTTAAGGGAAAACTTATCTTAAGTTGATCCTTTCACCTACTCCTCAAACGGCAGCAAGGAAAACTAGGGTTCTGCTGATGGTTTAATTTCGAGATTTGGGTCTGCTCCTGATGCCTTTACACTGAGTCAAAGCATCCCACAGAATTTGTCTCTGGATCAAGAACCCCCAGTCCTGTTCCAGTTCCTAAACACTTACTTTGTATGTACTGCTGGAAACAGTATTTTCGGCAGTGATCACCTTTCTGAAGTCTTTAATTGTGGCCAATCATTTGGTCCTTTCAGCACCTCAAGGTCTTATATTTTCTTGGCTGAAAAAGGTAGAATGAATGCCCCATTTTTCTTGAAAACTCACAGACTCAGAGAGTCTGACTCATCCCCTTATGAGTGGGTGGAGTTTTTCCTCAGGCTCCAGTTTTCTTTCTTTTTAAAATGCATGCATGTTAATATTGGGTTGAGCTCCATGTCCTGCTGCCTCTCCAGATCCATGGACAGCCTGTGGAAAACTCCTACCTGGCAGCTTCACAGCTTGCTAATATATTCACCTGACCAGCTGCGTGTGGTCCTGCTTGCTCTGGACAGCCTGTCTCATCTGTGCAGCAACCCACCTTTGCAGGTTCAGCATGGCTGTGCCAGGTGAGTCTGATCATGAGCAGATTAACAGATGAACAGACGTTCTTGAACATCTGCAATATGCCCGACTTCACTGTGGGATTAGTCACCCTTCTCAAAACTTGGGGTTTAAATCTGTTTGCGGATCCATCTGTGATGGCTGCTGTCTTGGAAGAGGCTCCAATCTCCACCAGAGCATCTAAGAGTTACCAAAATGCAAAAATTAAAGAGTTTGGAAACATTTTTTCAAACCCAGATAGGTTTTGCAATCAAAAGCAGCAATATATGGCTCGGATTTCAGATTTGGATGTGTCACCCTTACTGGAGAAAAACAAGTAACACTGAGTAACCAAAATTAAGGACATGATTAATAGGCATTGGCTCCAGTTTCTTTTATATTTTTTTCACCAAGAAGAAGTAATAAAGAAATAGTCATGCTGGGAAGCAGCCTTAGACTGACTAAAATCCATTCATTGTGGTGAGCTTGATGATATGGACATTACATCACCGAGACCAATTCCAGTTTTAAAGCCAACACGGTCTGCAAGCTGCAGCTGGTAAAATCCTCCACTGTGGCTCTGTTGCCCTGGTTTGGGTTTTTACCCTGAAAGAGGCTGGGCTGATGGAGTAGATCAAGGAGTCATATCATCCTAAATTCATCTGGTAAGGTGAATGACCCACTGAGGACTTAAACTAAGGGTTGTGAAATCCAACTGGCCAGTGGTCTGCATTTGTGAAGTGATCCTGGGAAATGGAATTCACCTTGCACCAGGAGCAAGGCCGGAGGGATGTGCAACTTCTAGAAAGTGGAGCCAGAGGTAAAGAGAATAAAGTGAGCTGATCCCACTCCCCCACAGCCTCAACTTTAGCTGAAAATACCATATTTGAAAAGCACAGATGATACCTTTAAATGCTTTCACATGTGAAAGTTTCACCATAGCCAGGATTCATATGTGCTCTCTGGCAGTGTAGTGAAGCAATCCAAGACTAATGAAAGCCAAGGGTAACTCTGGGCCAACCATTCCGAGAGGGCTCTCTATCATCTATGAGGTCTTAAAGCAGTTTTTATTGCTGTATCATGGGATTTGAGCTTTGTGGGCTTTAAGAGGTTCTCAGCAGGGGCCTGGCTCTGCTTAGCAGTACTTACCTCAGACTTAGTGATATGGTGTTGGCATTTGTGAGTATCCTTCCCATGTCTCTGACACATGGAGTCACTTGTTTGTTACTGGTGCCAGGGTGGTATCTCATAAAACATTTGGAATTTGCATTTAGCAAGCAAACAAGCAGCAGAAGAAAGGAGATTGTAGAATATAAAATCATTAAGGTTGGAAAAGACCTCTAAGATCATCTAGTCCAACTGTAATGTTGCCCTGAATGAGCATGACATCTGGTACAATAAGTGCCATGTCTAGTCTCCCACTTTTGAACCTGGAAAAGATGAATTTGGCCAGCTGAAGGGGACCACATCCCAACTCTGCTGCGCCACATTGCTGGGCTTGGCTTCCCTGCATCTTTTTTGGCAGGATAACTGCATGATTTGTGGATAAAACTCCTCTGTTTTCTTGCCTCTCTGAGCTCTGAGGTTGGGCACCAGGAGGTGAAGACTTCTGACCTGGAATGACCTTCTGAAGAGGTACTAATATAATTGGAGCTTTCACTTCAATGAGCTCCCCAAGGACTCATTTACATTTGGAAGTTAAATTATCTATGTGCACTTCATAACATCCAACAGGATTGAATTCAGTGTTTTTTACAACCCTGACACTCAGGGGTAAAAGAAAATACCATATCCCTTCTAGAGCTCTGGATGACATGGTGGTGACTGTGATTTATGAAGGTGCTGTAGCCTCATCCATCACTCAGCCACCTCTCAGATGTGTTATTGACATCTTCAGTGCTCGTTAGTGAGGGAATAAAGATGCTTGAATATGACATTTTGGCACCCAGCTAAATGAACTCCTTATCAGAAACCCTTTGAAGTGTGTAAAGAAGATGGTCCCATTTGGCGGTTTTTATTGCTGCTTTTACATTTTCCAGTTCAATGTGCTATGTGGAGGGTGAACATGCTGACAGACCAAGAAGTCCAAGACAGGAGACAAAGCTAATTTCAGTGTTGGTGTGGTCCTCCCCCAAAACACTGCAGGCTGCTTGCCCTGGCCTTTATGGGAATGTACAAGGCACTTTTGCTTAGAAATTGTGTGGAGGCAAAACCAGGGAAAATTCCCTGTTGCGAGCAAAAGGAAGTTTTTGAAGTGAACGCTTGGTCAGAATTTGTGCCTGGACCCCATTTCTTTTTTTTTTTTTTTTCAGAGATAGAAAAATATGACTGCTTCCAAGAGAATGGCTCAGGTCTTACCATAGGGAAAATGAGAAGAACATTTGGATTTACCATGTGGGAGACTGTTGTGGTCAGTAGAGTTTAGCTGGATCTGGTAACATGGATACCTCAGATGACTTTCTGCCACTCTTGCATTCACCAGATTCTGGTGTTAATTACGGTCTGGAGGTCAGGCTTGCCTAAATTGTGACTGTTTGCAGCAAGAGCCAAGGAAATGGAGCGCTACAAGAAACCTCCACTGTGCTATATTGAAGTCATGCTGGCAGCCACTTAAAAGCAGTCAGAGATTGCTTGAAATCTTCAGTAATGACCTGGGACAGGGTTTGTAGGTGGTACTGAATTGAGCAGGACACTTGTTACATCTTAACTAGAACACTGAAGTGTACAGTTTGGGGCTCTCCAGGTACAGAGAGATGTTGGAAAACTGGAGCAAATCCAGTGAAGCTCCACCAAGCTGGTCAGGGGCTTGGAGCATACAGCATACGGGGGAATACTGAGAGACAGAGGGTTGCTCAATTTCCAGATGAGAAAGCTCTGGGTGGGACCTTATTTCTGTTTTTTACCAAGGAATAGGTGGTTCTAGAGACGCCTCTTTTTGGAAGCACACAGAAGGAAACAGCAGATGAACACCAAAAGCAATAAACATGAGTTGCAGAAAACTGATTACATACAAGGAAAACAACCTGATTACATACAAGGAAAAAAAAAATTCACCTGGAGATGGGTGTAGCCCAGGATCAAGTATCCAAGGAGTTTGGGAAATATTTCTCTGTGGAGATTTTCAAAACTTGCCTAGGTGAACTCCTGAGCAACCTGATGTAACATCAAAGCTGGCTGTTCTTTGGGCAGGAGGTTGGAGTGGAGGCTCCAGATATTGCTTTCAGCTAAATTATGAGATGGTTTATGTGCCACAGTCCCAGCAGCAGGTGACATTTCCCCCTGGATATAATTTTTCATCCTATGGTTTGCAAAAAGTCCATGTAAAAGGGCCTTTTACAATCTTGATGCCCTACTTTCTATGTGAGAGGCTTTCATCTTCACCTGTAATTGAAGCATAGACAGTTCCTTCTATTCTTCTGCTCATTTTGGCTGATGCAGGTTGAGCTGGAGCAGCCTGGCAGTTGGAGAGTTGAGGACTTCACTATGGGTATTTGTGACTATGGTGGCCTGGTCTGTGCCCAAAGAAGGAGGGTATCTGGGGTTACATGTATACTGGTGATTGAGTAGGATCAGAGGCACAGGTACTGGAAATGGATCTGTACTGTGAAACTGTAGCATGGTCCATGGCATGTTGTCTTGGCTCAGATAACTCTCCTAGGCAGTCCAGAAGATCATAGAACTCTGGAATGGTTTGAGTTGGAAGGGTCCTTAAGGATCGTCTTGTTCCAATCCCCCTACCATGGCAGGAACACCTGCCACTAGACCAGATTGCTCAAAGCCCCAGAGACACAGTGGGGGCCTTCTGCAAATTGACTATTAGGACTAGCCCGTTCATATCTCAGGCTGTAGTACCTGTTTGGAGTAATGCTAATTGGCAAAATCATTCTAAGGTACAGGGTATCACTTACACAAAGGGGGTAAAGGTGTGTCCATAATTTAGGTCCCTTTGGTTTCCTGATACAGATGCTGCTGTTAAAGTCAGTTTGGGTGGAGACCATGACCTGCTCAGAACTGCATGGGAGGAAGGAGGCCATCAATATCAGGACATGAGTAGTGATGGCTAGAAAAGCTGTCAGTGTTAGTGTGGAGGTATATGGCAAATAAAAACCCCTAGAAGCATTTTCAGTCTCAAGAATCTACAGCTTTGGCACCTGAAGAGTCAATTCAATCTGTTAAGGTGGAGAGAAGAGTCTGGAGTTTTTTAGTGCATATATGTTCCTAAATGAGGAATGTCCCAAAGGCTGCCCATCTCTGGGGGTGCTAGATGCAAAAGCCTTGATGTGCCTCTCACAGGACCATGAGTGTGTAATTCCCCACACTCCTGTGAATACAATATGCTCCTGTGCCAGAAGGCAAGGCCCCTAAGCATACAGCTGTGGGAGGTTCTCTGCTTTGTGTGAGAACAATAACAAATAAAAAGAATAGGCACCCTCCATGAAATCCTCTGCAGCGTTTAGATTTGCTGAGCTTCTCTAACTGGACATTTGCAAAAAAGACAATGAATCAGAATTGCTGCATGCCAGATGTTTCCACTGGAACCTCTGACACTCATTGGATCAGAAATTCCCTAAGGAAGTTTGGGTCATTCAGTAAGAAAATGTTCACATGGAGCCTTTTCCTTTTGTCATCTGCAGCATGCGAAATAAAATGCTGCCTTTGATTTGAGAAAAGAAGCAAAAGTTACCCTCTAGGCTTGGTCTTCTGTGGCTTTCCCGTGTCTCTCATGGCTTTTATTGCTAAGCTGGTTCTAGCACTCACTACCTTTTGAGGTCCATTTTTCCTTTCCCATCCTTCCAATTAGTGACAAAAAGGGGTTTGTATTCCATTCCCTGTAGCTGTCCTGTTACTTTTAACAAAAATTTGATGTTGAAGAAAAGTCTCCTTGTGAGTTTCCCACTAAGCTTGGTCTTGGCTGGACAGTGAAAGCAAGCTGTCAGTCTTGCACCTAAAAGCTCAAGACTTTATCATTGCAGATTGTTCTCACCCTAGGTAAGGAAACAGGCAAAACCACCTGGTAGAGAAAAATACCTGGGAAAACACTTACTTTTGGAACTTCCCATATTCTAAATTTCTAATATAAAAAATGTTTCTACTTGCATGGAATGAATATTATTAAAACAGTATTTCTACTTATCTGGTAGATGATAATAATTATAAATATTGCGCCTCATTATTTTTCATTAGATTTAGAAATACAACATCTAAGAGAAGACAGAGACACTGATCACCTTTGTCTTCAATGGGGGGGATTTGAGACAGCTCTTGTGGTTGTTACAAAGATGAAACATCTCTTATTCTCAGCCTTCTTTCTATGGATGTAGAGGGGTTTCTAATTCTTCAGTGTTCTTTCACTTTATTAGAGATGTGTTAGAGTCAGATACATCTCATGTAAACACAAAAACTTTTAAATATGGAAATCGTGTATGTGCTCTCAGTCTGCAACTGGTAAATTATTTTTAGGCAATCTCTGTTGTGAATGGACAAATATTCACAGATAGGTGTTGTTTTTCCCTTTTAGAGTGTCAGTCAGCTACTGCTCTCCAGCTCATGATCAAGCGCTGTCATGGGAAAAGAAGCTGCAGTATATATGCCAGCACCTATGAATTTGGAGATCCTTGTTACCCAGGCATCCAAAAGCATCTTAATGTCATCTACACCTGTGGTAAGTTACAAAATTCTCTAACTCTCGCTGGGGTCTATGTTGAACACTGGTGTGTGGAGAATAAGATGCAAAAAGTTGTTGAACTTCCCATTGGCTCATGGTGATTCTCATTTGATCAACAAGGGAAAGCTTTGGATCACCAGAGTGGTTTAATTCTGTGTCTTTTTGTATTCACTGACTATAGAAAAAGCAAAAAACGTGGAATGGTATTTATTAACCCATTCATCTGCTTCTTCAAGGCAGAAAAATTTGTCAGTGAAGTCAATCTCCTCAGTGGATGTTTACTAAATGTTGACATCCTGCAGCAAAACTGTGGTTATCAGTAGGATCCTTATTCTTTATTCTGTATTTGTTTCATTTTGTACCATAGAATCAGCTTATTACCAAACCATACTCATCCACTGCATTAGTATAAAGTTGCTCCCAAAATCTTCAAGTAAACATTGCAACAATTTTTCTAACAAAATACTGTTATTAAAAAAAAAATAAACAGTTGGTCCTCTCAGTTGGGAGCTTAAGCCATAGCATTGAGCAGACACTATGCTCTTACCTGACTAGTCATCTTATTTTGCCACAGAGGAAAAATTGTTCCTGTCTAGCCCTGCAGTATAAAAACAACATCTGTCTTCTTACTGTGATGACATTTTGGTCATTCATAGCTGACATATTTGAAAATATTTCCCTCAGGGTTTTGCTTACATAGTTGTCGCCAGGATCAGCTCAGTCTCTCTCTCTCTGTTTCTTTCTGCATCCGTCTGGAAGTCCAAATTTTGGTGCTGTACTGAATGTGCTGAGCAGACAGTGGGGCATGAAGGAGAAGCTGTGCCCTCCGACAACAATGGGTCTGTGGGTCACTCTCTGTGTGTGACTGCAGCATGCTGAGTGTGACAGAAAGCATTTGAGATGGAGTCACTAAAACATTTTGTGTAGTGGCTACAGCATGGTGGATGTGCAGTGCCCTGAGGAGCAGAGACATTGATGCAGGAGCATCAGGCTCTCAGCTTGTCTGGCCGTTGTTTCATTTGGCAGGAGTGGCAGGAAAGTTGGGTTTTGTTTGAAGTGATGCAGCAAGAAGTAGCAAGCCTATCCATGCAAAGTCCTGTGAATTTTCTAGTCAGGAAGGTGATGTTTTTATATCACTTTTCTCATAAAAAGACTGGGGAGAAGCTTATCCTCATGGGGATTTGATAGAAACAAAGGGAATGTAGAAGGAAAAACAGGAGCTCCATCCCTCAAAAATCCAGGGAAAACAAACAGAGCCCCGTGATGTATTTCCAAGAGGATTTCTCCTTCAAAGGCCTCCATGGCCTTATTCTAGAACTGTGGTCCTGGTCTCAAAGTCCACTAAAAAGGCACTAATGATCTCTTAATCTGACCTTAGCTCTCTAGTCCAAGCCTAACTGCATCAGGAAATGAGTCACGCTTGAGAGCACAAAATGGCATGTTTTGCTTTTCTGTGGGTAAAATCTGCCTCATCCTCTGAAGGTGGCCATGGCCCCTTTTCAAAACCATGATCTCAGACATGTCTCTGAACTGGATTTTGTGATCAACAGACACATATTTCTCGCCTCAAATAGCAAAGTCCTTCAACATGTGAAAATGAAATAAACAAGAAATCAAATTCCAGTTCCATGTGCTTGTGCCAGACAGAACTAAGTCCTGGAAATCTTTTAGAAGAAATGAGAAAACCAAACAATTTGGTATTCTTATGGCTTAGAGAATGATACCAGTGCAGAAAACCTCCTGCTGGCTGTCTCTTTGTTTCAGGTTTCCATTGAGCTGTACACATTATGGCTCCTGGTACAGTGCTCTCCTACTTTCCCCAAAACTGTGGGAGTGAAAGAGGACAGGCTGGGACAAATGGGCATGACTGCATTTCCCTATTGTATATCTCATATTCCTGTTTCCCACCTCTTGCACTTGGAAACGTTGTCTCTTGCTGCTGTTTCCTGGAGATCAGTAAAAGATGCAGTGACCCTGGCACGGCCTGGGAAATGTGATGGATGTATAAATGGGTTTCTCTGAGCATCGCTTCAACCCTTTTTGTTGTTGCATCAAGTCAGTGACCCCATCATTCTCTGAGATCAGGCAGTGCAGTCAGTCTGCTCCTCTCTGTGCCCACCTGCCTGCCAGACTGTGGCAGAGATGTTCTTTCATGTGTCACTGGTCTTACCTGTGAGAAAACTGCCACGTGTCCTTGGCCAGTGCTACTGACCTGCTGTGCTGCTTCTGAAGGGGTGGAGAGAGCAAGAACAGTGATGGACATGGCTGTGGGTGGGAGAGTCTCCATGCAGACATATCCTTTGTGAGGAACTTCAGTAACTACAAGGACAGAGCAGCTGACCTCTGCTGCTGCTAAAGCATGGGAAGGACTAGAAAGAGACCAATATGTCTTCTTCTGATAGCAACTCATGAAAAAGTCTGCTGAGAAAGTAATTTATGAGGTGACAAAAGGTAATATTAACTGAAAGCTCCTGAGCTGCTAGCAGAAATCACAGCTGAGAGGGTCCCTGTGACAGATTGGTAGTGTTTATGCAGACCAAGGCCTAGTGAAGAGCTGGTGAGGTGTCTTATCTCCCAGTTCTGGCAGGAGAACATCTGCAAGGTCTCTCAGGTCATCATGTCCACACTGTTCTTCTCTAGCCTGGGCCCTATTCCAGATCTCCAAGAGGTGAATGGATGAGGCAACAGCTTTGCTTTCTTTAAGCCATATCCATATTTCTTAAAGGTTCATTCCTCTAGCTTCCATGTTTTATTGGACATGAGAATTCCTGCCAGACGCACACAGTTTTGCTGCTGATGAATCTGTTCTTAAAAAAAGGTGTCATCTAACTTTTTGCCCAGCTGTATATTTTTAAAATATTGGTTGTAATTACTCCAGCCATTGGGAATGTCTCAAGTCAGCAGTTCTCCATATCAAATTATACCCCTTTGCACCGTGGGTTCAAGGCCTCTTGGCACCACTTAGCTGAGAGGGAAATGCCACCAGTTCGTGTGTTTGTGTGAGATGATTGAAGCAAACAAGTACCCAGCAGCCTGGTGTGATAGAGATCTCCCAAGTGCATTAGGGTCCCATTAGCCCAGCCAAGGAAGCAGATGAAAAAATCCTCCAACACAGAAACATGCCAAACCTGAACCTTGGCAGGAGCTGCAATACAAAAGCTTGGCTCAAAGCCAGATTTAGCTAATGGAATGGTGTGGAAAGTGGGATTTTCCAGTATGTGGGTCCCATTACGGCACTAATAATATATTAATTATTTTTTCAAAAGGAAAAGGCAAGTTCATTCTGGGAAGCACATAAGGCATGTTGAGGTTGAATTCTTACTGTGGCAGCTGTAATAGAGGCAAATATAAAAAATTTTAGCTCTGCCTTTTTTTAAAAATACTCTGAAAGTCTTAGAGAAGAAAAAAAATTAATGCAATTGAGAAAAATAATGTAATAAAGACTTACTAGAAGTCTTTCTCTCCTTGTTTCCTCTCCTCCGAACATCTTCATCTCTGTCTTTCTTTGGTATAAAACTTTGGGGTTTATTGTAATATCTGTGAGTAGCTTGATAGTGGTTCTGTACTTACTGTTAAAACTTAATGTACTCACAATCTTTTCATTTTCTTAATTGTCCAGTTATTAACTTCAAAGGCTCCCTTTAATTCCCTATATCTCTTTCCTCTCTAGTTTGTTAGATTAGTTTTTTTCAACCTGTGCTGAAGTCTGAACAGCACTGCATTTAAACCTGTGGAATTTTTTCACACACAATGCCACTTGGACTCAAGGAAGCGTTGAAGTGTGTGCTTTATCTTAAGACCTATGGATAATTACCATGAAAGTTAAATATTTTCTCAAATCCTTCCTTGAGTGGGGATGAGGGGCTTGTCTGTGTGTGAAGTGAAACCTTATTCTGAGCACTGAAAGTCAAAGGAGCCATTCTGGGTGTCCCCTGTCCCCACTGCCAGACCTGCCTCCCCGTGCAGCCCATGCAGGCTGCAAATGCAAACCCTCTGCTAAGGACCTGCTGTTCTTTGAATGCAGGCATCCATCAGAAATGGCTTGATGAGGATAAAAGGGAAAAAAAGGGAGATTGGTAATTTCTTTGTGTCTAGATGTGTTTCAGTGGGTTGGTTATCAGTCCTGATAACTGGTGACTTTTTAGTGCTGCAGTTGGACGTGTGATGAACAAAATGGAGGAAATATGGCCTTGGTTGTGTTTTTTATGTGAGTATCCGTCGCACATTTAGATGTGTGCGTGCCTCCTGCTTGATTCATGCTCGCCAGGAAGGGGTCATTGGGCTGAGAGCTAATGAACTGCCATGGTAACTCATAAATTGCTCGGAAAATCCTGCAGTTCTGCCACATTAATAATCCTGCCATCCTGCTTTATGAGGCAATAAGCTGAGTCCCAGGGGCCAAGTGCTTCACATCCCAGCGAGAGAACTGTGCAGGTAAAGAACAAAGCCTGAGCACAGGGACAGCAGCCACTGTTGCTTTGGGGTGTCTGGTGCTGCTGGGGGACCAAATGGGGTCAAGGAGAGGTGGATGAGGTGCTCTGGGGCAATGGGGGTGTGCTGACCTTTGCTTTCTCTGAGTGCTTGGGAAAGCAGCCTGGCTTTCTCTAAAATGTGTTTAAAGAAATGTTCTTTCAAGTTGGACTAGAGGCAGGGTCTTTGTTGAACAAGGCAGCTCTGAGGTGGTTGCCCTCACGATGATGAGGAGGGAGGCAAAAAAGCTGCACAAATTCTCTCCTGTCATCTCAAAGGGACTGTGCTTTGGTCCATTAGCTCCTGTGCAGTAAATCTATCAATGCCCCAGGCTGGATGAATGTAATGGTTCCTTTTGCTCTTAAAATTTATGAATTCATGAATGTAGAAAATTTATTTTTATCACTGCAAAAATGCTTTCTGTTGCTATAAAACTCAATTCCAAGACCTGCATAAAATAGAAAAGGAGAAATTTCAGACTTCCAAGAAAAAACCAAAAGCCTTTTACACCCCTTTGGAACAGGGCAAGGCAGGCAGGGTGAGAAAGATAGACACAGAATGTGTAATGCAGACTTTCTTTCTTCAGAAGCTGAAACAAAATTTCTGTTTACAAACAAATAAACATTTTAGGAGATCCAGCTCTAGGGATGTTCCACTGAATGTATAATGCCTGATAATGTTTGTTTAACAGGGCTTCTTGTATAATGCTGAAAAACAGAACTCACAGATGTGTAGGCTTGAAATTCATGGCTACGTGGGTTTGACCTACCAAATAAATAAAGAACAGAGTAATGATATGATATGATATAATTCCATATGGCTACTTTCATTGTCAAGACTGAGAGATAGTTTAGGACATCTATTCAAATCCTTTGGCTTATTTTCCTAAGTTAATAGAAGTTTGTCCAGAAATTTTTGTATCAAGCTTATGTTTCTTTTCAAACTATAGAGTATTTTTTAAAAAGCAATCCAGTCCTCATGTAATGACTACAAATATTGAAAAATTCATGAAGTGGGATTCATCTGACCAAGTGTCGACATATAAGCCATAGAGATTTATATTGTAGACATTCCCATCTGAGAAAAATTCCTTTTACAGGTAATGTGGAGACGCAGCTGCTTTTGAGGCACAAATCATCTCACCCTAAAGTAAGTGCCTGAAAGAGATGAACTGCATATTCGAAGTGACAGTTCTCCTGTACTGACTGTAAAAGGGCCTTCTGGTGCTCAGCTGACTCATTGTTATCCACATGTAGAGCCTCTTCGATGCAGATATTTACATCTACATCCACCCATCCCTGGAAGTGTTCAAGGCCAGGTTGGATGAAGCTTTCAGCAACCTGCTCTAGTGGAAGGTGTCCCTGCCCACAGTGAGGGTGGCTTGGAACTGGATGGAATTTAAGACCCTTTCCTACCCAAACCATTCTGTGATTCCTTGGTTCTATGAGCTGGTTATGATGCTTTCAACCACCGTGTTCTTATGCAAATGCTTATTTTGGTCAAAACTATCATTTCTATGTAATGATAATACCAGTGTTTTCTCCTTATATTTATTGGTTTCCATTTCCACTGTTTGACAGATCTCCAATTCTTAAAGATTTATCCAAGTAAGAGAGGAACATAGTGTTTATTTAAGTTCTTGAGAAAGAACTACCTCTTGCCATGAATGTTACAGCTGAAAAAGTTCTCAAATAGCATCTTGGTGTGTTGTACCTCAGCTCAAGATGATATCACTCCCTACACCTGGGTTTAGAGAGAGGTTTTCCTATTATTTTGTTTTTGTGTGGGATTGAGGTAGATTTTCTGCATTTTGTTTATATTAATTCCCTAAATGTTTCCAGGAGCTAGGATGGGGTCAATATATTTGCTGACCAGACTTAGTTGACTGGCTGGTTGTTCTTTTAGACTTTTATTATCAAGGTCGGATTTGTTCTAAACTGTCAAGGACTGCATATGGTGGTGCGGGAGAGGGGGCAGAGTGGATTTTAACTGATGTAACATCTGTTACCTGTTTCTGCAAACAAATGGACTTGTTGAACCTCTTTCCAGACTCCTGCAAGTTTCCATCCAGAAAAGCAAGGAGCTTGTTTTCCTTTCAGAAACTTAGACCTCACATTCAGAATTAGTTATATTTCAACAGAACCTGTTAAAAAGCTGTGGCAGTGTAACTAAAAACCACCATGATGGGTGACCAGATAGCTCAAGGCTGATGTTTTCTGACTTCTGAGGCTGTGATTTTATCACCTTTGATGATGACTTAACAGTTTTTGTGGATTCAGTTTCCTACATCTCAGAGAGAGCAAAGAGGAAACCCCTCAGTCAGTGAGACTCATAATTTGGATTCATGAGATGGATCTGTTGGAGTTCATGGATTACCTGAGGGTAAAGGCAAGATGCCATCTCTTTTGCTGGCCAGTGCTGAAGTGAGTGAGGTGCTTTACTAATGGGCTTGGAGGTACCTGCTCATAACAGGCTATAACAGCTCTGCCATCCTGCACCAAGGAGGAACATGCTACTGGGACAAAGAGCTGTTTGTTTTTAACATTAGTGATTGCACTGGGATGTGAAACAGGACACAAACGGCCTCATTAGTTTTAAGAAGAAGGTTGGTAAATCAGGTAATTAAAAACTGTCATTGTGCTGCTTCTGTTTGTCTTTGCCTACTGTACAGCTCACTTGTAGCTTGATATGAATGAACCCAGGAGAGTCCAAACATACCTGGCCTGGCTGGCCTAGACACAGCAACTCTTCATTAGCAGGGCAGAATGAGCCTGTGTCTGATACAGATTAGGGTAAATAAATATTCTGAGGAAGCAGGGCTCTGCATCTCAGATGGAGGAGGAACAGGTAATGCTGTCACCTCAAGGGAAAGGCTTGAAACCCCTTGGATTCCTGCAGAGAAGAAATGGAGGCTTGGAAATAAAAATCATTGCCTTGGGGATGGGGAGGAAAGAAGATGGGACTTGAGGAAGCAAAGAAGAGTTCAAAGGACACTTTTTATGATGATCCTAAGCAGAATGAGCTGTAAGACAAGTGCTGCCTTACAATTAGACAAGGTTTTCCAGCCAGCTGCTGTGGTCCTTCAACTCTGGGAGAGTTTCTGCTATGGAAAGCATCCCATAGAGAGTTAGCTAAAGTACTCTGCAACTCCTAACCTCCACTGTTCATAAGGTGTGTGCACCTGATACCTTTAATCATTTTATCTCTATGCTTTGTATGTTTTGTTTTGTTTTGTTTTGTTTTGTTTTTTGTTCTGTTCTGTTCTGTTCTGTTTCATTTGGTAAGGGCCGTGGCCTAAAAGTCACAGGGGAAGACTGCAGGGAAGAATGGTCGGTCTGTTGCAGTGGAGTGGTGATAGGAAGGAGGCAGGTGGGACTTCTGCTTTTCCTTCTGGTATTATTCATATATTTTATAAATTTAGAAGTTTAAGAAATGTTTTATAATGGACCTGTAGTTTCTACTGTAATAACTGTAATGTTAAACTGCAATGTAACCATGACATTATGGTGGCTGACACAACTTCGAGGTTACTAAATAGATTTTCTCACTGAATGATCTCCTCTGGCATAAATATGACAGGCTTGAAGCTGAACAGCAATCTGCTATCTAGAGAATGGATTTCAGGCCCGGGGTGGATCTGGAGGGTTCTGCCTGGTCCTGAGACCTCCATGCTTGAATAAGAGGGGCACAGTCTCAAAATCACTCATGATCCACCCATGATTTCATCCCAGAAAAGCATATCTACCTGACAATGATTGTGCAAGATGACATCTGAATGTCACACGTCTAAAGGAAATCTTTCAGGACCTCTAGAGAGAGAGAAGTGGAGCAGAATTAAAATTACACGGGTTATTTCTGTGGTGACTTTTTTTTCCTGTAAGCTTAACCCTGCTGTACAGACTTTCTATTCTTTGACATATCAATGCTTATAATGATGCTTTAAAATTTATGACCATGAGTAAGTGGTAGATATTTATAATTTTAATACCACAGATTATTTTTTTTTACCTGGGAACCTCATTGAATAGCCTCATAAATAGGGTTACTGTTGTGTCTTCCTGCCTGTTAAGACCTGTGCAGATTTCAAATATAGTAATTAGCAGTAATTTTGGCAGGTCTGACACTTCTTTACTGGTGAGGAGGTTGGCAGCCAGTCTGCCAGCCCTTTTCAAGCAGGAGACTGCAGCCGAGGAATGTCTCAGCGAGGAATGGCTGACCCTTGATTTGGTGATCACCCTAACTCCTCCTAATTGAGGTTAACGCCAGAAGCATTGACACCTTGATGCCCACTCATTAGTGCCTGGAGGCTACTGGAGATTGCTGACAGCTCAGTGAAACACGAATTAGATTAAATTTAAAGGGAACGTTTTGACCAATTTAGATATATTTGCATTCATATATATTTGCCTTCCCCCTTTTTAAATGTATCAAGACAATGACATTTCCTTGCACCCTTTATAGAAGGATTCATGGCTGGTGCCCTTCTGCCAGCACATGCACATTTCTCTGCTGTGCACCTACCACTGCCCTGCTGGTTTCTACTGCCCTCTCTCCACTTTAATGTGAAACAAATAAGAAATCCTCTGGGATCTGATGAAAATTCGGAAAATTGGTTTCTGACCATGAAAAGAGATTTAGAAGACCAGCACAGAGAGAAGAAAAAAAAATAGCAATATTGATGCAAATATTCATGACCTCTGGTGGTGTCATGGTACAATTGGGGCTTGTGATCTGTTGCTGTAATAGAAAATCAATATAATAGGCTCTCAGGGGTGTCTATAGCCCACTGATGAGAGCTACATGTGCATGGGTACATTTTAGGGATGTGGTTTACTGGTGAACTTGTCTGGGTTAATGGTTGAACTCGATCTTAGAGCATTTTCCAACCTAAATGATGCTATGATTCTATGGTCAAACGTGTAATTTAATTGCTGGGAAGTGCACTAATGAATGTTACCACACCTACAGGCATCAGCATGGATTGCTGTGCAATGCACTCACTTGCTAAGAACCATTTCCTGCTATGAGTGATGTTACATAGGCAGGGCCAGCCAAACTTTGGGAGAAAGTGTTAGTCTCATTTTGGGTGTGGAGGCAACATTTACACAGGACTTTGTGTCATGGCAGCTGAACGAAGAACTATCAACTCTCTTATCAATGTGTATTCTGTGCAATGTATATTCATTGTTAGATGAGTAGGTACATGCTTCTCCAGGTGGAATTCTCACCACGCAGTATTTCCTGCCCAGTCTTTGATTATATGAAATGAAAAGAAAGCAGTAGGATATGGCAAATTAATTTCTAATTTACTGCTGTTTCGAACCTGAGGTGTGGCTCTCTATGGTCAAACCACTAGTACTGTGTGGAATAGGCAGAGAGGAGGGTGTTGTGTCTTATATGAATTTTGTGATTTATAACAGCTGAATGATGACCAACCCGGGTCTCTTTAGTGTCAGTAAAAATAATTTCTCTTATTCCAGTTCAAGTTCTTGTTTGGGAGAGGCCAAATAATGGCAGAGTGTAGAGACTGACATTTACTGTCTTCTCACTACCCATGAACAAACCCAGCCCTGGAATTCTCTTATAGTGCATTACCCTTCAGTACTATAAAAGAATTCCAGGAAATCACTCTTTCCCCTCACTTTGGACATTTTCTTGCATTTCTGCTTGATCTCTGAGGCCCAAGGCATGGGTACTTTGTCTTCTGTTAGTATGGAAATTTTGGAATGGGCTTTTATTGTCATGCTGTCCTGGTTGTCTGTGCCCTGGTGCTTAGGGATGGGAATGCCAGTGAGGCATTTAAGAGTAGACCCCTCCCAGAAGTTCCTTAGTCTGCTCAGCACAGATGACCTTTTGGGGAGCACTCACCTTACAGTGGGGAGGAGATTGCCATAGAAGTCTTGTTCTTCAGGAAACTTTCCTTAACATTCATCTGGCATTTGTATTTCCGACCTCCTTTTCAAGACCTCCATTTCAAGACCTCCACACCCAAACAGTTAATGCCCCTTTAGACAGACACTTCAAATAGTGTTGACAGTGGCTACTTTTCATGTCCTGTTTTAGTCACTGTTTACCTAAGCCATTCATGTTCAGCTCCTTTAATCTTTCCTCATAAATCAACCTGCCCAGCCACTCAATTGTCTTTTTGTTGCTCTTTTCCACAATTACCTGTATCTTTTAACAAACACTGAGCAGGCTTATGATTATTTTTCCCCTGGGGGCCAGCAGAGACTTACAGTCTCTTTGCCATATATTAGCCATGACTGTTGGTTCAGCATCGGGCAGCAGCAGCACCATTACCCAGGAAAAAAAGCTGACTCTCTCGCTGGAGTTTCAGTCCCAAGTATCCTGCTGCTCAGTATTTCACTAATTATCCCTCATTTAGGTGAATTGGACCAAAAAATGTAGAAATTTCTGAATGTCCGTGTAGGGAAGGATTTCTGTATGGGGAAAACAGGATCCTGGGGAGCAGTATCAGGATCCTTTGCTGGCTGGTTGTGCTTCCAGCTTTACTGACACACCGGCCTGGGGTCTTAAGGATGACTGATACTGCATAATATAAACAAGGAAGCAAATCCTACTGGATCCCTTCCAAAGATATTTAACTAAATTCCTGACCCAGGAGCCCACCCTGGGCCATCTTTTATCTTTGAAAGTCATCTTGCAGCTGCCTGCAAAGACTCTGGATGGAGGCTGGTTAATCCCAGCAGATGGACCTTGGTGTCAGTGCCTCGAGGGGAAGGAACAAGGGAGGGAGGACAGAGTCTTGGAGGTCTCTTTGTTAATGAGGGTCACTCCATGTTGGTTCAAGCCAAAGCCTCAGGGAGAGGCAGAAAACTGGTATGCAGCTTCATCTGGAGTCCAACAAACCTGTTTTGGGTCAAAAGTTACCCCAGCCTGGATATGCTCATAGCTTGCAGGGACCCAGGGAATACGTGTCAAGGACCAACCTGTAAATGGGGATTGCACTTTTAGTCCCTGGATCGTATGTATTTGCTTCAAGCTTGGATGAACTTCTCAAAGTGTTTTCTTTAGAAGAAAAAAATGCCTCTTGGAATGGACACAAAATGCCTTTTTTTTAAAGGGCCCATTGAAAAATTAGAAAGAAAATAATGGCTTACAAAAGGGCAACCCCCTACTACATCTCTTCCCCAGGCATGGTAGTAACCCTGGCTCAGTGGAGGGGCACTGGCCTAAGGGCAAGAGGTTTTTCTGCTTAACCCTGATCAATCATCAACTCTTGGGGCAGTCACTGTGCTTCTTCCTGCCTGGTGTGGTTAGACCCTGGGGCTGTTTGCTCAGCATCTGGCAGGAGAGAGCAGCAGCCTCCCCACTTCCCTGGGGTTTTGGTTTATGCATCCAGTGCAGACATGATCACACAGATGTGAGGAGTCTCTGCTTTCAGTGCCTACAGTTGCTGTTGAACTTTATTGACATGAAGCTTCAGAATGATCAGGTGTTAAGTTCCTGCCTGACATGTCCATTGCTTTCATGATAATTCACTCAGTCGTGAATTCAATGACAGTCTCACATTTATCTTTCTTTTTTGTTGTTGTTGTTCCTTATTGTTACAAATTTTATTATTATGAAAAAGAACTAATATTAAATTATCTTCCTCTCTACTTTTTTCCTAGTGAAAAAAATCAAATCCCTGGGGATATAGCTCAGGATTACATACTAACACTCATTTTTTTAACATGCTGCATATTGATCAAAGGGTTTGACTTCTGCTACGTGAAAGCTGTATCTGATTCTCATAGGGAGGAAAGGCAAATTTTCTCCTCTGTGCTATTAGAGATGATCAAAACCTTCTGCAGATGCCTTGGGTATCAATGAAGAATGAAGTATAGGATGTTGGTGCAATGTTGTGGCTCTCTTTTGGGAGGGTTGAACCACTGAGTAAATTGGAGTTGGAACACGTGTAATGTAAATTTTCAGACATATATTTCTTAGCTCATTACAGTAGTAACAAACAAGTGGATTTTCTTTTCTTCCTCACCTCATAATTCTTTGTCCTTTAAGTTGTGGTGAATTAGATATGAGGGTATCTCTGACAGTACAGAAAATTAAATGGGGAAGGCACAGGTACTGGTTTGTATTTTCTGTTTTTCTTTCCTTCCTGTTCCCGTTCAGCCTTGTCAGGGTAGTGATTTTCTCTTAAACATATGTTTGGATTTAATTTCCAGATGGGGAGGCAGCCCTCTAACAGTGTGAGCTGCTGCTTTATGGATCTGGCTGTCTGACTTACTCACCTTCCTTTTGCAGCTGGCCAGGAGACTGCGCCCCACACCCAGGATGCCGACACACTCATGGCTGAGCCAGGCTTTTGGACTTTCAAGCCAGACTGGTGCAAAAAAATGATTTACCTCTCCCAGGCTGTGAAAAGGTTCACCAGCTCTTTACATATGTGTGGCTCTTGAGCCCAGGATCATACAAACTGCTTTACTTTTTGGCATGACTGCTCTTCGTAAATGTGTTTCCTGAAGTCTTGGGCAGATTTTATTCAAGGAAGTGGATTTAACCATTAGCATTGACATTTTGGTTATGGCAAAAATATTTTCCTGTGTAGAGGGACTTGTAATGATCCTTCTGTTTCTTTGTAAGTGCTCCTCTGCAGACTTCCTGAAGGGATTTCTGTGTCTCTGTGTCTCAGGGGTCTCATCCTGGCTTGGAGAGTTGTGTTTTCCTGAGGGACCTTACTTAGCAAGTTGTAGGTCTCAGTGTAGCTGGGTCCAACTCACTTTGAAGTTCAAGACTAAAGGTTTGGACTAGCAACCCGGAGTATAAGTAGAAGGTTGGAGTACTGAGTGCACAGACATATTGATCTGAATAGGAATGCATTTGCAAATAGATGTGTTATTAAACACACTCTAATGCTGACCAGATGTAGCTGTCTACGGTATAATCAGCTACATATGGACTAGATACCTTGGCCTCCCTTTGTAGTCAGTATATGAAAAAAAAAGGCATTTCTAGGTTGCAGTTCATCTCATTTTCAAGTAGGTATCTCAGGTACCCCTTACAAGTGCTTGTTCCTCTCTTTCGTTTTTAAAGGAATCCGTGGTGACTGGACCAGATGTGAATACCTGCATTGTTGACATCTGAAGTTAGGCCAGATAGTCCTTATCTTGAATATGTTTTATAGAAAATCACCTATTTTCAGTAATTATTTCTCATTACCTTCTTAAGTCTTCAAACCTCATGATGTTTAAATTAATGTCAAGCGCATTGTTGATTATAATTTTACTAAATTGCTTCAAATAATTTCTTTTTTTTAAGCATATTAGCCTTTGACAGTTTCATGTCTTATTACCAGAAAAGTAGAAAATTAGCACATAGTTAAATAATATCTGCTTTGTGTAAATAACATCGCTTCTGAAGAGTTCTCATCCTTCAGTTGGTTTGAACCCTGTTTTGCAGGATGGGATTCAGGTTTTGATTCTGATTCTGAATGTAACTATGCAGAGGTTTTACAGCTCTTGCTGTAGCTAAGGAAATTTGTTTTTGTACTGCCTAGATATGTAGAGCTCAGTAGCCCATATATACACATAAAGTGGTATTTCAGACAATTTGGTTTATTTATAGATCCTGCCTAATATTTGCACAATCTGTCTTTGATGTTTCAGCCTAGGGCCTTTCAAAAGCACTCAACAGTCATATTTAACTGGATCATGGGTATTTGACCAGCTGAATTATTCTTGGATCAGTGCTGACTGTAATGGGCTCTCACACACAGAATGCCCATGTGGACAGTTACATGTTGACTTCCCAGCTTCTTGTCACTCTGCAAAGATGAAACGTTGGGAAAGGTTTATCTTTGTCTGAGGGATGCAATGGTCTTAAATATAGTTTCCTTGCTCTGGCAGCTGTTCCTGTGGAGGACACAAGAATGCAGGAGAGAAACATGTTGCTATTTATTTCTTGTTTTTACCCATCTTTGAAAACAGTGGGTCCCAAAAATGGACAGGGCAATGATGTCCTTCTTACAGCACAGAAAAGCAAAATTCCCTTCTCTATTTTGAGACATCAAAGGAATCCATGTCCTTCTGGAGTGCATTTTCTTTTCCCAGTTAGTGAAAAAAGAAAACCTTTCCTGATCTTTTGATTCAGTGGAAGCTTACCCAACTCAGAAGCAGGGGTTTGCTGTTAGGACTAGAGTTTATAACATTGAAAACACAACAATTCTAAACCAGAAATGCCTTGAATCAACACAAGAATAACATCTTGCCCCATAGTCAAAGCTCCTGGTGGTGTTTATGCACTGTATCAGGCAGAATGCTCTTGCAGATCCAGTTTCACCAGCTCTGAGTGGTGTTTGTCCACATGGAAGCAGCTGGGGTGATACCAGCAGATCCATGAACCCTTCTGCTTTCTGACTGCCCAGCCATCCTGTGTGCCCAGCTCTGCAGGGGAGGTTCTCCCTGGTCTGAAGCCAAGCCTGTAAGGAGCTGCTTGCTTGGACAATGTGTGTCACCTGAACAAGGGACCAGGCCCCTCCAGTGAAGGAAACATCTCCAGAAACACAGGGAAACTCTCCATTCTAAGCAGAGCATTTAGTGCATGCAGCTTCCAACTGGGTTCTGTGGTTTGTGAGGCTCTACCAGGAGCTACCCAGCCCTGATCTTGGCAAAAGCCAACACAGCCTAATTAGAGCCTTTTCCAGCTAGCTCCAAAACCATCAGCACCATCAGCCAGTCTTGCAGCATGTCATGCTTGGCCACTCCACTGTCCCTGCCCCATGGAAGTGTCCTGGGAGTTCCTGGTGTTGGTTCGGTGCCTACAGGTAGGAAATCCCTGTGCCAGAGTGAGTCCACCAAATTGGCAGCTCCCAGCATCTTCTGTGCACTTGGTGTCTCCCAAGCAGCAGAGGGGGCAGGGAATGAGTCTGAATACATCAAGGAGGCAGCTATGACCTGCCAGGCATCCTTTGTACTGGGCAGCAGGATTGGAAATTTAACAGTGTTTTGGAGAGTCCCTATGGGCTACACTTGTACAATAAAAATGTTCCCTGGCCCTAAGGACAAGTGGCAAGGCATGACTTGTATCTGAATAGAGGAAATCTCTGTGCCCAAACTAGCTGCAATGAAAAGTCCCTGGCTGTGCTGTCCCCTGGGCCATGTCAGAGTTGGGAACAGACAAAAATACCTCTGCAAACTTTTTAAGTTACAAAATGCGTACAATTCCAAGCCAGTGCTCGAGCCCCTTAGTTTATTAATATAGATATATCCTGGATTTGAAGTTCAGGTCAAGGAGTTTTATTGATCATTATTCTTCCAGTCCCTCCTTGTTTATTCTTCAGTCTTTCTGGGCTAACAGCCTGTGGCATTCATGAGCCTGGCATGTGAAAATACATCCCTGCCCCAGATCAACACAGCTTTACTGTCAGAAAGGGCCATGGGACTGAAAAAAACAAAAAACAAACAAACAAACAAANACCACCAAACAAAACCACCAAAAAAACCCCTGAGACTTTCTGGGCCCTGTGAGTTGGAGAATGAGTCTGGCATTGGCCTGGGAATGGCCAGTGAACCCTGAACTTGGCTCCCATCATAGTGAGAGAGCAAGAGATGAACAGAGGTGAGGGCTGTGCCCTGCCACTGCAAGGGAAGCTGCCCCATTTTTTGTTCTTAGGCTGCTCTTAAATATTTTTGTCCAGTTCTTTCTCTCATTTTTGTTGCTATAAGGTTGGCAAAGCAAAAGCAGCTGATGCCAGTTGTTCCTTCTGTCCACAGGACATGGCCACTTGGCTGCTCCAGTTTCCTCTTCTCCTTTTGCTGTTCTCACCCTCTGAGAAAGGAGCAGCTGTTCTGTGCACCTCTGTCTGGGACATTCAGAGCAGGAGAATGTCCCTCCTCTCACACTAATGACCTTGTCCGTGATTTCTCAGCCTACTTGGAAGGAAAAGAGATTGGACAACATCCATTATTATTTAGATTGGAAGTGAAAACCAAACTGGGCTAATTCTTTAAAAAATACAGACTCCTCGGACCGGTGTTTCCTTTGGACATGTACATTCTAGTAGCATTTAATTTATTTCCTTAATTACCCCTCAAAATCTTTATTAAATATTACCAGTTTGGTCTGAACTCTGGTTTGCTTTGAAAGTTCTTGGGATCAGTTCCTATTGCCAAGAGAAGCTGGAACATTTCTATTCATTAACCAGGAATGACTGTGAAAGGGGCTTTGGGATCAGAAATATGGAGATATTGAAGTAAACTTTCTATTCTAAGTTTGAATCCCTTTTTAGATAACAGCTATTGCAGGGAGCAAGTCCAAACTCCCTAAACAGGGTGGGCAGAAAAAGTCAGTAAGAGATGATGTCTTGTCCAAGTGGCTCCCAGGACCTGCCGCACAATACTTTCAGTGGAGTCAACAGGTTTTGAGTCAGGTCTTGTGTGACTCTGTTCTGCAATAAACATAGAAGGATAGCAGTAATTGTAGACCATGGTGCTCATTTTGGTCACCATGGTATTATTATAACAGATTCCCAGTCCACAAACACACCCTTTCCTTTGACAGCCCAGAAAATCCTGTGAACCAAGCATGCTGTTGAAAGAAGGCTGCAGATAATGTGGTTTCCCTGAGCCTTTCAAACATGTTATAAAACCAGAGGAGCTGCAGTAATCATCATTATTAGTAAGCAGACTTGGAGCCTGAGTCTGAATCTGCTGTGAGTATAAACAACCTGTGCTCATGTGCATCCTCCCTGCCTTCGGTGATGAGTGTTTCACTGTGAGATTAGGGGTTGAAGGCTCTGAGATAATGATTTCAGCTGTGTGCCTCTTAGCACTGTAAAGCCCATAGAATGTCAGAACATTTATTGCTGTGACTTAGTTGCAAACTCCCTGGAGTGGACAAGGGTTGTGGACCTCATGATAAATAGCACACGCTAATATTTAGCAAATGATAATGTAGACCACAGAAAAGTGGGAAGAGAAGAAAATATATTCCCAAGGGCTGATAACTAATGCAAAGAGCCAAGAAACAGTTTATAGTGGGAGGGAATTTCCCCAGCTTCCCTCCTCCATGCATAAGTCACTGCCTTATGGATGCGTTGCACAGGGCCCAACATTGATCTGTCCAGCACCAAAGTTACTCCTGGCAGGAGTTCAGAACATACAAACTCACAAAACCCTGCAGGCAGAGCAGACCTGATGTTTTCCAGCCCCAGCTGGAAGGTGGTAGAGCCTATATTTGAATCAGATGAAAGGGCTTGTGACTAAAGCTTAACTGGTTGTTTATAGGGCTTCTCTGATGCATCTGTGCCATCTGCTTCGGGCAGGTATCTAACCAGACCACTTCCCTGTCACCCCTTCCCAGTTAGCCCCTTTCCAGAGAGCTAAAACATCCTCCATCTTCTTTCACCCAACCAACAAGGACATATTTGTGCTAGAAATCTCCCTCTGCCTGGGATATGCCCTCCTGGAAGAGTGACATTCCCTGACCGTAAACAAAAGTGTGTCATTGCAGCGGTTGAGGCACACACAGCATGGTGTCAGAGGGTGGTGGGTGAGCCCTTCTGGGATCAGAGTCCCTTGGTGAGGTGTTGAACATCCATGTGCACAGACAGCACTGTTCTGGTGAGTGCTGTGCCAAATTATGTCAGTCCTTGAGGCTGGAGGGTTTGTACAGCTGGTAAGGGGTTGGGCTAAGCTGGGGGCTGGGGTGACCTACGGCCCCTTTTCCTTTATATGGCCTTTAAAAGAGGCAGTTGAAAGGTGGATGATGCCAACCAGCTGTGCCTGCCACTTCCAGTCTGGGATAGGGAAGGGGATGGGCATAGTGAATTCTTGGTAAATGAGTAGAAAGGGAGGAGAGGGAGAAATGAGAGGGGCAAGTCACAGTCTTGAGACATGACAGGCCTACAGTGGATGAGGCAGCTTCTCCTTAATGCCTGCAGGAAATCTGGGTCATTAGAGGGTGATGGATGCCTTAGCAGAGCTGTCTGTCCTGTGGTGATGGAAAACGTCCACCTCATGCAGCACCACTGTGCTTAGGCCACAGCTGAAATGAGCAGAGGCAGAGGGTGGCAATGCCTAAGGGCTTTAAATGATACTTTGGGGTAGAAGGTGAAAAATGATGCGGGTAAACAACTGATTGCGAGAGGTAAGGCTTTGATTTGCAATTGAATTTGATTTTTTCCTTCATTTGCGGGAAATACTGACTGTCAGTAATCAAACATTCAGTCAAGACACTTTTGAGAGACAAGGATTAGAACTGCAGACTTGGGCTCATAAGGTGAGAATTAAAGTTTCCTGTGTGATTATATGGAAACTGCAGTAAAACACACATAAAACCAAATTACGAGTCATGTGTTTCAGATGCTGGAAAGGGAGGGATGATGGATAGCCTGTGGCAAAATCCAATGTATGTACGTGTGACTGCAAAAGATCAGAAGAAGGCATAAGCATCTGATTTAGAATACTTGTAGTGCAGAGGCAGATTCGTAGCATATGTCGAGAGCTTATAGGGAACAGACCATGCAATATGTGATACCACACGCAGAGAGCCAGCACTCTGGAAACTTCCTTCTCCTGGGAAAAAGATCATGGAGCAACATTTATTTTAAAGAGGCACCCTCGTGTTTTATATATTTGTGCTTTCTGTCATGATATTTGATAGCACTGCATTTCATCACTTGCAGACATGCTGCTTGGGAAGGCAGGCCTGGAGAGTACCTGTGCTCCACTCCAACCCCTTTCCCGTGGCTGCATGCCATACTAGTCCCTTTATTTGGCCATTGTGTGTTCTGAGAGCAAACTGTGTGTAGTTGGGTTGAAATAACGAAGTATATCCTGGGAGAGATGCACTGGAGGACGATACCATGGATTAATAGACCCAAGGAGCAGATCAGTGAGATGCTCACAAATAGCAAGTCCAACCCTTCCTCCTGAGTTCAAACAGAACTTAACATGAAATCTGTACACTTTCAAACCCCTGTGTTCTCAAATCAAAGCAGCAATGCCCTAATTAAAGCCACTTTAACCCTGATTCCTTAAACATAACGCAGGGGAGCTGGTTGTCCTGCCTGTGCCCTCCCTATGACCACCCTGACAGTCCTTTTTATGAGCAGACTGGAACACTGTGCATTCACCTCTGGCTGTGGGCAACCAGGAGCCTCTGATAGTGTCCTACCTCTTGCTGGACTGGAGGTGACTGACTGGTGGAGGCACATCTCTACCAGCCAAAAATCTCTCATCTATGATGACACAGACCCTTCTGTCAACATCTCCTTCACACTGGATGAAATATCATTTGATTGAGGCCAGAGGCAGCAACCTTCCTCCTTCAGATCTGTTTTCCAGTGAGCAAGAGCTGCTTTCAGGTATTGAACAGGCAGCCAAGGCCTCTTACTGCTCTTTGCTGACGCCATCACTCAGCATCCTCCTACAGCATAGCTGGGGGAGTGGGGGGCCCTCTGGCTACTTTCCAGCCACCAACAGCTGCATGTTCTCCAGAGAAGTGACTCTGGTCCCAGGGAGATGGCCTGATGCAATGGCATTTGGAAAGACATGCAGCAAAGCAGCAGAACTGGGAGGAAGGGATCATTGCTGGGATAAGAATGGTGGAAAAGACTACAGGAAGGAAAATGGCAATGAGAGACGTGGCTGGAAATGGGAGAGAAGTGGGAGTGATGGAAAAGGAATGAAAGAGGAAACTCTGAGAGGAGCAGTTCAATCACTTTGTAGATAATACAGGATACTTGAGCCAGGTTTTCAATTTTTCTTTTTTTTTTTTTTTAATATTCCAGCTCTGATCTGAGTTACTGCAGAAGAATTGTTTTATTGTTCTGTGCCTGACTTTCCCCATTTATGAACCAGATAATGACCATCAGCAAACCTATAGCAGGTGAGGGCATCTTCAGATCCAAGCCTGGAAGTGTTGACACTTGAGCTTTATTGATAGACATGTGGAGACAGGCTGTCTCTGTGAATACTTCTGCAGAAATCTTCTTCAGTCTCTTTAAATTTGGCAGCTCCTAGAGCACATGCACCAAACCTGAAGCACCTTCACAAGGTCTGACACTGGTACTTATGCCTTAACTGTTCTGCCAGCTCATGGCAGGTTTTGCAGTGTCTGGTGTCAGAGGGGAGGGTGCAGCAGAGCTCTGAGCACATCCCTAAGGACCAACCACCCATAAGATTTGTTTGCAGTTCCAAAAGTGCAAGTGAGGTCTCTGTCTGAACCTGTCCTGGAAGCCTGGACAGACCTGGGTGACCTTAGATGGGTCAGTTATTCCCTCTTTTCTTCATCTCTGCATTTTAAAAATGGAATATGAAGATACTTTGCAGAAGAGTGATGCAGGTAAGTAAGGTAAAGAGTAGGATGTGATGGAATATATTCAGAATCCATGGAAGTGCTCAGATAAAAGTTCTCCATGAAGGTAGATGCTGTTATCTGCCATTCATCTGCCATTCACCTCACTGCACTCCACCCTGGTCACAGATCATTAACATCACTCAGAGACTTGAAATGTTTTCCACAAATTGCTGAGATGTGCTGCTTCTCATTTCAATAGGTCTTAGGCAAGACAACAGAAGAAAGTAATGCAGTGTCACAATGCTGATATCAAGCGAGTCACAGATGCTGATACCAAGAGACTTATTTAGTCCATTTTGATCTTTTTTGTCTTGCTTTTCTCTTCTCATCAAACAATCACTGGTGGACTCCACAGCTGTGTCTCTCTGAGATCCTTCCTTAGGATCCACAGCCCAAGCCTGAAGCTCCCTAAAGAACCATTTTGAAGATCTTCACCGTGTCTTCAGCTTTGGTTACATCTCTTTTCAGAACCTGAGTATGTGATGAGGTTTTCAGACAGAAGTATGACAGATACAGTTGTGGCTGTTGTATTTGATGTAGGCTGCTGCTTGTGCTTCACTGGCCTGTACATGCAGCAGAGTGTTGGAACTGCTGGTACACAGTAGGGAGCCAGGGATGTTCAATAATCTGGTGTTCAGTTGCTTAGAAGTTTCACATCTTCTGAACCATGGCAGTATTTGGCCTTTATTTTCTCCCCACTGTGCTGTCCCAGAACTGCCCTGGCCAGTTACTCATGCCAGTCTGAGTCACATAGCAGCTGGAACAAGCTTCTCTCTGCATTAGTTTTTGGAAATGTTTGTGCTTTGAAAGGGTAGGGCCCGTATAGAAGACACTTCATTTTCTCCAATTTACATCATTTTGCTGCTCAGATGTTTGGTTGGTTGTTTTTTGGGGTGTGTATGTCTCCAAACTTCCAGAACTCTGTTGAAACAGCTATTTCTCAACTGGTGATGGAAATTTGTATTTATGTTTAGTGGAATGACGCAAAGAAATAAAGAGTTCTTTCTTCATGACCATGATTCCCTCCCTCCACCTTTAAATCACAAGAAGTTGACTATTCAGACATGAAGCTGATCCAGAATCCTGTTCTTGTACTGAGGTGACCCCATATCCATGGTGGAAAAGGAGTTCTGATGTGTGCAAAGAGTGTCTGTAGGAACTACAGACAGGAACTTTTTCACATGCCAATATACCTTACTGCACTTCCTGTGGGCTAGCTGACTTTCACCAAGTTGGGAAACATCCATGGAGCGCCGTGAGTGGAAGTGACATATTTACCTCGCCTTGTCTCCTTTCATCCCATTTTAGACCTCAAACTGTCTGACAGCATTAGGAGGCCCCACAGAAAGAGAACTTGAAGTCAGTACTGCTGGATTTACTGTATCTCTGTGCTATCTCCTGACACTAACATTAACTGAATACATCAGGAATGGGGCGAATTTTTAGGGATATGGGAAAGAGGAAAATCTTAGAAATGAAACTTGGAAAACCAAATCTGCCTGCTATGTTTGTCATGCAATTAGTCAAGGAGCTGGCTCGCATAGTTGTGTCTGAAAACCAGAAGAATCAAATGAGAACCAGAGGAAACCACAGGAAAATATGTTGTATTGATCTTTACAAATGAGCAGCAGTCATTAAAAGAGTTAGTAACTAATCCAATAAATTTGGCTTCCATGTCTAATGAAGGAGGCTAAATAAAGAGGGAAGAAGAATTTGCTGTGCCATGCATTCACATGGAGCCATATTTGTATTATCTAACCCTCAAGAGAGTTACCAAAATGGAATGTAAATGATGGAAAAAGGAAGGCGTGAATTTTGCCATCATGGAATACTGGAGAAAAGACTAAACAAAGCAAATCTTTAAGCTGTTAAAGCAAACCTCATCCCTGGTGAAGAAGAGTTTACTGAATTTTCTTTGTGACTCAGAGCATAGTTTAGTTATTAGTTTGATTCCTTTGGTGGCATGTAGGAATTATTCAGCCCCTCTACACATGTTGACTTCACCATTGAAAAGGAACATGGATGACACACACATAGATTTGTAGGAAGGAAATCCAGACAAAATTAAACACTTAGTTTGATCCAACGACAGGCCAAGTAGATGAAAAGAATATGGTCATTTGATCTGTGCAAAAAAGATGTCTATTCATGTACTGAGGCAAATAATATATTGTTTCACGAGGACTGAGCTGAAAATTTAATTTAATTGACTGGAGATGAGGATTATAAAGCAGACAGAAAACAGGCTGGAGGCACCAGAAACATAGTGATGAATAAAGGCCAAGACTTGGTGGAAGATACCTCAGGGGAACGGAAGGGAACAATGTTAGACTGTTTTTGCTCAAGATCCTTATAAATGGTTCGGAAGGAGGGTTGGCTATGGTAGCTCATTGTGGGATGGTGCTCATCTTGGGAGAGATCATGCTTTCCAAAGCACTAGTACTAATAGCTTTTGATCTGGAAAACTTTGGATGAATCAAAATCACAGCAAATGGTCCCAAAAAGTTCAGTCTGGGGACCTCACCAGAGTCCCAGGGAATGTACCTGACTGTAGATGCTTTCTACAGAAGTCTTAATCCATGTGGTTCACCATTTAGAGCAAACAAATTCTCTTAGTTTCCATTAGGGTTCAGCCTCTCCCGTTTATTTATCTCATATTTGTCTGACTTTGCCTACCTTGGATTCTCCATACCAGAGCCTCCTGGCTGACCCCATGGACATGCTGTTTCAGTTCCTGGTATTTGAACATGTATTGTGATTCTAGCAAGCATCTTGCTACTACTAAATATTTCAGACAGAGGGCTGGTGAAGCAATAGGACCTGTGGGATCTCTGTTTCCTTACTAAATTTACTGTTCTCCAGCCTGTTTCCAGAGACCTGGGAACTGCTCAGTGAAAGTTGAACTTCAGGACTGTCCTTTGGGGAATATCACCATTGCTTTGAGATGGAGATTCATCCCTGGAGTTACCAGGTCACTGTTACCTCTGATTGTGGGTGTTCAGCTGCCCTGTTGAGGGGAGAAGGGCATGGTGCTGGATGAGAAAAGAGATGGGCAGTGCAGCTGGCCCTGCTGTGCACACCTGAGCAAAGGAGCTGGACAGGTAACCCTCTTTCATATCCGGAAAGAAGTGCAGGGAGGGAGTTAAAGGGAATGCAGAGCAATTTTCCCATCATTTTGCAATGCATTGGCTGGCACCGTCCAGCACTAGCTGTATGGTTCAGTTTTTATTTGTTCATAAGACATTGCTGTGCTACCCTAGAAGTCCTATAGAAGTCCCTGTTGTGTGTCTTCTGCAAGGCTCAGGAAGAAACACAGTGAGGTTGTCTATGCTGGACCAGTTCTGCAAGGCTGGTTCATTTTCCATGCTGTGAACTCCCTGGGGCAGGGAATGTCCTAATGGGTTTCACTTACAGAGGAGGATGGCTCAGGCAGGGGGTATAGCTCAGTGGTAGAGCATTTGACTGCAGATCAAGAGGTCCCTGGTTCAACTCCAGGTGCCCCCTCAGCTGCTGCTTTTTAGGTCAGATATTAGATGAACAATTTTTTATTGTGAGGGTGGTGAGGAACCGGAACAGGTTCTCCAGAGAAGCTGTGGATGCCCCATCTCTGGAAGTGTTCAAGGACAGGTTGGATGGGGCTTGGAGCAGCCTGGGATAGTGGAAGGTCTCTGCTCATGTCAGGGGATTGAATGAGAGGATCTTTAGGGTCTCTTCCAATCCAAACAGTTCCATGATTTTATGATTTTTTGTCGTTTTAAGGAAACACACACAGTGCTTAGACATTGAATAGAAGGATTAAGATTATGAAGGAAATTAAATCATGAGCAACCAAAGGGACAAGCCACAGCCAAAAAACAAGTGAAAATGGAGAGAAGGAGTGAGTATTAACCACAGGCGCACATTTATTTCAGCCCCTGCAAGAATCTCCATTTTTCTCAACTCAAACTGTGGGAATCTTAGGGGCACAAATGCCAAATTTTCCTCTTCTTCTACAGTGCCTGGATGAAGGAGACATTGCTCACATACTCCTGTGCTTAAGTGAACATTGGTTTGGGTCTTGAGTGGGAGGGATGACTAAGAACTAAGAATTAATTGCTTGATTCATTCTCTGATTATTCTTTACAAGTATTAGAAAAGGTGTTATTATCTGTTCAAAGATCATTATTTTAATTGTGCTTTGATAAGAACAGAAAACAAGGGAATCAGTCACTCATTGTGGTCCACTAGTAGTGTATTAAAGAAAAATGCAGAATCCCATGAAGCTTTTCCCAAAGATGACATTTATTAGGTTGTAAAATAACCTCCCACAGAAGCATTTGAAGCTCTGTCACTTAACTGATAAATTACTGAGGCCAAGAGGCCATAAGACCTCCCTAAATTATTTGCTGTTAGAACTAGAGTGAAACTTAAAGAAAAATTAGTTTGAAAATTTCCAGTGACTGTAAGTATCCCTCAACCCTTGCAAAATTGTGAGAGAAACCAGATTTATATTGGTTCTGAATGTCTAGATTTAACTTCTACCTACTGGCCACTATGAGATCTTTTAAGGTTGAAGAAACTTAGTTCTCTCTTTGAATACTTATAGTCTGTGATTAAAAAACCTCACAGCCTTTTCTTTGTAAAAATTAAAGAGGTAAATCTTCTCATGTCTTTCTCTAGAATGAAGTTTCCCAATCCTTTATTCATTCTTGTGTCTTTTCCCTCAATAGTTTTTAGTTCCTCAGTACCTGCAGCCTCTAGAATGGGCTCTGAATACCAGCAGTTGCACCAGTGCCAGGTTGGGTTGTTACATAATTTCTTCACTTACATCTCTAGTACATGCATTATGCTGCTGAAGATGTCTATGCAACACCACTTAGATTCTGTCACTTTCTAGGCTTTTTCCAGTTTTCTTCTGGCCTCCTTTCTCATGCCTGAGAATCAAGTTCTCTGTTTAATCTTACATTCAGGACTTTACTGAGATTCATACTGTTAGCTTGTGTGGAGTTTACTGAATTCTTCTCGGGATTGTTTTGCTTTATTGTCCTCTGTATTCCATCCCACTTCCCAAAATTCCACAAACTTACTAAATAATAGTTTAACCTTTTCTTCCGTGTCAGCAATAAAAACATTAAATAGCAACTGGTAAGCCAACATCTACAGAGGGCTGAAAGTTCACTTGCTGAGTGAACATTTGCCATTTACTATTTAATTTGGAATGGTATCAGCTGGTCTCCAATTAATCTACACTGTACTATGTTTATTTTAAACCAGCCAAGTATATTACTCAGTAATTCAAATTTGGTGCTCTTCAAAAGTCCATTACCTCAACACTATTATTTTATCAACCTCATTTCTAGGCTCATCAAAACACAAGACAGGATTAATTAATAAGACTCCTTTTCCATTACACGTTGTTAATGTATATTAATTATTTATTTGTTGAACCCTGTCACAGATGTTCTGTGATCTTGCCCATGACTGATGTGCTGCAGACAAGCCCATGATGATAGGCTTAATTACTCCTTTTTAATGTGTGTGGTATATGGAGAGCATCCACTTATTTACCCCCTCCTAAAATCTTCCTGAAGTTTCAGGAAAGCATTGTGTTGCAGTGAGCTGGACACATACATAACAAACAGCTACTGGATTTCACTAAGGAATTTTAATTTTTAATACTATTCTAAATGTGTCTGTTGGTTTTTATTATTGTATCATGCTCCCTTCTGAGTAGCTGTCTGCCTACAGAATCTCTTGGGTATGTTCTTCTTGAGGAAAGAGACAGGAGCAATCTTTGGAAAGATCACCTGACCTGGTCCGAACCCAACTATGTTATTTTCCATTCTTTTCCTGCACCCATCACATGAGCATGGGAACATCTGGTAGTGCATTAGGCAAATCATCATACATCTTTCAACTATTGTTTTTATAATCTCTCCTCTGGGGAAGAGTATTTGAAGTGCAGCATATTATTTTCTTAGGATTTTGAGGCAGTTTGACTTTTGTGAAATGTGTATCCTCTTACATATTTTAGAATCACAGCATCATTAAGGTTGGAAAAGACCTTTCAGATCATTAAGTCCAACCATTAGCCTGGCACTGCCAAGCCCAACTCTAAAACATGTCCCTCAAAGCCACATCTACACATCTACATATCTCCAGGGGTGAAGACTCCACTGCTGCCCTGGGCAGTCTCTACCAGTGGTTGACAACCCTTTCAGTGAAGCTGTTTTCCCTAATATTCAATCTAAACCTCCACTGGTGCAACTTGAAGCCATTTCCTCTTGTCCTATCACTTGTTACCTGGGAGAAGAGACTCATCCCCAGCTTGCTACAACCTCCTTGCAAGTACCTCTGCCTTTTCCTCATTCTTTGTCATTATGTTTTTGTCTGCTTCTGGTAAAGGATTCTTCTTACTAACCCTTCTTCGGTTGGTAATATATTTATAGAAACTTTTTTTTTTACAGCAGTAGCTGCACTTTTATTTCATATAACAGATACAAAAGAATTGAACCATGTACATTCTGTGAAACACAATGGGATTTGAAGTAGTCTGGAGTTTCTAAAGGAATTTGTTTCACCATTTTGATGAGACCCGTTTTTATTTTCCCATAGATCCAGAGGATCATAATTGCTAACCATTGTCTTCTTCTGGTCCCTGACTATGTCTTGGAGATGACCTAAGTGCAGACAACAAAGATACGGGTGCCGAATTTCAGAGTTCTTCAGGAAACTAGAAGAGACAGTGGAGGAGAGATTTGCTGTGCCATGATGTTCTCAGCTGGATGAGTTTCTTGTATGAAATATCTCTGTGCCCATACCTGTCCCATAGTTATATCCATCTCTCCAGCCTGACATGACAGACATTAGTCAAAAATAGCAGAGAATGGGAGCTTAGCATCAGCCTTCCCTGTCAGCTCTGCTCCTGCCTGTTGGAAAGAAACATTCCTTCTCTGAGGCACTGGGGATTTCAGGTTGAAATGTTGGAACGGCATAAATTAGGAAGGGGGAATATTTGATTCAGGAATCTTAACCCAGAGTTTGGAACATGTTGGCAAAGCTGAGTTCTGGGTATGCAGGTGGGCCAATGATTAATGGCTAAAACTCAAGAAGAGCTGTGTTATAAATAGAGAAATTTGTGTTACTTCTCACAGAATAAGACTCTGCCTCTTTGCAATGGCCAGTTTTGATACCCACTGGAGTTACTGACAAGGGTTTGCCATCTGATAACATGTTGAGGCAAAATTTATAGGCTTCAGGGAGAAGTCCTTTGCTCAAATTCATCACCTTCCTGAGGGTAGAAATGCAACTCTGAGATATTGAAAACAATTAAAACTTAACATGATTGTGTGCATCTAACTAAACACCTTAAGATCAGCAATTCCCAAAGTTTCCTATTTTTGAAACACTTTTTGAGAGAACAGTAGAGTTTTCCTCTGCACGTCCAGGTTTATGATCATTTCCAGTTCGGGACTCAGGATCCATCCTGGTTTGTGAACCCCTGTTCCTGCCCTGTAGGGAGTAAACACGGTCCTTGCTGAGCCCCTTGGGTCACTGTCTGCACTTTCATGGGATTCTCTGTTTCCCTGTGCTCTATAACTTCCATTGAAAATGAGAAAGCATCAGTAGTGCAATGCAGGAGAGAGGAAGGATTTAATCACTCCTCTGTCTGTTCCTACCTTTTCAATTTTCAAGAACAGGATCATTGATCTCCCGTTTTCTTCTATAGCACATGGGACACACTCATGGGTAAGTATTTACTGGATGGATTTGGGAACAGATCTTTGAATCAAGATTGTGGAGAATTTTGCAGGCTTCCCAGTGAGTTTTGCACCATGATTTATATAATTGTTCATTGAAAATTTATGTCACTTTCATCAACTTAGTGTAGCGAAGATGGTGTTGGTATCTGTGGTACAAACTGACTGAAAATCCATCCTGCTGTTAATAAATGGAGTCTGCAAACACAGTGGCATTTTACTGTTCTTAAAAATTTGCCTGCTTTTGGCTGTGCTGTGGAAAAATAATGCCTGCTGGAGTGTTTCTGCCTCTGCCTGTCTTCTGACTGTGACCTGACATGAACTTGTTTATGTAATGCTTCCTAGCAGCAGTGCTGCTGCTGGAGACAGGGCTGTTCCTGTGAGCAGAGGTAGCTCCATATCCAACTTTGAAGGTTTTTCGACCTATTCAACTTAACAAATGTGATTCTGGGAAGGAGAAGGTTTCTCCCTGGACATATCACTGGCACTGGAAGCCAGGAGTGTTTTCTCTCCAACTCCTGTGTCAGGTGAGCTTGCTGAGAAGGGCTGTGTTTGTTCTTTTGTATTGTTATCTGTTGCCAAAGGCTCCTTGTTTTCTTGTGTTGCAGTTCCTCCTCTCCAGCAGATAAGGGTGAGAATTGCAGTGAGGTGACTCCTGTTTGTTAGGTGTCACCATGTGGACTGGGAAGATTTGATGCCTTAGCTCAGGATGGTGGAGTTTCAATCAGTTGCCTCCACAGGAACATTGCTACAGCAGTCCAAGGCTCTGTGGCTGACGTTTCATGGCTTTGGTGTCATCATCTCTGCAGGAGTCAGTCCCAATGTGACATAATAAACAACAATATTTAGTTTCAGGCCAAGAATTTTCTTAATCCTTTATGATGTTTGTGGAAGTCGTGATTTCTTCAATGTAGCACAAATCCAACATACGCAAGGAATAGACATCCTCCAGATGTGCTTCCAGGCCTAATTCCAGGTCTAGAAATCCATACCATACTTCATTCAAGAGCAATGGGAAGAGGGCCTGGATACACCTTTATTTCTTTGAGCTGCCTCCACATTTCAAAAGCAGAGGCTTTGCAGCATGAAACTGTAATTTAAGGATATTCCTTTGCTGATTTCAAGCACTCAGTTCTTTGAATTTTAAGAATTAAGTGCTCTTGGGGTGGAAGTGATGTGTCTCAGCTGAAGTCTATTTTAAAATAATCTGCTGGTGATCAGCCGTCTATGGCCAGACATCTGGCAAGAATCATGTGGCAAGAATTAGACCTGTAAGTTCAGCATACCCCCCTGAGAGGAGTTAGACTGCTCCAGTGGAGTGTGTTCCCTGGGACAGCAATTCTGACTCATTTCCATGCCACAGACTTACGCATCCATACACAGCAGACCTCAGACTGCAATACTGGACACCAGGTATTCTGCTTGTTTTTTCTCAGATGCTAAGGCTTATTTATAGGGCTTTCCCCCATCTCTTTCCTTTCCTCACTGTCTTTTGTTCTTAATTTTCTCTCTTCTCCACTCCACTTTCTATGTGGGTAAAATGACACATCTCAGCTTATAATTTATGTTCACATGTACTTGTCTCCTGTTCATGCTCACGATGGCTTAGAAAGCCTAAAGGGATATTCTGTAATTTAGTGTCCATTCATGTGTGTTTTCAGTGCTTTCCATTAAACAGCAACACACAGAAATGTTGGCAAGAACAAAGGTAACAGAAATGCCATCCCCACTATTCCATGGAGTACAAAACAGGCATTACAGTGATAAATTTGCCTTGTTTTCTTCAGGAACACCTAATCACTTCGAAGACTGTCCCTCTGACTACCCAGTTTTTCTATCTCCCTGTGAACTGCTGCAACCTGGAATTGGGACTGTTTGGGCAGATGGTGCCAGAAACACCTCAGCTGTCATCCCAGCCAGGGAAGCTCTTAGAAGTGCCATGAAACTCAACTATATCCCTAGTTTATATTCCTAGGGAATACAGAATACAGTACGGTATGGACATGTTTGGGCTGGCTCCACATGGAGTAAGACTGGCACCCTGTCTTGGTTTGAAAAGTTTGTTTGGGAAGGCTCCCTTCAAAACCACCTCCCTCCAAATTATTATAATTTTGAAATTAAGGGGCTCTCAGGCAAAGATATGGGAATAGGAATAACAGTTCTTTACTGGGAAAATTAAAATAAAAATGCAGTAGTACAAAAAAATCCGCTGACAGAGTCAGAATTCAACCTGACACCTTGTTGGTCAGGTTGTTCATAGCAGTCCAATTAAATGGTGGCTACAATCCTCCTGGAGTCACAGATGTGGTTCTGTTGAAGCAATGATCCTGTAGAAGGGTGTAGTTTTCCTCTGAAGGTTCAGTGATGGTGAGATGGGTCTGGTCTTCCTCTGGGAATCCAGTGGAAACAGGCTGCCTTGGTGTTCTGACTCTCAGATTTTATCCAGGTAAGAATGGTTGGCTCCTCCCACTGAGTGGAGCATCTCCCAATGGGATGATGTAATTTTATCAGTCATGCAGTGAGCCTTAATGGCCAATTAACAGCAGATGTCCCCTGGAGGGAAGATGGGTCGTGGAAGAGATAAAGAAACACTGCCCCACTTGGTTTTAACGGATGGCAATAGAATACATAATTTTGGTTAAATCTTGCAACCTAAGACACACCCACAGAACCTCCAAGCTGATGTGCCTCTGGATGGGGTCCATAAATTCAACAGATGATGTCCCTGGTATAATTTCACTCCATCTGGACCAAGCTGGTGCATCTCCCTTCCAAGTACTGCCCTGCAGCATGACTTAGCAAAGCTTGGTAGGGCATCAGCTTGGAGATCTCTCCGTCTTGTGGCACAAACTAAATAAAAGCTACAGGGCAGCATCCAAATTCGTATTTCACTTGGGAGCCTCCTCAAGGGCATTCAGTGTACTTCTGTCCTTTCTTTCCTAGGTGTCTGTTATATCTCTGTCTCTCTTTGCTTAAGGCAAATTTTGACTTATCAGCAAGTTAACCTCATTTTAATAACCTTTTATTTTGAATTTGCAGTACATAAGCATGGCTTTGGTTTGCTTCAGATGGCCAGGGCTGCATCCTGCAGTATAAAAACCACTGGTAGAAAGCAGGGAATGGAACTGATTCACCAGTAATAGCATCTCAAATGCATTTATTTATTTCTTAAGTGGCCTGGGAAATGCTTTCATGGAAAACCACAAACTGTGACACATGTGCATTGATGGATGGGTGGTTTTTGCTGAATACAGAAACCAACAACTCTGTATCTAGAGTGATTGGAGGCATGGAGACCTTGCCGACACCTCTGTGGCACAGGATCATCCAAGCAGGATAAGGTCATACCAGAAAACTTGCAGGAATCTCAAAGCACGATCTGACAAACCTTGCAAGATCAAAACCATCAGTATTCTTCATGGATTCTCCTTTCCAGACTCTGGAATCTATTTCCTCAAAAAGAGGTTAAAGGAAGAAAGGTACTTTAAAGTTCCTCTTTGTAAATGAAATTATAATTGATGGAAAATTAAAGCAATTGATGTAATATAAGCCTCCTGGTAACTGGAGAAGGTGCTACAGAGACTTCTCTGTAGTTATACAGAGTTATACATCAAGAAACATTCTTAATCTCCTAGATAATGTCGAAAAGGAATGACATTTATTATCTACAAGTCCTCACAAGCTGAGGATGCAGTTTATAAAACTGTATTTGGCTCCCCTTCTTTTTCCTCCTTTATTGTAATCCTTCACCATGGATCATTTTACATCCAAACTCACCTTCATCTGTTATCATACTTTGGTGATTTATCAGCATCACAAAGTTCTGATTAATAAGGCTAGAAGGACATCCATTAGAAGAACTAAGAATGTGTGATCATTTCCTCTCAGGCTTTCATTAGCTGTGGCTGTCCTTCTGGGAGTTTTATCTTTGCCTTTCTATTCCCAGACTAACGCACATGAGGCTTAAAAATAATATTGTATGATTAATCTTTTGTTTCTCTCGGCTTTTAAAACCTTTGGTCAAGATGGAATATGATCTCCATGCTGTCAGCTGAAATAAGTAGAAACAACCCAAACTGTACAAACACACTCTTAATGAATGAGGAGGCAAGTCAGAATAATAGATGGCTTGATTCAGCCTCCTTCATTCAAGATGGAAAATACAAAGCTCTACAGATAATCCTATGATCATATAAAATATTTGTGGGGTAGATAGGAATTACACTCAACAGTGTCTTTTCCAAAAGAACTTCTTTTTTCTTTACATTGCTTTGGTTTAAAATGGAACGAGTTGTGGTGAAATACCCCTCTGGTATTTTCAGGTTGCTGTGCTAAGTGAAGTGGGAAAGGTTCTGTTTCAGAGTTTCTATACTAAGCTCTCTTTTTAATGAGACACTCCTAGGTTAAAAATACCTCCTGAAAGCAACTTCCCACGTCTTTCCTACATTAGTGACAGATTGGAGAAGAAAATGTGGAGTACGCCTGAAAGTGATAAGTTGAGGTAGAGGTCTAGCCAAAGTCAAGTGCTAGGGAGTTTCAGCTGTAGAGAGCTGATGCTTTGAATTATAATCAAGTGATTAATGTTTCTAATGTAAGTGGGTTTGGGAGTTACAAGGCCTTGCAGCAGCAGCTTGGATAAGAATGGTGAAACCTGCTTTTAGAGTTATTTTATTTATAGCACATTCATTAGGTTGGGCAAAATGGACAACATGTGCTTATGTGGTTAATGATAAATCCTTATGAGGACTAAACTAGTGTGCTGAGTTATGACAAAGCCATTTGTAGGTCAGATTTTTCTGGAGAAAGACTGGAGAGACAATTCCTATTTGTTTGGGGGTGGTGAGGAGCAGGAAGAGGGGAGGAGAAGAAACCAGCTTTTCTCCTACTGTAAAATACATAGGATGTAAATGCTACAGATCTTCATTAATATTTAAAGGTCATTTTCCCCTGAAGTTTATGTAGCTGCCTTCATAAATACCAAAAATAGCATGGGGAGGAGCAGACATGCATGGAAAGGTATACAAATATTTTTTTTATAAAATAACAGATAATCCAATTTTAACATATGAAAACTGCAAAAGCCAGAAAAGAATACATCTCTGAGGAATTATAATTTTTCTTGTGGGATTCAGACAATCTAGAATGAAATGAAAGCTATTGAAGGAAAAAAAAAATTATGTAAGACTATTCCTTCTGTTTGAATTCACCACACCTTAATCCTGCTGCTGTAAGCAGTTTAAGGTTCTTTTTCAAACAGAAATGGTTTCCCCAGATTAGAGTATAGTTAATAAATCCAGTATTTTGGCACATGGTTCATACTGTGGTTTTAGTTATAGATCTGCCAAAAGGATAACAAAAGATTGGTTCCCTTCCTCTATCCTTAACCAGGGTTGTGCAGGTCCTTCAGCCACAGGTCCCACCGGTTTCCACCAGAGACCATGATGCCATTTGGACTGAGGAAAAAAAAAAAGGAAATAAAAGAAAGGCAAACAAGTAAAAATAAAACCCTTATAAATTCTCTTTCTATAGCAGCCACATGCATGCGTATTATTTCACCCTAAAATCTCAATAGTTGCATGTTGCACATCCTCACAAATAAACAGGCAAGACCTGTCCATTTTGAACAAGACATTTCCCTTCCTCTGCTCTTATTTCTAGGTGAAATGGAAATGTGATGTTCATTTTCAAGGAAGCAAGTTGCCAAGTGAATACTCTCAAATGTGTTCCCCTACCTCTACTGGGTGTTGCTGCAGGTGCTATTTGTGAATGAGCTCAGATTATCAGAACACACTTTCAGAAAAGCTGACTGATTATAGTGAGTATTTTTAGCAAGAGAGAATGGCACCTAGTGCAGAGAAACTTAATTGTATATATATATACACACACACATATATACAACAAAAAACAGGTACAGGAAGCTCTTTCAGATTTATTCCCTTTGAAAAGTCATTTATTAGTCTCAGGATGGTCAGTTAATATAAGACATGATGGCTTTCCCCCTTCCTTGATGCCTTGTAATCCAGAGTGGATCCCTGCTAGGAAGATGTACTTTAGTGCCACACGGCGTCTTGGGCTCCAGTGGTGACTGCATGAAAACTTAATGGCCTAATCACAGTTTACCTCCTTTAGAGGCTACACAAGATGTCTTGTTTCTGACATCAAAAGTCATGGCAACACCATCATAATATTTATTTTATAGATATGAAACAATCTGTGTTTTGGTCTGACAGGTAAAAACATATCTCATTTTTGACCCCCTTGGTAGGCATAGCAAATTAGGTGCAGAGATTGAAATAATTAGCTAGGCTAGTTATGGAGCAGGAGGGTCAGCACCAGAGGGGATTTAATCTCATCTGTGTTAGACTGTGTTTGGATAAAACAAATTATCCTCCACAAGGACCAGTCTCTATTTACTAAAGAGGGACTAAAGAGGGACTAGAGAGGGACTAGAGGGATTTAGCTCAGATCTACCCTTGAGCTGGCTAAGCAGAGTGCAGATACATCCCACCCCAGGGATTAAAACACTGGTTTTTTGAATGACAAGCAAGGGCCAAACTCTAGGAATAGATGGGCTCCTTACCTTTGAGAGCTTACAGACAAAAACCAGTGTCTGAAGTACAAGAAATAAGGATGTTAAAGCTGTGTGGAGAAGTCTGAGACTCCCAGGGCAAGCCTGCATTTACCCAAGGCTTCGGGATGAAGAAAACGTCTTGTGTGCCTTTCTGGTAACTTATAATTCTGAAATTGGCTACATTTAGTTTATTGGTTAAGTTAATTAAACAGCACTGGGGCCCTGCCACTGGAAAACTTTTATGGTGTTAAATGTTATCATGGTCCCTGTTTGGCCCAGGGTGGGGTGCCAAGTCTCTGGCATAGCTTTACCAGTAGCACGGCCCAGAGATTGTTCCCAACAAATGGTCTGCATGGGGCCACTATCTGCTGGAGGTTAAGGGCATTTAGCCTCCAGTGTTCATGGGGCTGTGCCTGCTGGCCCTGGGACCAAAGACCAGCCCTGACCCTGTTTAGTTAATGTCTTCCTCTTCTCGTTTTATTATTTGACCTCTTCACAATCAGAACCACGGGGAAGTAGCTATGGTGCGCTGGGCTTGATACAGGGCTAGCCTTACTTTGAAATGATATGGTGCTATCTAATTCCCTTCTGCTGTTCTCTCTAATCTGCAAAGACCTCACAAATCTGATTTTGGCCTGGTTACCCTAATCTGCATCATGGGCTGCCCAATTCACTGACTTCAATGGGCCACACTGGACAGTGTCAGGATTTGGAGCTGATACTTGGTTTTTTTGAGCTGGTTGAGCAAACAGATCTGCAAGATCTCTTCTTGACAGTGCACTAGCTCTGATCTGAGAGGAGACACAGCTTTAGACATCTGTTTTAAGGGTAGAACTATTCTGAGCTTATTTAAACTTGATACAAGGCTCTGTTTATATTTCTTTGATTAATTGAAAATAACCTCTCATTAAGGAAGTGACAGCCGATACCGTATGCTTGTGCTCAAGTCATTCACAGGAGCGAAAAAAATACACCAAGGGTTAGGCAGGTCAAAGCCCTTGTTTGGATCAAAGCATATGTTGAACACTGTATAAATGCCAAATCTGAAAGTGTTTCGTGTTTAAGGTTGAAGTTTGGAGTAAAATGACACTATAACAATAAATCCCTAATTCAGCTTGTTAGGTCGCTACTGCATTCACAAAGGCACAGCAAAGAGAGGGATGCATCTGACGGAGCAACTGGATAGGAGTCCAAGTCTGTTAAAAATTTACAGTATAGGTGAGGTAATACCACATCCAGTTGTGGTAGGCACATTTGAAAAAGAACTTTAATGCAATGGAAATGGATCTTGAAAGAGTGACAGGCACAGTTTGCGGTTTGTCCATAAATCTGCCTTACCGTGAGAGACTAAAAAAGCTCAGCTATTTTTATTTATTCAGGACAAGGTTACGAGATGACTTGTCTGTGGTTTTGTAAAGTTGAGCTGGCATGGTGAAGGAGCAGCAGGCTCCAGTTTCCACTCAGAGCTGCTTTCAACCAAAATATTGGATGGTCCCCAGCTATGCCTGGGCTTGAAATATTTCTGCTGTTCTGGGGGTAAACTGAGGATGGGCTGTACCTTGGTGGACTGCAGCCTTTTCTGTCCATGATCTGCAGCTGCCTGGAGAGACTGATGAGTGATGGCCAGGGTTCAGGGTGTAGAGTGAGGCCAGACAAATGCAGATCAGAAACGCAGCCCTTCTTGACGGGGTGAGCCACTGAAATAACTTATCTGGGGTGGATTTCCTCCCCTGTGATTCAGGGGGGATGTGTCCTTGCATGATGTGCCATAATTTGTAGTGATTCAGGTGTTGTTTTGGGACACCATTCTGTGACTTCAGCTATGCAGGTGATCGGGCGTGGTGATGGAAATTATCAAATGAGTGATTTCACCTGGCCTTAAAATATTCCTATTAAATATATAAAATTCTTGTTTTAGTGAGAATAGTATATTCCTATAAAACTGATCAGTAAATGGAGAGGTCTCAGTGAGACCATCTTTAACCTGAGAAAGGTCAATTTTTAGAAAAAATCTCTCACCACTTTCATATTAGTGGGCAGGATGGCTATGTTTATATTTTCTTTCCAGGAAAGACTTAAAACTGAGCTTAGACCTGAGTTCCAACTGTCCCTACAGTTTATTATACCTGGTAGGACATCTTTCAGTTGGATGGGGAGTGATACAGCTTCTTCCAAACAACATTTGGCCTTCTGTTCAATTTACAGTGACCTTATTGTGTGGCCATCTCATCCACCTTTCGGCAGTGGTGTGGGAACCAAATCAGGAGGATGAGGACCCTTAGAAAGTCCCATGGGCTCCTACCAAAGAGTTTATGGCACTGCCTACTGCAAGGGCAGGTGGGTTTGCAGAGAGCCCAAAGTCAGGCTAGGTCTGGGCTGCCTGTGAAGGACACATTTTAGGCATTAGGTCTAAAGGATGCTTTAAAAACCGCCACCAAGTTCAACAGCTGTTGTGCCCTTGCACCCAACGTGTAGAGAGGTGTTCAGAGGGTTTGCCTTGCTGGAAGGTTAAAGTGGATATTAGGAAAATAATCCAAACAGATTAAGAATAATCCTATCAGAAAATCCATTGGATTGGATAGCAGGATAAATTTCTTCACTGGAAGGCTGGTCAGGCACCAGAAGAGGTTGCTCAGGGATATGGTGGAGTCACTCTCCTTGGAAGTATTCAAAAAATGTGTAGGTGTGACAGCTGGGGATGTGGTTTAGTGGTGAGCATGTTGTTGTTAGTTGGACTTGGTGGCGTTTGAGGTCTTTTTCAACTTCAATGATTTTATGATTATATGATTCTGTAGAATCCATCCAACTTTGTTCAATAAAGGAAGTTTCTCGCATCCATCCAAGCAAAGGTTTGAGTACATACTCAGTGTGATTTTCTGCTTCTGTGGGTCGTGCCATGGGCACGGGTGTCTCCGGGTGCCTGGGCTGCCACTCGCCGTGTTCTCCTCCCCCGGCTGGCCACAGCACCCCAGGAACCCCGGCTCATCCCCTCTGCCCTGGGAGTTGCGGGCAGTGCCGCATTTCGGAGCGGCTCCCTACAGCCCCGGGCGGAGCTGCCTGGGCTCCTGGGGCCGCAGCAGCTGCCGACAGGGTGCCGGGGGGACCTCGCTCCTGCCCGCTGCCCTCAGGCACATGCTGGAGCATCAGAGAGCTTAGAAAAGCCACGAAACTGCTGAAAATGGCATTTTGCTCTCAGTGTCTAACATCACCGCACCACTCCTGCTCAAATAAATAAACTCTGATGGGAATCCCGTCCCTACCCCCTCTTCATTCCTTGCTTTAATAAAACTTGTCACAGTGATTTTTTTTCCCGAGTCAGCAGATTTCTACGCTGGTTAATGAGGGGGAAAAATTTCTCCCCCCACCCCCCGCCCCCCAATTGCCTCCCCTCTCTTTCATGTCAGAGGCCAAGTTTGGATTGAAGCCTGGTGAAGTTTCTGTGTCATTTCCTGTTGCTGCCCTCCCCGGCGCTCGCTCCGCGCTCCGGCGCTCCCGCAGACGCGCGGGGCGTCCGCCCTCCCGGCCGGCGGCTTTTGGGGAGCATGTGACAGCGCTGGGCACACCTCACGCTCCCGCCTGTCACGCCGCATTCCTGCTCCTGCTGTCCCCGCGGGCTCAGCTCCCAGCCCGCTGCCAGGAACGCCAAGAAACCGAACGCTGGAAGAACTTTTTCTCTCCACGCAGCTCGCTTGTACGTCCCAGGCTGCTGGGAACCTGAGGCGGTGAGAGCAAAAACATCCTTCTTTCGCAAACTTGGCCGCCGTGGTCCTCCTGCCCGTGCAGGTGGTCGGGAGTGAGGCCGGGGGATGCCGGTGCTGGGTGTTTTGGGTGGGCGAGGGGCTGCGGGGAGGGGACGGGAGCCCCTTGCGTGTCTCACTCCGTGGGACAGGTCAGCTGCGAGGGCTGGCGTTGGTGCTGTCGTGCTGGTGGCTGGATGTGACCGACGGAAAGCAGGGCTGTTTAACCGAGGGGGAGAGCAGCACGGGGATGTGCAGAAGCCAGGCAGGCAGTGAGTGGAGGTGAGGCAGAGAGCAGGGGCTGCTCGGCGTTTTCTCTTACGTGTTTGTCTTTCAGCTTCAGTTTAGTGTTCATAGGTTTTTCCCAGGGCTGGCTTGAGGCAGCGTTCACGGGGTTTATGAGTGTGTCCAGTCCTGGGGATTTTGATTTTCTGAGCAGAAAGAGCTGATACATGTGGAACTCTGTGTTACCCTCGCTTGGAGGAGCGGGCACAACTCAGCTGGCATCTGTAAAATCCTGCCTGTGTAGCCTTTCCTCTGCCATTGCCTTATTTGCTTGCTGAACGCACATACATTCGGTAGGAAAACGACACAAATGCTCGTGCTTTAAAGTGGAGCAACTGTGATTTCATGTGCTATTTCTGTCATTCCTGACTCGTTCAGTCTTGACTGTTTCTTGGACAAACAAGGCGTAACAAACTGACGGATAAATCCTGAAGCATGTGCTGGAGCCGGTTCCCGGAGCTTCCAGAGTTAAAAGGCTTTCTTGAACTCACTGACACAGGGCAGTAAATCTCAATGTGTCAGTAAGAGGGAAAAAAGCGCTTGCAGAGCATTACACACTGGCAGATAAAGTCGGTGCTGCACAGCTCTAGGTCTTCACTGGCAGGATTAGCTCCCAACACCTCCAGCTATCCAGCAGCATTTAGAAAGGTCAATTATATGTACAGTATTTACCATCTGATTATAAGTGGGACAATAAAAGCCTTGGAGTTGGCCCCAGGAAGAATGATCCCAGGGCGTTGTGTACTGTGTGTTTACCTGCTCGTCACTGCTGGCTTCATGTTGCTCCCTCAACTCCCTCTCGTTTTATGCTGATTTGGCAATAGAGTTCTCTCTGCCCCCCCTTCCCTAATGAGAAAGTGGTGGAAAAAGGTGCAAGATGGGTATGTAGGAAAGGGGCTTTGTGCTTACCCTCACTTCAGTCTGTCTCCCCTCCCTCCAGCCAAGGAACATCTCCTCCCATGGCTGGGGAAAGTTCAAGCTCCCTGTCCAGCCTTGGCGCCCCTTGTACTGCTGCCATAAGCAATGGGGGACCCAGGAGACATTTGTGGACAGCTTTGTCTGGAGCCAGTTTCTAGGTAAAAGCTCATGGTTTGTTTCTCAGTTCCTCTATGAAAAGAACTTTTTTAAAAATCAAGTTGAGTAGGAAATCCTTTTTTTGCGTCTTCCAGTCTTCCAGACTCTTTCTAAGTGTTGTGCTACTGAAGGATTTATCAAAAAGTATTCACTTTCAGTATTCTCACAGCTGGTTTATACATGTACTAAGTGGGCTGGTCTCAAGTGGGCTGGTGCTGATCTACCGCACAGGGCTTGATCTGAGACAACTTCTGGGTGTTGCTGGAGTTCAGGAAGGACCAGGACACTCCAAAGGCGGTTTGGATGTAGTCACCTTGTTTCAGAGTGTCAGACAGTTTAATAATATGTAGGTGTCAGGCCGTGCCAATTGGCTTCAGGGCTGAAGAATGGGCTCTGGCAGGGGTTAGTTTACTAGCAGAGACATAGCCAAGAGAGTAATGAGCTCATGTAACAGAGGGAGGAGAGAAACTGTAGCAGGAGTTGCTCCCAGCACCTCCTAGGAGCATAAGAAATAGCATTTACCTGGAGCTGTGCTCTGTATTCTCGATGGGAAAGGAAATGGGGTGACAGACTGGCGTTTTCACAGGGGTTCAACAGGCAAGTCAGCTCTGAGGTGAATGGAATCATTGCCTGTGCAAGGTGACTGGGGGGTAACTGAGCTTCAGGGTCTGCTTTGGGTGATTGAAAGGGGGATAGGACCTCCAGTGCTTTGGAAATCCACCCATATTTACAGATGTTGAGAGATGAACATCTGTCTCAAGTGCAGTTTTTGGGAGTTGGTTTCTAAAGTATCCCAAAACTTTACCTGTTTGCTTGTTGGGAGGTGAACATAATTTCATCCTTAATTTTTTTGGATTTAAATGTAAGCACACCTCATTTTAAGCTGAGATCACCCTGCTGATTTCAGTGATATTATTCTTAATTTACAGCAGTGGAGGGCAGGTAAGAATCAGTCCCTTAATGTCTGTTTTTTTCTGATACTTGCAAAGGAGAAGGAGAAAGCAAAACAAGAGAAACCTACTCAGGGTGAGATCATGATGGCAACTGAAGGGTCTAAAGCAAGACCTTTCTGGCTTTTTTTTCTTCTTTTCTTTTTTTTTGCTTTCTTACTTGCCTTACATCTCAGCTTTTTCTTCTGTCAATAGAAACTTGTTCTGTGTATAAGCAAATGCTGGGCCCTTATTTTTACACAGAACTGCTGTAACAGCAGCAAACCTGGTGTCCGTGTCCTGTCTCTCTCCTTGTGTGAGCGTGTTCTCCACACCACACAGTGCTCGTGTAGCCTTGACAGATGAGCCAAGGGATGGCCATTCCAGTTCTGCTGCTTACCTTGGGAAAGTGCTCTGGAGCCCAACAGACTTTACTGTCTGGAAATATTTCCTGTTGCACAACATAAATTGTCTCTTTCAGTTTAATCCTGTTGTCTTAGATTACCTCACCAAAGCACTACCTTGAGTAAAGTCTCTCTCGACGGCCTCTCCACTGCGGTGGGGGAACCAGTATTCCAAGAGGCCACAGGTTGTGAACACTCTGCAAGAAGGTGGGGTGAGCATGTGCTTCCCTTCCCCCTTTCTCATCTTGCACAAGGGCAGGGCAAGCAAGTCCTGCTTTTTAACAGCAGGTCTGCACTACTTCTGGTCCCTGAGCCAGACCCCTCTGCAGCTCCACAAACCCATGATGGCCACTGAGACCCCCAGGAGAGATCTCCCATCACTGGTGGCTTCTTATGGTGCTGGTAGTTCTTTTCTCTGAGCTGCTTTTTCCTGCCTCAGTGCTTGAGTTTGGTGTGGTGCTCCCTGTCCTTCCCAAGGTTGCTCTGAGGATTCTGTGCTGCTGCCCACCAGTGTGCTGGCTGCCATCTGCTTTAGTTTCTCACAGGCTTCTCCTGGGGAACAGCAGCAGCATTTGGGGTAGCCTTGGCCCAGTTTGTGGGTGCTTCCCAGCTCCCTGTGCCTCCCCGTCTCCCCAGGCTGAATCAGACACTCTGTGTTCATCTGCTTTGCTCCTGCTTAGCTCCAGTCCCAGTTCTCGTGGTATTTAAATGCTGATGCACAAATTTAGGTAACATTTACACGCTCTAGTGAGTCTTCAGCTTGCCTGCACAAATTTCTTGTTTTTCTTCTTCTGATGCAGTGCCACTACCTGAGGACAGTGCTGCCTCCTTGCTCCAGGGGGCTGCTGAACCCTGCTCTGTTTATGGGACATTGCCATAGCAATGAGGATGTGTACTGGAGATGGTCGGGATTAACCAGACTATATCCCTGCTGCTGGCCAAACACAAAGGTGCCTGCCTTCTTCCCTCCCCAAACAGAATCCTGTTTGCTTTGGCTATTTTAAAACATATTTGCTGGTGGAGCCTGAGGCTTGCTATCAATCTGAGCCTTGCCACATGCAACCCACAGCTCTTTAAAATGGATTATTGTGGAGGTGGGAGGACAGTTTTTGTTCTTCTGTCCACTGGCTTGGGGCTGCCTGACATGATGGTGGTTGTGGCAGTCACTTGCTTCCCGGTAAATCAGCTAAAGGCAACAAACTCCTCAAAGTCAGAGGCTTTCCCTCCTTCCTTCTGACTTCTGGACTTGAACTGGTGAGAAGGAGGTGAGAGGCCTCTATCCCATCAGCAAGTCCCTCAGTCATCCTCTCCCTCCCTGGATGTGTTATTTTTGGTTAATTCATACAAGTCTGGGCCTCCTTGGTCTATCCTGTGGGAGGAAGCTCCAGGCTGGAATTTTGTAATAAAAGCCATATTTTTCTCTGGAGGCACAGCAGAGGAGGCCACTGCTGTTGCTCCTCCAGTTCTTGTTAGTTCTTGATCAGCTTGATCTGGAAACTGTGAGAGGTTTTCTTTCTCTGCTGAGAATAAATTTGGCCTCAGATGAAGGTCAGTGTTGTGGTGTTCACTCTGAGATACCTGATTTCCACAGTGCCACTGGTGGAAATCACAGCTCAGGCTGTTTGGACCTCGTCTTCCCAATGGAAGTTCCCAGCAGTTCACTGGGGATGAGTCTCTGAGTGCATCACAGGCCATTTGCACCCATGCAGAGCCATGGCTTTGCTAAAAACAAGGAGTTTCCTTCCAGTGTCCTTGGCCGGAGTTGGTTTGCTCTTAACCTTAGGAGCACGGAGCAGTCTGTCCCCTCCCACACCAGCAGAGGCTGGTTTTCACTGGAGTGAGTACCTCTGTGTACCTGCACTTTAGAGAGCTCTCAGAGGTGTTCTGTGGCTACGACAAGAACACAGATCTGGCTTCTGATTTCCTCTGTGACAACAATAATTCAGCGTTCTGCTCCTTCACTGACCATTGGCAATAGAAAGACCATTAATCCCTGCTCTCTTCTCTTTGCCTGTCCTTCAAGTGGGATTTGTTTCACTGGTGCAGTGAAAAGCTGAGAACATCTGAAGTTGCCATAATTTAAATATGCAGGCTCTATCTTAAATATATCCAGGGAGTTTGCTAACTAAATCTGAGTTTTCTTCTTGGTCATCAGACCCAATGCTAAGGATGGAGACAGCTGCTGCAGCTGATCTATAATCCTCACTGGTACTTCTCACACTACCTGTAAGACAGTCTTTTGGAGTTTCCCATCCAGACTTATTTCACTAACTTAATAAAATCTATCTATCCTTTTATTTTACCAGTGATTGTGATTCCCCTCTGACATAGCCTAAATTATGCTTGGACTACTTTTTTTTCTCCTTCTTTTTTATTAATGTATCCATGGACTGTATAGTCTTCAGAGATTTATTTTTCTTTAATGAAATCAGCCTCATTTTCCTGGCTAGTGTACTGCATGAGTGTCACATTTAAATATGTAATTTCAAGTCCAGTTCTTTTCCTCAGATATATTCCTTTACACTACATTTGTCTGCGTTAAACTGCAGTGCTGATTTACTACATCAGTGACCATGAAAGACTCCAATTCCTCTGACTCCTGTTTTGTTGTTTCTCACTGTTATCCACAATGATCTGATTTTTGGCATATTGTAAGCTGAAGTTTCTTAATTCTTTTCCTCTGCTTGATACAATGGTTGCAATTCAATCAATGTGTATTTAGTAGATTTGGATTGCAGAGCAAGTACAAAAAGCTCTCCTGGGAGCATGAATGTCACAGCAGCATGTGGTGCCAGGCGTGCACAGGAAGGGCTAAAGATGTGCCCAAAGTGTAGGGAAGATCCCTTACCTCTCTCCCACAAGCAGGAGGTGGAAGCAGAGAGTGATCAACTGTCTGTGGCCAGTCCTCCTTCCTTTCCTTTTTTTTTTTTTTTNCCTTTTTTTTTTTTTTTTCTTGAAGAGCTCTGTAAGTGTTTTCTTCCTCTGCTGCAATTCAGAAGGGTGCTCTTCAGCCTGCTAAAGAAGCTCTAACAGCACTGAGCCTGCAGGATCTGAGATTTGATCGGCAGGATTCTAAATAGCTTTCAGTCTTACTGTTTAAACATGGAAAATTGGGAATTCCCTTCATTCTGTTTGCTTACTTGAGGAAGCCCGGGCTAGGCAAACCTGCCAGGCATGCTAATGCTTCCTGACAAACTGCTTCAAAACACGAATTTCTCGTGAGGACAGCAACAGTGCAAACCCTTCCCAGAGAGACAGAAGTAAATCTTGGTCATATTTTAGTCAACCTCCGCCTTCAGGTTGTGCTTCCCTGCATGGGTCTGCATCACCTGTACTTCAGCAGGATGCTGTGCCAGGTGGTGAATATCTCATGCACCACTTGTGAGAAATTCCAGCTGATATTTAGGAAAGGCTTCTGTGCCATGTCAGCCAGCTTCTGAGGGAGCCAGCCAGGAGGCAGGTGCCTGTTCAGATACATCCCTGGTGTTTCCAGCTGGCTGGCTCTCAGCCCCTCCTCACTGGGCACACGAGGGAACACCTCATTGCCCTTCCCAGACACCCTGTCTCCTTGGACCCTACATGTACAGTACGGGTTCTGAGTCACTCCTCAGAAATTCAGTGCTCCTGACTCCTTCTGACTCTGCTGAATGCCTCGATGCTTAAAATAGGTGCTCCAGGTCATACTGCTGGGTGGGATGGCTACAGGGTCACTATTGTGACACGTGGGTAAGGCTTTTATTAAATGTGGCCTCAAGTCAACTTTCCACAACTCAGGTTTTGCAGGTGCAAAGGACAGACTACAGGGAAGTATTCTTGACCTTAATCATTATTTGCAAAGCAGTGTGTGAGGCACTGCCTGTTGTTACTGAGAGAAATGATGCATGTTAGAATGGGGATCATATGGCTATCAGACTGTGCAATCTGACTTTATTTTCCAACAACATTAAATTCTTGCTGATTCTGTCCAGACCTTGCCTGTAGTTTTCTAGAGTTGTATCTAAGAGAGGAGCTTTTCTGCAAGGAAGAATAGTATGCATCAGGGCCCTTGTTTGCTCTCTGCACAGCTTTGACTGTGCAGCTGGCTGCCAAGCATCACACAGCAAGGCAGAGCAATGCTTATGAACCACCGTGGAACAACATCAGACAAGCCAAACAGACCCGTGTGATTTTAGGCAGGGCTCAAGAATTTTGTTCCTTTAGCTTCAACCCACGGGGCAAATTTGTTCATTTTCCTGGCACTGAAACAGTGATAAAGCCTCTGCACCCATTTGCCCTGAACCGGTGTGGTTTGTTCTCTGAAACACTTGCTGTTCCCATTTTGTGTGATAATAGCGGTTACAGGGTAGGTGGAGATTTTGTGGAACCAATTTTCAGGTACATTAAGCTGCTTTCACTCCCTCCTGAGGATATAAAATGTCTTTAAAGCAAGTGTAAATGGTATTGTCAAAGTGGTCCAAGTGGACTCCAGAATCAGACAAGTAGGTTCACATAATCTGAAGTGCTGCAAACTTTTGTGGGCAGATGAATAACTGAATTGTTGTCTCTCCCTCTGAGACAGGTGCTTAGGACAAAGCCTTGACTCTGGTGGCCACAAGGGAGGAAAATTTTAGGAAGGTTGAAGCACCTGTGTCCGAAGACATTGAGTGCTTCAGTGGTTCATCGTGGTCTTGACACATGCAGGTTCCTGAGCCTCATCTGGTGGCTATCAGTAGGCTTGGACTAAATTCACAGAGGCACGGAAACACAGGGTTGGGAAAGACCTCTAATTTCATCGAGTCCAACCATTATTAACCCAATGCCACTGTGTTCACCACTTATCCACGTCCCTTGGTACCACATCTTTTTGAATACGCTTTTTGAATGTGCTTTTTTTAGTACACACTTTTCGAATACTTCCAGGGGCTGGCGATTCCTCCAATTACCTTGGCAGCCTGTTCTAATACTCAAGCACAAATCTTGTGAGAGAGGTGTGTAATAGCATAGATGGTAAAGTTCCAGAACCTGAAATGTTCATTACTACAGGACTCACTGCTATGTAAAAACCACTAGAGCTTTCTTGACCTTTGGTTCTTTCCCCTCATGGCAGAGATCACACAGTGTGAATCAGCTCAGAGATGAAGTGAAGGCATACAGCAATCAGCAAAAGAAAACTTGACCTAGGGAGGAAGGAAGGTATTTTTTATGAAATGCAGGAATGCAGGCAAAGATATGAAGAAAACCACCTACTAAAGAGAAGCAAGCTTGTGAAGTGGACATAAAACCTCCTATGTTGCCTTTTCCTGTCTCATGGACAGTCTACAGTGATTTCAAAAAAGCACAGCTTGACACAAGCATCCTAAATTATATCCCTGTCTCAGTGGCTTCTTGGGACCTAATGTGCCCCACTCAGGACCACTGTGGACCTGAGGAGGAGACCCAGTGCAGCTGAAAGAGCAAAGAAGCCTGTGACCTGCCCCAGTCCAACATCTATGACATGGGGAAGGTCATCTTATCCCATTGCAAATTGGGGTTGCTACCTCAAAGCCATTTGTCAGAGGTTTCATTCCTTCTTGTTTGTGGCATGCTGGAAAATTGAAAAGCTCCCTGTGATTGTTTTGTGCTATTAAGGAGGAAAGGGTAGAAAAAAAACCCCATGTCTTTTTGTTGCATATTTTTGCATGAGAAAACACGTGCTGTCTGCAGTGAGACCTCACAGCATGCTAATATTTAAAGCGTACATGCAGAAGTTTGAAACTGGAGGTTTTGTTGACCCTGGAAGAAAAAGCAGATTCCAAACAGAAGCTCAGGAAAAAAAAATATGCTGTTCCATCTGTATTTGCTTTTTCTTTACTGATAAATGGATGCAGCTTGCCTGTGTCAAGATTTTATCCTGCTTATCTTCAGAATCTGCATAAACTTTATTTCTGGGCAATTATAATTTCAAGACCTGGTTGCAAGGTAGGCAGCTGAGGAGCTGCATCAGTTCTTCCATCCTCTGTTTTACTGAATTCCTGAACTTTGGGTCTTGCTTTTGAGTAAAAATTTCGTGATGGAGACTGTAGGGACTAAATGTCTACTTGGAAAACGTGAACCTCCACAAGGGTTTGAACTTTGGTCTACAGAAAAACAGCCCGATGGTTTCAATCTGCAAAGGGCCATAAGGACATTCAGATTAACAACTCAGTATGGGAAAACTTAAAATCTCCATGGCTTTTAAGGGAATTAGTTCTACCTTCGTGTTTCTATTGGGCCATGGACTACTTGAGGATATCTGTGGGGTTGTTTCTCCCTGGTCCATGCCTGGGTCACTGATTGAGCTGTGGCACTGCAGTGGTGCAGTACACAGTGACAAGTCATTCCTGTGAGGTTCAAAGGGGAAGAAGTCCGTGCTAAGGCAGGCTGCAGTGTTGGTGGGGAAACACCTGTGATCTGTCATTAGTTCTAAGTGTTTAATCTGTTACATCATCATGCAGTCTGGTACTGTAGGATGAGATGTAATTATTCTGTTTGACTTCAGCTTTTTTTGGCCCCTTCAGTCTGAATGAAGGCTTTTCATGGCCACAGTTTACCAGGAGGCAATGTAGAAAAGTTCTAGCATGCATTTATTTAAATAACATCTGATACATTCTGAAGGATAAATGGTATGGAGCAGCTACAGTGCTGTTTCCAAAGAGCATCTTTGGCAAGAAAATAGAGAGGAAGGAAAGATCCATTACATGTGCCTGTGAATTGTCCTTGAACAGGATCAAAGTTATGAAAAGAAACTCTGGTTTTGTTTCTCCACAGTTGTTAAAGTTCACAGGCTTCCCAGGATCTACATTTCAAGGCTATCATCAACTAAATTTTGTACATTTACATTTTTTTAAAATAGTTTCCAGGCAGTGGGAAATTAGTGGTTTGAAATGGCTTGCAGTTTGGTGATAATTTGATTAAATGAAATCCTTAGGAAAATCAGCATTCCAGGTCTTTTGTGTTTCCCTGCTTCACCTGTGGACCGCAGCTTCTTCCCCACCCAATCTCACAGGAGGCATCTCCTTTATCTCCCGTGTTTCAGTAAGGAATAGACGGATCCTAGTCAGGAAAGGCAGGAGGATGCCTCTAGCCAGAATGAGCAGCAGGAAAAGACATTAACTCCAAAACATTGCCACTTTAACATTCTTCCTGGAGGACTTCAAATGCAGTAATTACATCCCTCTCCCCAAGAACTTCACGTACTCTGTTTTTTTGAATTAGTTAATCACTAAGTCTGAAGCATTCTGCAAAAAAATGAAGAAGACTCATGCCTGTACATTTCTATGCTGGTCAGTGAGCCAGTGGAGAAAAGGAGAGAAATAAACATAAAAAGGTAAATATTCAAAGTTTAACAAATAATGTATAAAGAAAAATAATTTTCTAATGTTGTGTAAGGTGGGATATGGATTTTTTAAAATAAGATGGTGAAGTGATATGAGTATAATTTGACCTGTCAGTCCTTGTTAATAAAAGGACCATTTTGTGTCCTGCTCCTTCATTCAGAAGTGGGGACAGTGGAAGGGACAGTTAAGTACTCAGGTAGGTTCTTTTATAAAAATCTTTGTTTTATTTATTTACTTCAGGAAATTTTGATTAAAAGTATTGTTTAAAAAAGGATGATGTCTTTATGCCTTCCTGTATAACTGGAGATTTGTCAGACAGTCACTGACTCATGTATTCCCAGTTTGTGGGAATAGATTTACAAATGTTTGGACCTAGAAACCCAAATGGATTTACAAACAGTTGTTGAAGTGGTTTTGCAGATCTCATTGTGACAATGACATATTGTTCATGCTTCCAAACCATAGGCTTAGTACCAATGCAGTCCTACCTTGGGTGGGAGAAAGAGAGAAACAGACTCACTTTCCTGGCTCTCTACAACTCCTTGACAGGAGATTGGAGCCAGGGGTTGGTCTCTTCTCCCAGGAAACAAGTGACAGGAATAGGGGAAAAGGCCTCAAGTTGAACAAAGGGCAGTTTAGATTGGATATTAGGAAGAATTTCTTCACAGAGAGGGTTGTCAATCAGTGGATCAGGCTGCCCAGGGCAGTGGTGGGGTCACCATCCCTGGAGAGATTTAATGGGCATGTAGATGTGGCTCTGAGGGACATGGTTTAGTGATGAGCTTGGCAGTGCTGGGTTAATGGTTGGACTTGATAATCTTGCAGGTCTCTTCCAACTTAAATGGTTGTATGATTCCTTGCATCCTGGAGAGTTTTCCAGCACTTGGCGAGCCAGCATGGTCCAGCGTGTAGCACCCATCACTGGTTACCATTTTGCATTCTTCTGGATGTCTCACAAAGTAGGCAAACCCAGCTGTTCAGGTACAGAAGTAAAAGCTCAAAAAGTACTGGTGAGACCATTCAGCCCATATTCCTGGACAACAGCAGCCATTGACCTTGGCTTAAACCTCATGGCAACAACAACAGGCATCCCACCCCTACTTTTCAAGTGGTGCCATCCTTGGCAGTGGTGTTTCCACCACCACCTTTCTTTTTGAAGCAGCGCATGTGACATTAGTGGTCCCTGTGTCTTTGCTGAGCTGTAGTAGATTCTGCCAGGGAGTCCATCCTACTTCATTTGCAGGACCTGTGTATGCAGAACCCACGAGATCCCTCAGGAAGGTTTTCAGTCTAAACCCATTTAAAACTTTATATGGAAAAGTCGGAAAGTCCACGCTCAGCAATATCGTATGCATGAGGCTCGGTTAATTCACCTTGAAAGAGGCCTTTAGGAGGACTTGCACATTCCTGGTGCATTTGGGGTAGGACATGGGTGAGTGCCCAAGAGCAGCACCAGATAAACAGAAAACATCACAGCAGCCTGGCGAGGGGGTCATGGGATCTGCGGGGCTGGCGGCACTGCCAAGGCAGATCGGTTTGTGCTGCAGCCGCTTTTTCTCACAGATGGGATAAAAATAAGATAGATTAAGTATATCCAAGGAAAAATAGTTATGCAAAGGCTTGAGAAAGCTGCCAATGTCAGCAAAGGGAGGCAGTAATGTAAGCAAACTTCAGAGGAGGGGAGCTGCAGAGCGTCCTGCTGGAGGGAGCAGAGGAGACTGGCTCTGAGTGTCGGCTGGGTGTGGGGTGAGGGGTTGGCTGGACAATTGGGTTGACTTTGTCTTCTGTATTTACCAAGGCAAATCCCAATGGAGAGGGAGGTTTTTCTTTCAGCTGATAAATGTGCCTGTCTCTATATCAAAATGCTTTTCTCCCTGTCTCTGGTTCTTTGAGTCAACTTCTTCCTGGTTGAGTCACTCAGGCTGACAGGTAGGTGCTGAAGTCTGGAGATCCCTGTCAGTGCTTTTCATCTCTGCTCTGCTTCTCTGGGGTTAGATGTACATTTGGCTTTGATCTTGCACCCAGGTTTCCATCAGATCCTTGGGAATGGCCAGTTTAGGCAAGGTGAGGAAGTGCTGCCTTAAACTGAATCTTGTATCAATGAGCAGCAACACCTCAGCTGTCAGAGCTGTAGGATGGTCCCCAGTGAGCACAAAGCTCAGTTTGGATGACTGATGGAGCAGAAGCAGATGGAACATCAGGGCTTTGAAGGGCCCAGGCAAGCAATAGTTGCTGCTTCTCGGTGGCTCTGTAGTAACTGTCTGTGAGCTTGGTCTCAGCAATGGCAGATTAATCTGCCTTTGTTTAGTCAGCTGTGAACCTGGCTTCCTGTAGATTTCTGGATTTATGATTTCTGCTCTTCTTTTCCTTTTTTGTTTTTTTGGACAGTCACTACAACTGGGTCAAGGCTAATGGTGTAAGGGTCTCCATACATTAAGTCTTCACAGAGGGGCTGGGGCATAGAAAAACACCTTACCTGGTACTGAGAAGGAAAGACTTATACGTGCATATAAGTATATGAAGGAAGAGTTTTAGAGGATGGAGCCAAACTCTGCTTGGTGGGGACAAGCAATAGGACAAGAAGCGGAAGGTGATGCCCAGGAAGTTCCACCTGAATATGAGGAAGAACTTTGCTGTGCAGTAACCAAGCATTGGGACAGATTGTCCAGAGAGGGAGAGAGTCTCTCCCACTGGAGATATTCCAGACCCATCTAGACACAGTCCTGTGCCCTGTGCTATGGGATGACCCTGCTTGAACAGGGAGGTTGGATCAGATGAATCACTGTGGTCCCTTCCAGCCTGACTCACTCTGTGATTCCGAGACCAAGATACTTGTCTATTTTGTCACCATTTACTCTGCTCTGGGGAGCTGTAAACAGTGAGGGGCATGACCAGAAGGAATGAAGTCCACAAGGTATCATTCTCCACTATGAAACAGTTATTTGTTGGCCTCTGGAGTAGTTACTTCAGACAGGCTTTTAAATGCACTTAATTTAGACAAGAAATAATCTCGGTGAAAGGGGGTTGAGAACGTGTAGGAAACGTTCTGGCTATAAACATCTGCCTCTTTTTGGTTAACAACCATATTTATTACATTAAAACAAATACCTCTATCTGACCCAGAGAGCTTGTGGAAGGCGGCCAGAAAATAAACTTTGTTGCTACCGATGAGATAATGGATCAGAAAAAAAAATTAAAAAATTTCAGTGCTCAAAAAATACTCAGTCAAAATCTGTTTCTCATTTCTTTTTACATTCCTCTGAAAATTAACACAAATTGAGTTTTTCAGCTCGGCTTCACTTTGTAGTTGGTGGGTTTTACACTTGGCCAAAGGGAACTACAACTTGTCTTTCCCACATTGTTTGAGAACCGCATCAGAAATGTGTCTGAGCAGCAAAGTTCACTCCCCCCATGCGTTAGGGCTGGGAAATTGATGTGCTGTATATGAGAAAGAGTAACCAGATACAAAGGTTGTGTCAAGACTCTTGGATGGCCAGGAGGGAGCTGGATCTAGGCATTCCCTTCAGCCCTCTGCTCTAGAGCTGTCTGTCTGTGTCTGTGCAAGCAGTGCCAGTGATGCCAACACAGTGATCCCTCTGTCTGCCTGGCCAGCCACACTGCTCTCCCATCTGGGGATGATGCAATTTCCTTTGCTTCTTTATTGGGAGATTAGAGGAGCTGCTTCTTCTCCCTTTTCCTTGTAGAGAATTTATCATTGGTGGATTTAATAACTTTTCGTATTTGAAGGTTTCCTGCAGATGGATTAGGAGGCAAGACAAGCTGTGCAATGACAGCATTGTCAAAGCAAGTATCTACAGGGTAGACTACCTGTTCCTTGATCCTCCTATTGTATACATTGAGATTCATGCGTGCAATCCTGTGTGTCACTTCAAAGGCAACTTTGCCTATTGGGCATTGTTTACTATAGGAAAGTTAAAAGGAAAATTGTCTTACATGTCTTTCTGAAAGCTGTTGGTAAGTTCCATGGTGACTTTATCTGTCTGAAAGGAGGTTGTGGATGGGTGGGAGTCAGTCTCTTCTCCCAGGTAACAAGGAAATGGCTTCAGGTTACACCAGATGAGGTTTAGATTGAATATTAGGGAAAAGCACACATTAAAAGCGTGATCAGGCATTGGAACAGACTGTCCAGGGAAGGGATGGAATCACTCCCTGGAAGTGTTCAAAAATGTGTAGATGTGTCATTTAGAGACTGATTTAGTATTGGGCTTGGCAGTGCTGGGTTAATGGTTGGACTCAATGACCTTAGAGGTCTTTCCCCACCTACATGTTTCTGTGGTTAATGACTGCATCAAAAATTTCAGAATTCTCGGTGTTCGACTCATTGGTAATATATATTCTTTTGAAACAGTCAGATATCACTCATTATCACCGAGTTTTGTATCTAGGGGACCCTCCTTCCCAGAAGCTTCTGTTGCCTTTCTTGTGTGCAGCAAATGGCACCTGCCATAACGAGTTAGGAGAGTTATGTAGGGATTTGCATTAATAAGACATTGAGCTGGAGATTTGGCTGGAGGCGTTAGCTCCAGCCCACCTGCTGTAGGGGCCAGATGTAAATCCATGAGGTGCTGCAGGGGTATGCTGTCCTAGCACATGCCATCCCACCCCTGGGAGCCGTCCCTGCAGCTGCTCTGCTGAGCTGCCTGTGAGCAGGTTGGCTCCCCTGGAGCTGTTCTATCACCGCAGCCCGGCACCCCACAGATTAACTCTGCTTGTGGGACTGAAAGGAACTGCTTCTCTTCAGCCTAAGGGAGGAAGTAGTGCCCTTTTGGGCTCTCTTCAGTTTCAGTCCTGACACCTTGGGGGACTTGCCACGTGATGTGACTGTTCTTTCAGGACACAGATAACTACAGCTGTTTTATGATTTATTTTGCTGTTAAGATCAGGAGGAGCACGAGGGAATACAGATGTCTGTCAGCTCTGCAGCCAGTTGCAGACACCCCTTTGTGGCAAGTTTGGGTTGCTTCTGTATTTCCAGTTGTCCCATTTTCTTTGATGTGGAAAACTCCTTTGAGTCTGAAATTCTTCCCTTTAGGTTTCCAAGGTCTGATTATTTCTGCAACAGTTGTTATGGATGTTTGTTGTTTTCCTAACAAAAATCTGCATGGGAATGTTCAATATATGAAGGGCTTACAAAGGTCTTTCCTTTGAATGCATGGACACTTTCCCCTGTGGTAAAGCAAGGATTGATATGCAGGGCTTAGCTCACAATAAGCCCACGTTTGGGGTGGGAAGGCACTTGGACCATGTCACAGAGAATTTTAGGGGTTCCCTCTGGTAGAAAGGTGGATCCATCTCTAGTGGCTGTTCCCAGCCCTGCAATGAGCACATCCTTTGTAATGACACTTTTCTTCTTCCTCAAATACAGGAGTTGTTTTACTTAACTTTATTTACAACTCTATCAACCAAACTCTATTAACACATTTTCCCAGTAAGGACAAAGTTAGCCTCTGCTAGAAAGGTGGTGTGTTTCTCATGAATTGCTCTGTTTGCATAGCCCTGTCAGCTGTGCCATTTTTCACACATCTCATGGACAAAGTGCTACTGACAAAATGTTTATGTACAGAAGGAGCCAACATCACGTACCTTCCCCAGTCCCTCTCACCCACCTTTTACTAAAAGCTTTATAGAGAGAGCTGCAGAGCTGGTGGTAAATGCAGCAGAGAACAGGAGTCAAATGCCGAGTTTTGCTGCAGAGATTTTCCTTGTCAGGACTGTGGCAAGTGAAAACACAAACTGAATAAATGGGTCTGATGATACTGGACTGTGATTAGGTTTTAAACCCTCAATCTTCCCAGCACACCAGCATTTAGCCCTCGGTCTCCTGAGTTTCACAACATTACACGACCCTTTTAAATAAGCCAATTATTTCTCTATGCAAGAGTGACTCAGAGAGATTTTCCTGTCTGTTGCATATGAAATATATATTTAATTTTCTCCAAGAAAGCCCAGTTTTATTTGCAATTCAAGTGAAATCAATATTCCAAAATGGCATTTCAATAAAATCAAAGTTGTAAAGTAAACAAGGTAATGGGAAGAAAAATGCAGTAAATAGATTTTCAAATGTCAGACAGTTGATAAATATTTTCAAATATATAACTTGATTTCACAGTGATAAATATGGAAAACTGAGAGCAGGTGAACAAGAACTACAAAAAGAGAGAAATTAATGTGGAGCTGCCTGTGTTTTCCCCTTAGCTGTGGCAACCTGCAGGTGTGTGGGACACCCCTGGGTGGAAGGGAGAGAGCAGGTATTGTTTTTGTAACAGATTCATAGAATTAGAAGGATAGTTTGGATTGAAAGGGAACTTAAAGGTCATGATGTCCAAGCTCCCTATAATAAGCAGGGACATCTTCAGCTAGACCATGTTGCTCAGAGTTCTGTCCAACCTGACCACCTGACCTTGAATGTTTCTGGGGATGAGGCATCTACCACCTCTCTGGGCAACCTGTGACAATGCTTTACCAGCCTTATTAAAAAAGAAAAGGCTGAAAAAAGGCAATTTGTACTAAGAGCCTCTATCATTTCAGCAAGCCAACTCCTGGATTTTTTTGTCTCAGCAGAGGAATTCATAGGGGTTACAGAAGGAAGAAAACATTAAGAAAGAACTGTGGGTATCATTGCAGGAGTCAGTATTGCACTAATGCCCAAGCTGATGGTGCTGGAATCACCATCTCTTCTTCACCTGCAAATCCCCCAGCTTTCACAATGTTCCACATGCTGCACAAATGACACTCCCTCTTGCCTCTCCCAGGAAGGCACAGGGTGGTTGTGCTCTGCTGAGCAGTGGCCACATCCCAAGCAGCAGCAGCTTGTCTTGTATTGGGACAGGACTTGCATGGTTCAAATTGTCAGTTGCAGTCACCCACTGCAGAAACCCTTGTGATTAGAAACTTGTGAGGACACCCCTGCAACTTGCAAAAAAGATTTGTTATCTTTCTGGGAAGAAAAACAGCTGGAAGACTGAAAAAGTTTTACATCCCCGTGTGACGTGAAAGTTGAGGCAAAGAAGACAAGTGTAGAAATGCCACGTTACGCCAAAATGATTTTGAGGTGGTAGAAGAATAACAAACAATGAAATACATATTTTGTGCTTTCTTAGTCACAGTATTCCTCCCTAAAATGTGATCCAGATTTGCCAAATATGTTGTGAAGTCAAAGCTGGTTGGCTTGCAGGTCAGACAGGTGTGAATGGACCTTAGTCACCTTAAATTAATTGGTGTTATTTTGATTAGAAAGTTTGGGAACACTTAAACATGAATGAAAGAAACAAGAAAGTAATTGAACTAATAATCTGTTTGAGGGGAGAATTGGGACATGATTTCAAATTGTTTATAAAAAAAGACATGGAGGCTGAGAATTAATACAACCAGTATCTCCTGTCCTTGGAGAGCTGGTAAGCAGGGATGGGACATTTGGTGGGAGAAGAGACCATTGCTTTGGGACTGGAGTTTTCCATCCTGGTACATTTTTCAGGCTCTTCAGGTCACCACCTGAACAGGTGTTTCTGAGAGTGAGGAGTTTCCCCTCCATGAGTGAGTGATTTGGGGGGTTGGTGTGTCCGTGCTGTGATGTCCAACAATGGGCTGAACTTGGCTGAGCTGCTACTTGTCACCTCCCTGGTTTCCTCTGTGTGCTCTGGATTTCTGAACAATGGTGAATTTTTTAGTTTGGGAAGGTGCTGTTCACATCATCCCCAAAGTGGGCTTGGGCATTATCTTTGATGTGGGAAGCAGACGTGGTGCTGTCACACTTTGCTGCCAGGAGTCCAAGATGAGACTCATACCTCCCAAGCTTTCCTGTTGTTTTGTCCTAATCCAGGAAATTCAGCAGGCATCTTTCTTATTCCTGCTGGTTAGAGAGACTTAGAGCTTTCATTAGATGCTGGATCTTGATCCTGGCTAATGCAAAGCAGAGCAAAACCACACTCACAGTCTGGCAGGGAGTTTGAATACTTGTGCAATAGGAAAGGTCCTCTCAGGTGCAGTTTATGCTGTATGCTTTGTGTAATGCTCAGCAAAGCCCTGTCAGTGCTGAGGTTTCCTGTTGCTCATGGAATTCCTTTACTATTACATTTTTTTTTGTCTTGCTTTGTAGAATTTGGTCTCTGCTTTAAATTATATCACCAGTAACGTGTGTGCTTTGATTATTGCAGTGGGCCTTGCTGGATAGGGATCATTCTCTTCCTCAGTCTCAATTTGCTTCACCTTCATTTTTAACTTTAGTTTCTGGGGAAAGGAAAGGATTGTTTTCCTTTGGGATTTCCAGAGATGATGGTCTTTGATTTCTACGTCCATGGCCTGAAATTGTTCTCAAATCCAGCCTGTCATATTGAAATGATTTACTTCTTTCATTGTTTGCATGTCCTTGTTATTCCTTGCCAATTCTCTGTGTGAGAATGTTCATTCCTGCATTTACCAGGGTTTTCTGCATCTGACTGGACTGGCAGGTTCACATCTGTCTTTCATAAGGAGAGTTTTACAGACAAGAACTCCCTGGAAAGGGATTAAGCCTTGTGGCTGTTGTTGTTATTGTTGTTCCTGAGTTTGTCACTGCTGAGAGGATGGTTAATGCTGTGCACAAGAGCCACCATGGGGAACTTGTGTTGTTTCTAGGGGATGGATGTTGTTGTCTCTTTGCCCTGTATGACAATTTTTTGTTAATGAAAAGCCGGCAAGTGCTCAGTGCAACAACCTGGGCAGTGCAGAGCAGCCCAAAGGCTGTGGCTGAAGGCTGCTGGGTGATTCTGAGGAAAGTCTAAAATGAGGACAGCAGGGAGGGACTGCATATCAATACTTTCCCCATCTTAAACCTGTTTGTTCACTAATTCCCTATGGATCAGGCGTCTCCTGCTAGTGGTGGGTAACATGAGAACTACCACTGTGCACTGAGCTGGCTGCTCTTGTATTTCTGGGGATGGGTCTAGATAATTTTTTTAAAACACATAAAGTGGTAGATAGTGGATTTTTAATATCTGAATCTCTCCACCTGGCATGGCTGCAGTGCCTAAGCCCAGAATTCCAAGTAGTTGCCACCATTATGTGCTATCTGCAGGTAAAGTTGTGTCTGAATAACTTGAAGGGATTTGCTGAAAGCCCTCAGAAGCAGAGAAGTCCTGTTCTCAGACCTGTGGTCACATAGGCAGTGTGGGCAGAGCAAGGAAGCAGCTTTCCTGCTTTTTTACCCTGGCACAGGTTTGCCTTGGTGGCCATGGAAAAGTCAATTAAGTTCCATGGTTCAGCTTTCTCACATGTGAGAGGTAAATGCTACTCTGGTTTTAAAACATTGACAGTGTTTTTGAGAATTAATTAGTTGGTGTTTGAGGCACAATAGTTTTCCATAGGGGTTATTCACTGAGTTTTGGTCCCTTTGCTCTGGAATGTGTTAATTGCTGTATGCTTTTGGGATGGCCCTAATGAGATGAGAGTAAAGGCATATGGAGGTGAATGTGATTAACAAAACAAGCCTGGGGTAGAACAGATTTCCCCAGGTGAGAAATTGAGTTGCTATTGGCCTCTGGCTTTCCTTTTGGCATGTATTCCTGAAAAGCCCCAGTCCAGAGAGCATCCCATGATAAATCCCACTGTTCATCTGTCTTGGGGCTCTCAGGGCTGCCCCTTTGCATTCAGAAGTGCTCAGCCACGTAAGGGCAGGATGGATCTGAAACTGCCTCCCCCTCCTATCTGTGTGGCCAGGTGAGGAAGCGAGGAATGTAATTTCATGCACCATAAATACTAATAATTCCAAGTACTTAGGACTCGAGCATGCACATTACTGTGGTGTCAGCTCTCTCCCCTGGCTGCAGTTGGAGTAATCACACTTAGGACCTGTTTGTCTTGGCAGAGCTGCCCTTAGGAATGAGGTAACTTTGGAAAAGGCATTCCTTTACTCATGGCAAATGGATAAAAATATCTGAACTTCCACAGGCCTGGGGAGGAGAGCAGGAGCCAGGGTGAATCACAGAGCACAGTCCTCTGGAGCAAGAGCTGCAGGTCCCCAACACCTTGCCACAACATCTTTGCTGGACCAGGAGCTACCACGGGGTGTGTCATGGGCCTCAAAATGTTTTGCTCAGTTTGGCCACTCAGAGCATGCAAATTCCACCAAATGACCTCTGTCCTTGCTGAAAACCCTCTTTTGCAGCTCAGTGACTTACATATTGAGTTTACAAGAGTGATACAAGAGCCTCTGCTCTGCCAGTAGCTGTGAGAGTATCTTGGACAGTGCTTTGGGACAGAGTACACAGCACTGTTGTTAACCAAAGATGGGCTGAAGATTAATGTGCTTTTCCTCCTTTAAAATAAAATTAGGCAGCTTTTCTCTTCTATGACAGAAGAAATGCCAGTAAAGGCTTAAAGTTAGTGATGTTAAACTATTTGGACATGAAGAAATGGCGTAGTGTGAACTGACTGAAGGCTGATAGTTGCCTTTCTTGTGTGTGTGTGTGTGTGTGTGCCTTTATATAAAATGAGCTTTTCAGAATGAAACAAAAAAGACATAATTTCTCAGCTTGAAGGAAGGTAATGAAGTGCTGCAGTTATGCCTCTCCCTGAAGATCTGTCCCCAAGCCTTCTCAGGCAGTGCAAAGGGCTTGCTCAGGTAGTTTATTGTGCAGTGAGAGTTTCTGCCGCCGCTTTTTGTGTGCAGCTGGAACCCCAGCCCTGGGTGTTTTTATGTGTGATGCATGTGGTTACTTAGACACACTTCATAAATCACATTTGAAAAGTGACTTTTTGTGTGTGTGTGTGTTTTGCTTAGTTTTGTTTTGGAATTTGGCAATAAACAATCCAGCTAAAAGGAAAATCAAGCTTGGGATTGGCTCAGTCACCAGCTCTGGGGGAAGGAGGGTTCTGGAGATCAACATATTTATAAGTGTGCAGTAGTTGGATTGGGTGTATTGGCTACTTTTTTGGCAAGGCTGACATTGCTTGATTATTGAGAATGATTCCGTATTATTTATGTCACCCATCTGAGGTTGCTCTGTCTTTGCAGATGTGCCCTAAAGCAGGGAAGCTGAGCACAGGCAGTGCAGCCAAACTGCTTAAGTTTTATTGGAAAGCACTGCTTTCATTGTAAGAACAGCTTTTTACAGCCAGGCAGCTCCGTCTGCCCTTGTTTTCCTTCCAGGAATGCAAGGGGCTGGGGGGAGTGAGAAGTAGAGAAATGCAACTTTGATTGAAGCTCTGGGGGACCATGAAAGGAGCATGGTCCCTTCAAGTTATTCAGACACAACTTTACCTGCAGATAGCACATAATGGTGGCAACTACTTGGAATTCTGGGCTTAGGCACTGCAGCCATGGCAGGTGGAGAGATTCAGATATTAAAAATCCACTATCTACCACTTTATGTGTTTTAAAAAAAAGGAAAGGAAAGCAAGAAAACCATAAAAACACGGTAGTGGAGGCCAGTGAAAGCATGACACAGTCCTGAGAACATAACTGGCCTGTAGGAGCTGTAGCTACACTTTCCTCAGGATGCTTTTGAATTCTTGCTATGAAAACTCCTCCAGCTAGAAACCTTCACTGAGGAAGTTGGAGAGAACATGGACATGGTTTAACTTGTTTTCTCTTGTAGTGCTTGCAATGGGAAAAGCTGTACCTGTCTGTGAGAGCAATGTACAGGTCCCACTCACTGTCTCTGAAAAACTTGTTGTCAGCCCTCAGTGTCCCACAGAAGTGCTGAATGCAGGACTGAGGCCAGGAGAGGTGTAAATCCTGACCCACAAGAGCTCTTAGGTGCTTGTGTGCATGAGCCAGGAATCAGGACCACACACCCATTCCCCCAGTCCCATCTTGAAGGCTGCAGAAACCAAATGCCATGCTGCCATCAATTTTTCTGCCTCTCTGATCAAGGCCCACTGGAGGCCAACAGTAGGTGTCTGCCTTGTGTGGCTGATGTCTGAAGCACGAAACAGTTCCACATCTTTACCTGGATGGGATGACTGGGATGGCGAGGCTCTCGTTACTGATGCTCCTGAGAGAAGATCAGCACTGTGGACATCATGGCTGCTGTCAGGGACACAGCCCTTCCCCACTGGGGTTGCCAAAATCAAATCCACCCATGGAGTGATGAAGCTTCACAGCAGGGCTCTGCTCTGTGCCTTTTGGGCTCAGGGCTGTGTAGGGCTGAGTTTCCTCCAGGAGGAGAAGACAACTCCTTCAGCAGGGCTCTCTGCTTCCTTTTAGCATGTGGAAATCATCAAGCCCTCCTGAGTCTGAGGTGAGGTTTGGAAGTGCAGCCCTTGTCCCCTGAGCTCCACTGACTGTTGTAGAAGGTGGCTTTTGTGTGCACTTGTTTGATGGAGAGTGGCTGTGACTGCTGTGCTTTGCTCTGGAGCCAGGGCTGTCACTGTGACAAGATCCTGCTGAAGATGAGTCCTTCAGGAGTGATTATTATCTGAGCCAGTGGCATTGCCAGGCATGTGCAGGGGATGCCAGTCTTGGATGTTAAAGTAAGTCTAGGTGTGAAGGAATTTAGTGAGGTGCCTGGGCAGGAAATCAGTATTTTTTTTTTTTTTTTTGTGACTCATTTTGTTAGTGTTAAAGACTTACCTTCTCCCTGAAGTGAAATTCATGTGCCTAATTGCTGTGTTACGAATCCTACCTCCAGTGGTACTCCCAGGGTGAGAAATAAAACGAGGGCAAAGAAAAAGCAGGCAGAGCCCAACCTTAGGGCTGCTTTGTCTTTGCTAGGGCTGATGTGGCAACACCAACAAAATCCTTTATGCCTGTGGTTATGGCTCTGGACCTCTCCTCTGCCTGTTGTGGTGCCTGCAGAGAAAGGGCCCCTTGTCTGCTTCTTTTCTCTTTCTCCTTGCTTTGCCAGGATGAAGTATTTATTTGGGTTAGGTGTCAGGCAACATCCTCTGCTAGAACAACAGCATTGCCTGCCAGAATCAGGTCACTGCTGGTCACTCCCTGAATGCTTGGTTATTTCAGGATTTGGCTCTCTGCAACACTTTGGTGATGATTTTAGAAATGGTTCATTGTGCTTCCCATCCAGATCATGCTTTGGGAAGAGCTCCTGGTCAGCTGGGAATGTGATGCCTCAGTGACTTATTACGGACCTTAGCACTCCCACCTGAAACTGAGGTGACCAAAACTCAGTTGTCACATCCAGGTAAAGGGATTTGATGAGCAAACAACTTTGACTGAATTAGTCTGGATTAAGTCTGGAAGGCTCTGGTGATCTGGGGAAAGTGACTGAGAAACCAAGAATGATTTTAATAGTACAGTGTCTCTGACCAGCAGACAGTTAAAGGCTGCTCATGCAGGTGGGCTTTGTCAGCATCTTCTGGTTCATGTGGAGAGGAAGCTGCTCACTCCTGAGTCATGCAACTGTGAGCTCCTTTTAGAAGCTGGTTAGTCACCAAGCCAGGTGGACACTGACCACTCCTGACAGACATTGTCAAGGGAGACTTTTCTGGCAATGCACTTCCATGCTTTGCTTTCCCTTCCATTTAGAATTGTTTTCCTAGTGACTAACCAAGGTTTTCCTGATGTAACTTCTCTTAGCCCATGACTTGTCCCTTCTCCAAATGAGCACAGAGAACAAATTTTTTTCTTTCTGCTGTCTAGCAACCTCTGTATTTTTGAAGGCTGTTTTTACGTCTCCCAGGTTCCTCCTCAGTCTCCTGCTGTTATAGTGACAGTATCAATTCTGCCTAAAATTTGTGATCATTCTTTCTCTTTCCTCTGGTATCTCTCATGGAGCTCCATGATTCACCTGCATTCCAGGGCACCAGACCAAGCAGAGCACTCTAGCTGAGATCTTACTGCTGCTGAGCAAAAGGAAAGGGTTTAGATCCATCAGCCACTTGACATAACCGGTTGATGTTCACCATTCTGATCTGCAGGACTGCTATGCAGAAAGCTGATTTTCATCCTGTATCTGCCTCATGGAATGTTCCTGGTTGATTTTGGTATCTTGGGCTTGCCTGTATCTCTAGTCTCTCAAGATCATGTTTGAATTCTCTCCCTCTCATTTTATTGGAGTCCTTCCTAGAGTGGTATCATCTGCAAATGTAATAAACATTATCTATATTCCAGCATCCTGGTCATCATCCAGGTACTCTGTGTTCAGGAAAATGAAAATATTTTCATTAGAACCGGATCTAGGACTGACCTCTGCAAAACCCTGCTTGAGGTATCCTTTCACTGTGAAAAGAATGTTTGATAACTACATACTAAACACTTTTCCAGCTAGTTTGGTTCCTGCCTTAAGAGTACACTGTGCCTCTGTAGTTTGATTATGAGAAGGTCCTGAGAGACACTGTTCTTCCCAGAGCACTGCTGATGTGGAGCCACTGAATAGGGAAGGTTCAGATTAGCAGTAAATTAATCCTCTGGTGAAGGCAGACCATAAATGAAATGTTAGAACACACAGTGGCCACACTGAGGGCTACTGCTCATTTTTTTCCCCTCATTTTCTGAGCAGCAGCACAGACCACACAGCATTTGATGCTACAAGGCAGACAGTGCATCTTTCAGAACATTTCACTGACTTTCCTACTAGAGGCACATGAATTTTTCCCTCTCCAAAACACCTTTCTTAAGACAGGGAAATACTGTCTAGAATGAGTGTTGGTGTTCCCACACCTTTCTGAAGAGCTGCACAGTTGGAAGTCAGCAGCCAGCCTTTGCCTGGAAAATAGATTTTATTTGCAGAATTGGCAAGTCCTGGTTTGCGAAGACATTTTTCTAGATTAAAATGTAAGAATCAGATACTTACCAACAATAATAAATGAGATCCAGCCAGGAAGAATATATTATGAATTCCATCCTGGAGTATTGTATCCAGGTCTGGGGTCCTCAGCACAAGAAAAAGGTGGACCTGTTGGAGTGGGTCCAGAGAAGAGACACAAGGATGTCAGAGCAGCACCTTCCCTTTGAAGATAGAGTGAGAGAGATGGGCTTGTTCATTCTGGAGATGAGAAGGCTTTGGGGAAAACTCATTGCATCCTTCCAGTGCCCTAAAGGGGGTTATTAAAAGGAGGGAGAGGGACTTTTTATACAGGCAGACAGTGACAGGACAAGGGATAATGGTTTTAAACTGAAAGAGGGCTGGTTTAGATTAGATGCCAGGAAGAAATTCTGTACTCATAACACAGTGGGACACTGGGACAGGATGCCCAGAGAGGCTGTGGATGCCACATCCCTGGAATTGTTCAATTCCAGGTTTGACAAGGCCCTGAGTGACCTGGTGTAGTGAATGGCATCTCTGCCCATGCAAAGGGGACTGGAGTGAGATGATCTTTAAGGCCCTTTCCTACCCAAACCATTCTATGATTCTGCAGTTCTATGACACTGCATATAAATAGGTGCTCAGTTGGAATTTGCTGTTAGGATTTTGTTTTATTTTTGCAAGAGCATTAGCTGGAAGAGGGGTAAAAATTAATTTTCTTTTTACGTTGCTTGCATGACAGATTCTGACTTTAGCTCACTTCTGATCAAATTATTTATTTATAATATACAAACACAGGCTTTTTGCCTATGTTTCTGACTGCTCTCACTGGCTGCATCCATACCAGCAAATTGCACAGGTCCAAGGTGTGGGTTCAAGCATTATCCAAATGGTTTAATTGTTTCTGTGCTCTTTGCCCTAGCTTTGCCCCCTGCTACATAACTCTCATCCACACATGGTTTGGGAGCCAGCATGGCTCTTCCCAGTGAGCAGTAAGCATGAAGCCATACCGTGTGGGAGGGTGAAAGGGAGAAAGTTCAGCCATATGGACACAATCTGTGCTGTGCCTGTTGCCCTGGGGGGTCAGAGAATGAGCCTTGACCTGTCTTATTTATAAACGGAGACATAGAGGCTGCAGAAGCATTGTAAGAAAAGGTACAGAATACTTCAATAACGTTTTCATTAATTTGCAAGGTCTCCTTCCCCTTGTGCTTCTGCCAGGTTTGTTTTTAAGTCCAGATGCTAATACTTGCACATAGGTGAGTTTCATGACTATTCACATGTGCCTGAATTTGTTTGGAAAAAGGTTCTTTTGTGATTGAGGCTTAGCACTTTGTGAGCCATGGGTTTGTCTTCAAAATAGCTTTTTTCATTGATATCCAAATCATGGTGTGGAGGAAAAGAAAGACAAGTTTGTTTGGATTTTTGACTCATTAAATTTATTCTGTGAGCAGCTGAGTGTACAAGGATGCTTACACAAGTGCTTCATGGCATGACTCGAGCTAATTACAAACTCTTGAACACAAAAGCAGGACAAACCTGGCTGATTGCTCCTGCCAACTGTTTGCTAAATTGGCTCATTCGATTCACTGAAATGGCAGAAAATTAAACAGGCAAAAAAGTGACTGCTTGAATTTGCAAGTAAAACCAACTTTCTTTTGACTGGGCAGGGAAAGAGATCAAGTGTGGGTGTGGGGATAGCTAGAAGTAGGGAAAGGGAGGGAATCAGAAGGAGAGAAAAGCAGGACAGAGATGAGGGTAGCTTAAACCTCTCCTTTCTGGCAACAGTAGACTCTTAATTGGCTTAAGTCTTTTGGTGAACACTTACTTTTCTAGGTGATGGAGGAGAGTAGGTGACTTCAAAGAGTGAGTCAGTCCAAGAATCAATAGCACCTATTGCAGGGTGGGCTGAATTGCCTTGGGAAGGTGAATTGCCTTTGCCTGTTTGTGACATAAGGGAATTCATCATCTAGTTTCAACTAATCTTTTAAATTTTAGACTGATATTGGATGAAGCCTGATATTGGACCAGTTCACATGGAATTATTAACATTAAAAAATCAAGACAAAGGTAAAGCCTGACATTTCTGTATGCTTAGTCTCAACCCAGTTTTCTATCCCTTCAGTAGTGGAGCAAAAATTTGATACTTTGAATGATGCAAATACTCATTAGCAGAAGCATCTCTTGGTGCTAAAATCGATTGGTCACCACACAGTCACATCCCAGGCTTGTTGGGTACTGTACTGGTTTTTGGTCAGTCAGTGGATAACACCAAGATGAGCAATGCAGCTGCTGAGCTTGAGGGAAGGGGTGCCATCCAGAGGGACCTTGGCAGTCTCCATGAAGTTCAACAAGGCCAAATTCCAGGTCCTGCACCTGGACAATCTCCAGTATCATTACTGACTAGAGGGTGAAGGGATTGAGGACAGCCCTGTGGAGAAGGACATGGGGATGAAAATTAGATGTGAACCACCAATGTGAACTTGCAGTCTGAAAAACAGATTGAGAGAGAGAGAGTTTTTTCAAAGACCCATGGACAGGTGAAGGGAAAATGGTTTAAGCTGAAAGAGAGTAGATGGGATTAGGTGTAAGGAAAAAAAAATCTCTTATGAGGGTGGTGATACACTGGTTGCCCAGAGAAGATGTGGATGCCCCATCACTGGAAGTGTTCAGTGTAAGGTTGGATAGGGTAGAGTTTTGAGCAACCTGACCTCAGCCCCCATGTAAGGGGCGTTGGATTTGGGTGATCTTTAGGGTCCCTTCCTACCCAAACCATTATGTGATTCTATGATTTGGACTCCTGTTAACAACCCTTAAGAGGTTTTCAGTTTGTTTTGTACATCAGATTTCTTTGCAACTCTCTTTTGTAGATATCACAGAATCCCAGGATCAGGTTGGAAGGGACCTCAGTGGGTCATGTGCTTGATCAGAATTATCCGGAGCACAAGGCAAGATGGGTCTGGAATATCTCCAGTAAGGGACACTTCACACTCTCTCTGAGCAACCTGTTCTAGTGCTTGGTCATTGCACAGAAAAGAAATTCTTCATATCCATGTAGAACCTCCTGGGCATCAGTTTCTGCCCATTGCTTCTTGTTCTATTGCTTGGATTTCAGGCTTGTTGTTCTGAAGTGTCTCTGCTTAGGTCAAGCAAAATGTGAAAGGGAGAGTAACTTTCCCTGAGCTACAAAGGGTACTTCAGTGGGAAACATTTCATCAGAAGAGTGGTTTCTGTTTGGAGTTCAGGTGCATTAAAGGTAACCTCAGTCACTGGCCTGCTGTTGTGACTAGGGATGAAACTGCATTTCTTCTGTCTTTGTGCAGTAATGGTCCTGAAATGGGCCCATGAACCAGCACCTGCTCTGTCACACCAGCACTTTTAATGAGTCATATGAACTACCATTCATTACAATTACATCATGGAGCAGGGTCAAGTGTATTGGGATATTTGTTTTTTTTTCCAGATAATACTTCTGAAAGTTCACAGGAAGGTCTCTCCTAAGTCCTCACTTTGATCATTGCTTATTAAAAAACTTTCTGAAATGTCCTTAGCAGCTCCAACAGGAACTGGTCCACCCTCAAGATTTACCAGCTCTGTGATGTTGATTAAGGGTTGATTTTTTCACACTTCTGATTGACTAGCAATTATGAGGTCTGCTTGTTACAGGTTTCCAGCATAGAATCAGTGATTATTTTTCTCTGTTAACGATGTTGTGAGCCAAGCTCTGAGCCTCTGGCAATTCTCTGAATTGCTCATCATCATCTTGAATTTAGATTTCATGATAATTAGGATGTCTGACTTGGACAGTGAAAATGGGCATTCTGATCTAACCCTCTAACATGTAAGTTGTTATTTTCCAAGCCATCTGCATGCTGTGAAAACAGACAGGGAAGTTCCTCAAATTTTTAAAGGTGAAGAGGATAAAAATAAGTTTTCCTTAACAAGCCATTCCTGACTGCTTTGCAAACCACATCTTGAGTGTCAGCAGGACATGAAGGGGAGTCTGGTCATATAAAGCTGTAAACAGGAATTAAATAGACTGTGTTTTGTAGATGCACATTGCTGAAAGTTGCTCCCCACTTGCTTTTGGGAAGACTCAAGCCCTGTCCCCACGCAGTGTGGGGGGGTTTGCCCCTTCTCTCATTGCTGGTTCTCAGTGCTCTCAATAGAGCAAAGAGGCCAAAATGGGGCACTAGTCACAACCAGATGTTGGGCTGCCTCGTGTGCCAGGAAGTGGTGGGTGATAAATCCCAGGCAGGGCTGTGCTGGGGGGAGGTGACAGCCCTTGCACATGTGATTGCCATTAACCATTCGCTTTGTGAGAGGGAAGGGAAACAACAGGGCAGTGAACAAGAGGGGTCTGGGTCCCAGGGACCACGGGACAGCTTTCAGAGGTGGCAGGGTGAGACACATTCACTTACTCGTTGTCTGCATGGGACAGATGCAAGTGCAGGAGGGTTTTAAGTAGGTTTCAGGAGTCAGGAATGTGAGAAATGAGCACCAACATGAAATAAACGCATGCAAAATGCATTTATTTAGGTTAGAGGGTCTTATTAGCTCATCTTGTAGAGAGAACTATGCATAAAAGTCTGTTGCCTACTTTAAATACTATGCCTGGTTAGGTAGACCTTCCTGCCTTTTTGCTCATTTATTTTTCATCCCCCAAGCATGTGATCCACAGTGTTGGAACAGAAACATACCCAGAGCCAAACCAGGTAAAATAAACCCTGATTCTTGCAAGTGGCTGCAGGCAGAATTCCATCACAAACAGGCAATGAAATAGGATCATAGGATCACTTGCCATATGGTAATTCAGGTTGGGAGGGAGCCCTGAAGGGCTCTAGTCCTACCTCCTGCTCAGATCTGGATCAGCTACAGGGCAGATTGGGTTGCTCAGGGATTTGCAGCAGGCAGCATATAGGATGTTGGGAAACAGGACAAATGCTGAGATGGTTATATAGCCTTCCTCTCTGCATAGTGAAAATCTCAGCCTTTAGCTTTGGCCCAATTTTGTTTTAAATTAGATGTTTTTGTTTGAACTGCAATTAAAGAGCTTTGAGCTAAAGCCTCTTACCCTACAGCCATATTCAGCTACCACTGTACACATGGACATGGGTACAGGACAATTACAAAATGCCCTAAATTGTCTGTCTGGGAGGTCTGGGGTGGGAAAAGAGAGAGGATTAAAAGCTAAGAAGAGGTCATCCCTAAGTGTACTGGGAGAAAGGTGGTTCCTGGAGGACTCGCCCAAAGCAAGACAGAGTTTAAGAAGTGATGTCTGATTTGGGGAACTCCTTAGAAACAGGAGGGCGGAACAGCAAGGGGGACACCAGTTCAGGGGAACAGGAGAAAGAAGGGTGTTGGCTGCATGAGTATGTGGGGAAGAGCTGGGAGGGGACCAGGCAATTCTGGCAGAAAAGAAAGGAGTCTGATCGTGCTGAGATCACAGGAAACCTCTGACTGCACATAAATAGTAATAGTAATGCAGGAGCTGATAGTATGGGAGTATAGTTCATGTTTGGAAAAACATGAGGTTAAGTGATGTTATAAGCAGAGTTGAAGATGCATGCCTTAGCATAGTGGGAAACTCATTATGCATACATTGAAATATCTTCTCCAGTACATCCAGTGCTTTATAAAGGTCACGGGCTTATTCATGGAGTTTAAAAGCCAGAAGAGACCGTGGGATCATCCAACATGATGTAATACATACAAATCTAATTACATCTTACCCAAGTAGTACCTTTATACTAAGCTCAGTACAATAAACACATCCCATCTTGGGGTTTAGATCTTGTCAGGAGAACCCATAAGAAGGATAAGACACCTGTGGCAGTGATAGTAAAAATTAGTGATCTTGACTGTTGAAGACCTGCAGTGTTTCTATAATTTGGGAAGTGTGCTATGACTGATATGTTCACTGGAAGCTGGCAGTTTCCTTCTCTTCATACATAAAGGCATCCTTCACAGAGTCCATGTTGATACAGTTAACAGCACTCTTTTTCTATCTTCCAGCGTAAAGCATTTTTTCAGGTTTTGAATCACATTGATGCCTTGGAGTGGCTGCCTAGAAGAGATGCTAGACAAAAAAGAGACTAAAATGGGTATTTATTAAAGCCCTTCAATTGATACACCTTGAGCAGTCAAAAGCCTTGCAGAGGCTACACCCAAGATAGATGATGGTCATGAGTTTTTCAGACAGATGTAAGTTTGGACTGTTTGCATATCAGGGGTTAATTCTCCAATTACAGCTTCAGGTTATGAAGTCATATCCCCCAGTTCTCTCCTCCCCAATTCACTTTTGTTTATGCTTTTTGGGGCCTGAGGCTGTAGGATGTCCTTGGGTTCCAGGCCCAGAGGAGTTGTTTTGTCTGACCAAAGCAGCTGACAGAACGAGAGGACACAGTCTTAAGCTGTGCCAAGGGAAATATAGACTGGATATTAGGAAAACATTTTTTACAGAAAGGGTAATAAAGTATTGGAATGGTCCACCTGGGGAGGTGGTGGATTCCCCATCTCTGGATGTGTTTAAGAAAAGACTGGATGTGGCACTTGGTGCCATGGTTTAGTTGAGGTAAGGGTTGGGTTGGACTTGATGATCTTGGAGGTCTCTTCTAACCTAATGATTCTGTGGTTCGGTGAAGTGTGAAGACAGTAGTTAACACTTTATATGAACTTAGAGTTATGCACTAATGCAGCACAGCATGTGAAAAATATAAAGGCTGAACTCTTAAGGCATCAACATGACAAACTCATCTCTGTGTCTTCATTCATCTTTTTTTAAGTTAAAGCAAAAAGACTGCAAGAATCATAAAATCATTAAAATTGGGAAAAACCCCTGAGATCTGCTAACCCAGCACTGCTGTGTTCACCATTAAACCGTATCCCTGAGTGCCACATCCACGTTTTCTTGCACCTCCAGGAATGATTTTACCATCTCCAAGGGTAGCCTGTTCCAATGCCTGAGCACCCTTTTAGTGAGGCAAAACTCCATCCTTTAGATGGGATTTGACTCTAACTCCTGCCCTGCTGCTCTGCTGCCTGGTGGTTTGCTGCCGTAGTTGTGTGGGCACGAGCAGACTGAGGTCATCAAGGCAAGCACGCCCTGTGGCTAATGACCAGCAACAGATTTTCTATTTGGATATTTCATATCTGAACAATTCAAGATTTATTGCTTCCCCTGAGATTCTTTTAGAACCAGATTTTTTCATCAAGTTGTTTGTCTAACTCCATCCTCACATGCAACTTCCTACTCCACCACAAAATCAACTATGTAGTGTTTATATTTATTTAGAAGCATTCTGTTCTCTGCTTTTTTGTTTTTATTACTGGTTTGCTTTTTTTGTTGTTGTTGTTCATTAGCGTTAACTTTACATTTATTTCAACATATTCAGGGTCTAATAAATGCTAATATTGCAGTCCTCCAGATTGCCATAAACGGTCTGGTATTCTGTGGATATGCTGGAATTATGCTTGCCTCTCCTGTGTGAGTTATTTGGAACCATGGCAGTTCAGGGCATGTAAAATGTTGCTAAAGCATAAAATTGCAACAAGCAGGGAATTTATGTGTGTGCTAATGTAAAAAAAAAAGAATTAAAATGGTGAGTGATTGCTCAGTGAAGCAGATGGACAATAAGGAATGCACATACAAACTCAGAAGGCCTTTTGAGAAAATCCTTAATTTTACGATTGGACAATTGTTATGGTCTGTCTGAAGGAAATTTGCATGTACAGTGAATTTGATATGCAGAATCCTTTCAACTTGTATTCATTGTTTGGGTTTGCCGTGCATGTAAGTGTGTCAGGCAAGTAATGATCATTTTGTCTCAAGCTCCTGTAGAAAAAATATGATCTTTGGAAAGCTTTGAAAAATGCCATTAATATCTCTGCTTCCCCCACAAGGAAGAATGGTTTTGAGATTAGGGCTTTGGAGGGGCACTTGGAGGATCTGGTTTGTGTTTCCCAGGTCTGTAACGAACATTCATACATCATCCTCAGGCTGTAATTCAAAGTAGTTTATCTACAGCTCAGTAGAGGCAGAAATAACCCATTTTCAAATGCAATAATTTGGTTATGTATTAAGCCCTCTGTAAACTCCTTTGCAGCTATGGGAGTTCTTGAAATGACTAAACACGTGTCTCTTTGTACCAAGTTCCTACCTTTAAAATAGGAATAATAGATTTCTTTGACCTTTTTACTTTCATCTTGCCTTGATTTTCTGTGTTGATTATAAACATTTTGGAGCAGGAATCCCTTTAAACTGTGTTTATGTGGTTCTAGAGAGGACATCAACCTTGCTTTTGCCTTTGGGTACATTTGTAAAATGAATCCTAATTTGCAGTCATTTAGCCTAAAATTAGAAGTCTGGAAAGAGAGTAGATTAGGAGTTTTCAGACACATAAAAGGCTGTGGCAGAGATGTGGAGATCACCTATTGATCACCTTGCATGAGAGGCTTAAGAGCATGAATTCTAGCAAAGGAATTTGAGCTCTATATTCAGAAAAATGTTATAGAGGTGAGAAGAGGGATGTTCTGGAAAAGTCTGAATGGTTATCACTGTGTCTACATCATTGAAGGTCTTTAAAAGCAGGCTAGATGGGATCCTGCTTCGTGTCTAGAAGGGTAGACTAGATGACCCAGCAAACTCATTTCCAGCCCTGCTTCTCTGTGACACTCAGCTCTAGTTTGCAATTGCCACAGGCTGAACTGGTGACTTGCCTAAACTCACGTAGTGTGTTGCTCAGAGGGCCAGGATTTGCTGTGCTTTCCCTCTGACTGTTTGCCAGTCGAACTCTCCATGGACTTCTCCTCAGCAGTGCCAAAGCTAATGCTGCTCTTTCACTTTGGGATGTTTTTTCCTGAAGCACAAAACTCTACCTTGAAATATGAGTTTTCCAACTGTGAAGGCGGACGTTTGTTTTCACACAGAACTTGAGGCAGGACAGGAGAAGGTGTTTGGTTTTTGGTGACGCTACCCACATGTGATTTTTGGCTGGGTGCACAGCGTGTGGAGTGGAAAGTCTTACGTTCCAGCTGGCTTCACTCTACAGCACAGGAGTCCCTGCCAGATTTCTCAGGACAATTTAAATCAGCTCAGACTCTGGCATGCTCCTCTCTTGTGCAAATGGGAAGGTATGAGAATCTGTGCTGGGGGTCTTACTCCTTACCAAAACTCATTGAGTGAGGTGTTAATGAATGGTGATGAATGGGCACTGCTCAGAGCACAGGGACTGCACTTGTCCTGTGAAATAAAATGTAGCAAAGCCTCCCTTGTCCTAGGGATGAGTGGCACAGCAGGACTTGCATCTAGCCAGATGCTTTTCCTTCAAAACCGGGCAGTCACACGTATCCCAACTACCCAAGGGCAATGATCCAGGCTATGGCCAGCTGTGACTGGGGAGAGCGCTAGCTGGCATGGGCCAAGTTGCTGTCGAGCACTGTTTGAACATTTAAAGAGTACAAATGATCATTTGCTAGTGCTTGGACCAATGCCTGGGGCCTCCTCAGTTTGCAAGGAGGACCTACAGCAGCAGTGCCAGCACACCAGGGAGCTCAGTGCTGGGAGGACCCTCCAGCTGAGCTCTGTAGGATGCGCTGGAGTTCCATCCTGGCAGAACAGCATGTCACCCAGCTGAAGCCTGTAATGATGCAGCAATTAGTGACTCACACCAGAAATCCAGTGTTTAAACCTTCTTCTAAACTCATGACAAAGCTCTGTGCTGTGCTCCTGGTGCTTTGGCCAGGTATCCAGACTCTCAGCTGGGAGCGCCCAGACAGGAGGGTTGCCAGCTCAAACCCCATCTTTTGTGGTTGCTCTGAGAGCTGACAGTGCTTGTGGTGTGAGCCAGTGCACCTCTAAGACCTGGTGGCTGGGGAGAACAGGCCCAGAGACTCAATGTACCATGTATTTGGGAGATGTTTTGGTTGGGTTCATTTTTGAGGAGAAACAGTTGGCAGTTGTCCGCTATGGACCAAGGCTGTCTGAAGACTTCAAAAGGAAATGTTTTCTTCTTGACAAAGAATACGTTCAGTCAGATTTGGTGGTAGTGTAGGTATGGCACCAGAATGAATCTTCTAATCTAATACGCAAATCAAATTTTCTTTGGGTTTTTTTTCTGGGTGACTGGCTTATATTCTTTGCTGCACTCTCTGTGTTTGTTGCAGACAGACAGACAGGACCAATCTCTAAACAGTTCATAACATTCAGCATTTGACTTACAAATGGGGACTAGTGAAGGCTGTGGAGCTGACAGGCCTGTAGCCTGGCGTGGATATGCACCGGTTGTCAGCAGAAATCACACAGGCTCAACCATGTCAGCTTCACACATCACCCCCCTGTCACAAGCTTGCATTGTAAGGACCACATCTGGATACAAGAGCCATGCCATCCCAGGGGAGAGGGGGCATTCATTATGTTTTTGGCATTCAGACCATGACAGCCAACAAATCTTCCTTTTAGAGTTGTTGGTAATTGTGATTTTTCCTGCTGACTGCTGGAACAAGGGTAGCACGTTCATTTCACTTAATTCATCACTTAGATGTAATCTTACGCCTTTTTGACGTATTTTTTGACTGACATCTGCGTAGTGCTTGAATCCCAATCTGTTGATGCCTGACTGCTTGTTTCCACCTGGGGAAAAGAGCAATTCCTGTATCCAAATACTCCTCCCAAGAGGCCAGGATGTGGTCTGGTTCACTCTGGCCTGGTGATGCCTTTTCCTGGTCTTAGAAAATAAAGAGCCAGACATGGTTAAGGGATAAGGGGTTTTACCTCTGTATTTTAATAAGGATCCGTATTGGTGCACCACTTCTCCAAGGTGGAATGTGCCACAATGCACACACATGACAGAGCGAGTGTACAATTTATAGACCATATAAATAAGCATATCTAACAAGGATGCCCCAATGGGAGACCTGGATGAATGGCCTGATATTCCCCCATTTGAGGAATTCCCCCCTGGATGGGCCAAATCTCCAGTTTACAGGATATGTTCTAGAGAAGACCTTGGTTTCCCAAGGTAGTGTAGGGTTTTCCGGCCTCCTACTATGGCCTTTAGAATGTTTGCTTTCCTGGCCTAGCAAAATACTAGGGTTATGCTAAGTTACCAGACTTAAGGAATTAGAAGTATGCATGCTAAGAGGATACACAGAAGTTATATAAAAGAAAAAGCAAAAAATCATCTTGGCATCACTGACAGTCAGAAACCTCAGCAAACTCTGTTCAAATTCCACAGTGGTCACTTCCACCCTATGGATGTAGAAGGGCTCAACTGTTTTGAATTTTCCCTGTATTTGTAAAAATAAAATGATTCCCAATCAAATAATTAAAAGTGCTTTGTTTGATTGAGGCACACATGTATCAGCAGTATTTTTACAGCTCTTTGCTGCCATTAGTGCTAAAGCTGGAGCACAGAACAAGGGAGATAGAAGAAGGCTGGGTCAGGACTAATGGCACAGCCAGCTTTTAATCCCTCTCTTGACAATCCATCTTTCATGGTGGCTTGTGTCCATCTGTGTTCATGTGCCAACAGCAGCAGAAGCCAGTGTAAGACATCCTATTGAGCTCTTTGTCAAGGTGTCTTGGGGCAAGACTTCCATTAATAATTAATTCTAAGAGGAGTTTGTGCTCTCCAGAGTTGGAGCCAGGCCTGGGAGCACAGCCATGGTAAGCTGTACCTGTATTTAGCTTGGATGAAAGGTTTCTGTCTCAGGAGAGCTGCAATTCTTGTAATCTCTGTGTGTTTTGGAAGTGAAAGGATGCAGTTTGTTGTGTCTGTGGGTGATCACCTTGCTAGAGCTGTATCTCTGCTCCACATGCTCTGTGCTGACAGGGACTTATTTCTCTAGGACTGTTTCCTCTGTTGTTTTTTATTGAGAGTACAAACAGGGTTTTCTGTGCTGAAAAACACCTGATAAATACCAACAGAAGTACAAGAAAACAAATAAATGCAAAACGTGCCTGTAAAAGGTCAAAGCATCACAGCAGCATAGAATCATGGAGTGGTTTGTATTGGAAGGGACCTTAAAGATCATCTCATTCCAATCCCCTGCCATGGGGAGGGACACTTTCCACTATCCCAGGTTGCTCCAAACCCTGTCCAACCTGGCTTTGAACACTTCCAGAGATAGGGCAACTTCTCAGAGCAACCTCTGCCAGGGCTTCATCCCCCTCATAGTCAAAAATTTCTTCCTAGTGTCCAGTCTAAATCTACCCTCTTTAGCCAGGGCACTCTTCTTTCAAGAGCTGGAGGTGTTGGCCTGAGGCAGCTCCATCAGAAAATGGACTTTTGTTTTCACTCAGTCAAACTGAGAGGGAAAAGGATTTTTAATATCTGACTACAACATCATATTTTTGCAAAAGTGCAATCATGGTTAATTGTGTCCAAGTGTGGCTCTGAAGCCTTGTCTAGATGGAAATGTTTGTGGGCTGAGAGTATGAGCATAGGAAGTTATCTTTTATCTTTACAGTTGGTTCTATTACAGGAAAAAAGCACTGATGGGAATAAATCTTTGCTCATTAAATCAGACGATAGATACAAGCATGGCTTAAGAATAAGTTCCACTGTAGTTTTACAGAGTGGTTTGTAGTGGCATTTGCAGGAGAAATCCTGGGAACCCAAGAACATGGGGGAGGAGTAGCTGAGCATCTATCATCTATTTTAGTTCTCTGTCATTTGCATCATTTAACTGAAATATGGAAAGATTAAAAGTCAAAGACTTCCCTTTGATATAAAAAAGAACATTTATGCCTTGAATTTGACCCAGGAGACTATTTTATCCCACCATCTCTCCCTTAAACTCTGCTGGTGTCCTTGATGGATGAGGTGTCCAGTATGGAATCCTTTCGTAATCACGTGAGCCTGCTGGACTCTAACACAACATTTGTGTTCCTTGTGTTTAACAGGACAAGAGGATGTTAGGGAAAGATGTGATAATGCATTTCCTTCCTGTTTCTGGGCAGTGGCAGCTCTACGCTGTGCTAATAAAGTAGTTTGATAAAAGTGGTTTGATAAAAGTGGTTTGATAAAAGTGTTCAGCTCAGGTTGGCTGAGTTCAATCCCTTCATCCTTGGAGGAGGCTGAGAGCTGCTCTCCATGGAGCTCTGACAAGTTGAAGGGCTGTGTCCTGCTCCATGAGGGCAGATGGTGCACCACAGATGGGCTGTTGGAGCAGGTACCTCTGTATACAATCAATATTTTTGCCACAGAAGTGGCTGGAATGTATGCAGGGACAGTTCAGAGGAGTCCAGGCAATTTTTTTCAGCCATTTTTGCATGTGGAGCATTTCAGCATTCAGTGTTTCTAAAGGGCTGTCCATTCAGATAACACACAGCTGATAACATCCCTGAGCTCAATATGTGTCACGGCCCTGTGTCTGGGTGCAGCCCCACAGGGCTATTCCAGCTTTCTGTGCTGTGGACAGGCAGCAAATTCAGCTCCTTGCTTGGCCTGACACATCTCCAGGTCATCACTGGGCCCTGTGTCTGTTGTGCTGCCACAGACCTGTGATGTGATGTCCCACATGCTCTGAGCCCTGAGGAGCAGCAGTGACCTCCCAAGCTTGCACAGCTGCTTAGTCTTTGTGTTTGACCTCTGGACTTCTCCGAGCACTTCTGTACTGATGAACAAAACACTGCCAAAGCCCAGCTCTTGACACCTTGGCCAGGCTGGTGGGGCCCTGGGCAATCTGATCTTATGGGTGGCATCCCTGCCATGGCAGGGGGCTTGGAACTAGGTGATCTTTAGGGTTTGTTTCAGCCAAAGCCATTTACGATTCCATGATTCTATGATCCGTGACATTGGAACTCTGTGGACCATCCTGCTAAGTTACAGAAATGACATTTTACGTTGCGTGCTCTGGGCATGGCTTAGAAGTCAGCAGGGAGCACATGCTGTTCCCAGCAGGCATTTTGGATGGAGTCACCTTGTTTTGAGAGTGAAGAGAGTTTAATGACACAGAGGTCACACTGTTCCAGGTGAATGGTGTGTTTAATTTTCTTGCATCACAGCAAACCACAGTTTACTTCTTCCAGAACATGTAAGAGTGGAGGTTAATGCTCTTTGTGTCATTGTAAACAGTTTCAAGGATCAGGTGATCTTTATTTTATCTATCACAAAATTGTCACAGGTCTAAACAGAACACTGGAAGGACCACACGCATTTTCCTTCCCAGGTTTCCTCATTGTTTCTGGCGATGAAGCTGGTGAAGGGTCTAGAAAACATCTTATGAGGAGTAGCTGAGGGAGCTGGGGGTGTTTAGTGTGAAGGCTCAGAGTGGACCTCACTGCTCTCTATAACTCCCTGAAAGGAGGTTGTAGCCAGGTGAAGGTCAGTCTTTTCTACCACGTCTCGAGTGAAAGGATGAGAAGAAATGGCCTTCAGTTGCACCAGGAGAGGTTCAGATTAGATATCAGAAAAAAAATTCACTGAAAGACCAGTTGGGCATTGGAATAAGCTGCCCAGGGAGGTGGTGGAATCACTCTCTGGAAGTGTTCAAGAGGTGTCTGGATGTGGATATGTTTTAGGGGTGATAATGGTGGGGCTGGGTTGATGGTTTTACTAACTGATCTCGAAAGTCTCTTCTAATCTTGATGCTTCTGTGATTTTTGGAATGATTTCAGGCACCCTTTTCTTGAAGGTCAGGGTCTGCTGATGTGGGTAGGGTCATCATTCCTATGTGTGGGCTCCTTTTCAGATCACAGTATCCCTCTTACTCCTCAGCCAGGTGCTTGTTAACTGCAGAGAGTTGTAGTTATTGGGTATTTAGTCTCTGACCTTTCAGGAGAAGCTAACAAAACACATCTTCAAATGACATCAAGATGCCATTGAGGAAGAATATTTTCTGCCTCTGAAGATGATCTGGGGAAATACAAAATCTGAGGGTGGACATTGTCTTCATGCATGACGAGCAGCACCAACCACTTCACTGCCTGCTTGGTCTGCAGGGAGACAGGCGGGCTGGGTATTTGGGGACAGGTACATGTCCCTGCTCACTGAAGGGGTTTGCATTAGATGACCTTTAAAGGTCCCTTCTAGCCCAAACCCTTTTATGATTATTTGAAGAATCATCTGACCGTTTGTCTCACCTCTGTCCTTTCAGTCCTGTGACAGCAGATTTCCAGGGTGGTATGAGCTGCATGAGGCTTGGTGCAAGACCCTGCTGTGCAGACTGCTGGGATTCCCCTTGGAAGAGCCTGGGAAACGAGTGAGAGATCAGAGTTGCTGCTCATATGTCCCATTGGATGCCTGAGTTTGAATAATGTCCCAGCCATTTCACTCCTTTCGTCAGCCTGTTGTAGGGAGGCCAGCCTGAAGATGGGTTTTGATTTCCAGCTCTGTAAAACTTGGCTGCAAAATGGTACTTGTGCTCTGTGTACTCCAGAGCTTGTGTTGCTGTTGGGAAACGGGGCAGGCAGTTCCTTGCACCAGCTGCTGTACAAGCACAACGAGGCCATTTCTTCTCCATACAGTGTTTGTAGTTAGTGCCTCTTCCACAGTGAGCCTCACTTTGAACTCTATTTGTCTTAGACTTTCCATTACCTGCAACATAACTGGAAGTGAGTTATTTGCTCAAAGGTGAAAAGAATAGCTTTGATGCAAGATTTTTTTTTAAATACAGATTTTTAACATAGGTTATTTTTTCACAGAGAGAAGCATGAAACAACTCAAAAGTGGAAAGCTCAGACTACACAGAATAATCCATTTCTCACCCTCCACTGTAACATTGATTTTAATGGAACAGTAGAGATCTAAACAAGGCAGTGATGTAACAGATTTGTACAGTGGACTTGCTGCAGTTCTTGCTGAACTGGGAGAAAGGAAGGAGGTTCACCTGAGTGTAAATGAGATTAATCTCCTCTCTTATTCCACTGAAACAACCAATGCTTTGGTCTTCGTTCAATTATTTGTTGTATTCTCCCTGTGCCCAGGAGTTATGGGCATGAATCACAGCCTTCTCTTGCCAAGCTGAGGTCAGTTTTAATACTTTAATACTCGTTATATCTCCTATCAGCAGTCTGCATCTGGCAGTCAACAAGTTAACAACTATTTTTCTCCTCTAGCTGTTGTGATCCCATGCAGTTATTAGAGTTAAGGCAATTAAGGTGGATTACTTCAGAGTTTAGGTAACGTGGATGGTTATTGGAATTGCAATTAATAACATCTTGTCACTATAACCCAGGCAGGTTGTGAGGTAGATTTTATCCTGTGCAGCTGCATTGACAGGGATTAATTTTCCTTTGGCAGCCCCAATTCGTGAGCTGAGCAAATCCTGCGGCATGTATCTTTACAGAGATGGGCAGTGGCTCCCTTGGTATGAGGTGGAGTCATCCCAGCAGGGGACAGAAGTACTTTGAAAGACTGTATTTATGAGTTTTTCTGCTTTTTACAGGGTTTCATAAACCATCCCTGTCTATCCCCCCATCCAGGAAGTTTGTTTGTTAAAGGTCTACTTGTTCCAAAGGTGTTCACAGCCTCTTTGTGCTGGATTAATCCTTTTATCTGATGATAAGAGATCAGGCTTGGTGGGCTCAAGATATCCAGTGGAGGGAACAAATACTGCAGTATAGAGCATTATATTCCACTTGAAAGAAGTGGCACCTTAAACTGAGTGCATGCCAGATAAAGGCTCTGCTCTGGGTTCAAGTTGCTAGCTGCAAAGGTATGTGTTAATGTCTTCATGTTTTTTTAAGAATCCCAAAAAGGAAGCCTAAAAATAGAGGTCCTACAGTATGGAGTTCCTTGGCTGTGAGTTAGCAACCTGCATTTCCTTTGGAATATGTGATAAGAAACACTTTCAAACACATGGCAGGATAAGATGCGTCTCCATTTACACCTTTTAACTGATTGAATTCAGCAATTTTGAAAGGGGAGCAATGCCAGTGGATCAGCTTTGCTACCCAAACAGGCAGAGACTGGGCTGTGCTTAGCAAAGGCCACCAGAAGAAGAGCTTTGCTGACCTTCCCTGAATGATCCCCTGGGGCTTGGCTGGGGTGGCCACCTGGTGAATCAAGTATTGCAAGTGGTCAGGGTCTTCAGAGACCTGCCAGCCTGTTAGAGAGATCGCAAGGGAGCCCCAAGTAGTCCTGGAATAATTTCTGTACTAATTGATGGGTAGAATTTGATTCAGGATTGTTTACCTCTGTTAACTTTGGAATGAATGAGAGAAGCTTTCTGCCCAGCAATGTCCTACACCTGAATGTATATCCATACATAATGTGCAAGCTTGCAGCTCAGTCTTGCAAAGCTTTATGTGCACTAATGCAGGTATTCAACTAAAGAGGTTAAACTGAGGGACTACTCAGCCAATCTGTATAACTGATGCAGGGACAAAGTAAAGTGCCAGTAAAGTGCCTTTGATTAGGTGGCATGAATCCAGGTATCATGTGAGACATTCATCAAATGAATCTTAATAACATGTGTGGAGAGTGGAAAAGAACAGACTGGTGTGCATGAGTGTCCCTGCTGAACATTTCATGAAGCCAAATAGAAACAAACACTTAGCTTTAAAAATCCTTGTGTTCTCTTAAAAAAAAAAAAATCATCACTCTTAAGTACTGGAAAGCTGCCACAAGAATCCAGCACTGAGTATTCCCACAGTTTCTTCCCAGTGCTCCCAGACTGTAGCTGCAGGGCAAGTTGCATAAGAGCGTGGGGTAGGTGCTCAGGAACATCCTTACTGGGCTGTAACAAAACCCTGGCATTGTTTTCCATGGTGTGTATCTGCTTTTATGTGGCGTCAGGAAAGTGACTGTAATTTGCTGTTTCACAAAACCCCGCAGTTACTCACAGTAGCAATTGTAGTAAGATTTGGGCTTGCAGTCCCTACTGCTCCCTCGGGGTATGCATGGAAGCAAGATGATGCATGCTACATGTTTTTCTACCAGAAAAATAAATAAAATAAGATACATAAACCATGCAAAGAACTTTTCACAGTCTCCAAGCCAGATTATTTAAAGCTGATGTTGTGTGTTAGAGAGGTTCTGCCTGTAAATGTACTTCTTTGAAAAAAACAGGGGAGGTTTAATACTCATAATTAAAAAACATCTATAGGGTTTTTCCTCAAACTTTCCAGTGTGCTCAGGAAATCTCAGCCCCAAAGGAGGATGTCTCACAGGTTACAACCATGTGAATGGAAGGATTTATATTGAAAACAGTTTTGCCACTTCGTTCACAGTTCCTTGGATTTCAGGTTTGTTAGTGTAGCCTGGCTTCTGAAAGCCAAGTGCTGAACCACTGAGGAGCCAGTGATCCCCACACTGAGTTTGGGGTCTCAAACTAAACTGTGTTTTTGTTCAGTAAATACTGATCTGCATTCATCTCTGTATAATTGAAGGGCATTTAGCACTGTAGCTGCCTTACACAGTTTTGTTCACTCCTAATCTTTATTGCAGTGCAATTGAGGTAACCTTTCCCTGTGCAGGGTTTCCAGTTTGGGCATCTCATGAGACCCTGGGAATAACCACATTAAGTCAAACATATGACCAGAAAAATCACTGCCTTTAATGGCAGAGGTTACAAGCTGCTTTCTGATGACATTCCTCATCTGCTATCAAGACACTGGTATCTTTTTGGGAAAAACTTCTAGCCCCTTGTCTAGTTCTCTGCTGTTTGATTGCAGAGAGGAAAAGCTGATGAACTGATAAAGAACTAGCACACACTTTTGAATAAGTAGCACTTGAATTAAAAGAAAATATTTCTGTACAGAGCATAGTTTTGCTGCCGTAATTACAAACACTTTAATAAGGCAAGAAAAGCAGATGGGAAGAATCTCCAAGCGGTGCCTGCCAGCAGACACTGAGACAAAACACGGGACAACATCCAGAGAAATGCTGGTTGTGGTTTCTCTTTGAATTAGGTTTTTTTCTGGATTGCTCTTCTGGTGTCTCTGAGGTCATCAGTGGTCAGACTACAGGGTGCTTCGGAGACAGGCACAGAAAATCCCCTAAATATCTATCTTGGTCAGTAGTCTTGGAGGAGAATTTATATTCCTAACTCTTGAAATGTAATGATTGGATCGTAGCAGGCTAGTTGTTGGCTCAGATGCTGAAGCATGAGGCTTCTTACTCTTTATTGAAATATTTGAGCAGTGCAGTGTAGCTGTTATTTTCCCTGGTACCTTCCTTTCCTGCCTGGGCTTCTGCTTCCCTGCCATTCCTGTCCTGTGTTTGGTGGAGGCTGGCATGGCTTCCCATCAACTGTAGAGGTTTCAGGACCTCTGGCCATTTACTCCCCTTTCTACCTGCTTTATCTTGGATATCCTTGCCCTGGCTCTCATTGAAGTGTCTTGCAGTGATAGATAATGCTCACCCAAACACTCTGGGTACACAGTCATGAAGATCTCCAAGGGCCACTTTCCCTGACAATGTTTGTATATACCTTTCACTGAAATTTAAGGGAGTATCTTTCGGCCCAGGTTTACAGAATTGATTGCTGTGACTCAGCTGATTCCTGATAACTTTCAGGGCTGGAACCCCTTGGGTATGGGCTGGCATCCTGAGCACAGAGACTCTCCCTTTCTGGTGAGCAATTCCTCGCATGAGCAATGCCCTGACTTGGGATCAGCCACAATTGAACACACAATACTCACTGCTCAGTCAGCGTCCTCCTGGGAGACACATATTGTGCCACATCCTTTCCTGAAAAATAGATAAGCGGCACAAAGGAATTTCTGCCAAGCCCTATAGCCAAAATGTCAAAACAGTTCTGTAATGTAAGAGTAATATCAGTACTATGGGTTGGAAGGGACCCACAAGGATCACCAAGTCCAGCCCTGAAGTGAATGGCACAAGCTTGGCATTTTTAGCACCAGGCTTTGACCAACTGAGCAGTGTTAAATGTTTGACTAAAATGAGTGAAGGTGGTGAGAAGAAATAGGAGTTGTGTCGAAGTCCGAAAATTAGTGTAACTCTACTTTGATCCAAAGTGGAGTGAATATATTCAGAGCATTAAATAAAATTCCAATTTGTAATAAGTCTCTCTGAAGAAACCAACAAACAAGTGTTCCTTAAATACCTAAGAAAGAGCCAGGGCTGGTTTGCAAAGTACCAATGAAAGTGTGACAAATGCAGCCCAAACAGGGGAAATAGGGAAGACTGGCAGAATGAGCCTGACTTCTTTGTTAATCTGATTTTTCTGGGCCTAGTGGAGATGTGATGCAGCCATGCTGCCAGCAAGGTCCTACAGCTATGGGTGGCAAAGGTCCCATGGCGGGATGTAGCTGAGTATGCTGGAATTTGGACAAGAATCAGCTTGAGTCTCATCCTCCTCAAGATGCCTTATCTTGTGAAAATGCAGAACTCTTCTGATTTTGGGAGCAGGCAGAAATTTACCAGATGAAAGTAACTCTTTGTATCTGAAGGTATCTCTTGCAAGGCTTTCTTCCTTTTGATCCATTTTTCTTTCCAAATAGAACATGTAGGGAGCAGACTGGTGCATGCAATCCTTTCCCCTGTGCCCTTTGGAGACCAAAAGCCACATCAAGCAGGAGATTTATGAGTTGCTGGCAATAGATGCTTCATATTCTGTTATTACATTTCAGATGATGAAAGAAGAACAACTGACTTTCATGGCTATGAAAGCAGTAGGAAAACTGCCTGTGGATAGATCGAGTGCATGCATCACTGGATAGAAATTAAGGTGTTTATAGCTTCAAATTCAGATTTGGAAAGTTCAAGATACCAGAAAAATATCTGACTAAAGATGTGAGGCAGTTCATAAGATTTCAACTCAGATACACTCAGGAGAATAAATCCAAAGGTAACATTAGGATTCATTAACTATCCCTAATTAGGCTCCTAAATTTAAATAGACAGAATCTTCCCTGGAGGCTTTCAAAGGCATCCACCTTTCACTGTTGATGATACAGGCAGCTTAGGAACATAGCTTATTTAAGGAGGACTTCTTCCTTAGGTACCTACAGGGCAGGCATGGGTTGAGTTCCCGTATTGGGTGAATTGGATCTTCTAATGAGGTCATTGCATTTCTGGGCAGGCAGAAATCAGAGGAGACAGGGAAAAGTGTTCTGTTGCCCTGTGCAGGAGGAGGAGAGCCTGGGAGGGAATGGTGCTCCTGTTTGTTTCATCCTGTGGAGTCTCAGTTGGAGGTGGAGTATTTCCTAAATCTCCTTCATCTCCGAAAGCCTCTCACATCATTGGGCCTTTTACCTGCGAGAGATTTTGCTGGGAGGAATGGTGAGACCGAGCTGATTTGTGTTCCATGGGCTTTGTTTCTGGACTGGAATTGCTCCCACTTCTGAAATCGCTTCTCTGATTGCAGCTGCATGAGGAAAGGATAAGCATGTCCTTTTCAGTGGAGGCCAAACGAGAGACAGGGTTGTCTGTATTATATTTATATTCTTATTGCACAACACTTCTGTAGTCAGCGGCTGCCAGAAGATACAGTAAAAGGCAAAGCATCTGGGCTGTCTCAGGAGGAGTCTTGGCAGAGTGATCTGAAAGTTTTTATGGGTTGTGTCAGACATCCCAGCTTGTACCACTTCCCACCACCCCCAAATCTCCAGCAGAACAGATTCCTGCTTTGGGCAGAGTCTGGTAGAAGGGCCCTGGTGCAGGCTGTGGGCTCGGGGAGGTGTAGGTGGCTTTGGTTGTGACAGGGCTCTTTTCCCAGGCAGTCTTGCTTGCTTTCTGCCTGGTGCTTGGAAGTGGCCTTACTGTAATTGGCATGAGTCACTTCCTTGTCATTGGTGGTTTGGAACACCATGCATGGAAAACACGCCTGCAGCAGCCTGAGGAACTCCCTCTTGCTCCTGGGCTTTGCATTCAGTTTCAGGATTGCAGTCTACATCCTTGCTGGGTGAAAAAAATGCTTTTCTCAAAATAACTGGAGGAGATGGAAGCTGAGGTCTGGACCGCTTGGAATTGTTAAATCTCTGATCTGGTGTTTGGGGTTTTTTTTGTGAGAGTGAAGGTTTTTCATGGCAGTTTGTTGGTCAAATCCCAACTTTCAGACTTATGATCTGTTGCAGAAAGTCCCTTAATATCTCCTGTTGTCCTGGGACAATTTATACTTCCTGTTTAAATGGTACTGTACCTTCATTCCAAATAAGATACATGATGGTATGACATGCCTTTGCAGCCAAGGTACAGAGCTGATGTCAAATGCATTCAGCCTTTTCCAAGGCTCATGGAGACACTTGGGGGCTGCAGGATCTGATGATCTTCTCTCAGGTGATTGTACTCCTATCTGACCAAAAATCCCCCCTGTCAGAATGTCTGGGCAGGGCTTGAAGGTTGGCTTTGGATGTCTGACACAACACACGTGATCATGAGAAGAAGGAAAACCTCTTTCTATGTGAGGCCCTGAGCTAGATGGGGCATGGATAGCTGGAAAAGGTTTCAACTTGTTCCTTGGCCATGTCTGAGACCCTTGGGATAAGGCCAAGGGGTTAGGGTGTGCCTCAATTTACTTTTGTTAATGAAAATATCATCTTCCACCCCCGTGTTTCCAGCTACACAGTGGTGTTACTGTTGTCACCAGGTGCAGTCTTCTTTTGTATGGGATTTTTCCTTCTTTCTCTCTGACTGTACTGTGATATTTTGTGGTCTGGCAGAGCCAAAATTCATTATTTTAATAGGTATTGTTGACTGACTGCTTAGTGAATTTAGGTTTTAGTGCACAAAACCCACTTTTAGTTCTGCTGTTTGAGAGAGCTGTATACAAGAGAGCCATATACAAGCCAAGTTGCTTTATTGTAACAACTTGGAATTATGAATGATCCTATTTCAGGCTGAATGCTGTGCATTTTCATGTCTCAAACAAGAACCTTTCAGAGATGATACCTCTAAAAACATGCAATAGTTTATACTGGGTGTTTACTCACAGGAGGATTTTATTATTATTATTATTTTAAAAATATGCTGAGTACCAACAGTTCCTGGCCCCAACCTGCCCAGATAAAAGGCTTGGTTGTAATTTTCCTTGGTGAGGGAGTAATTTTTTGTTCAATTGCACTCTGCTTCAAGAGTGCTCAGGAGAATTTGCTGAAGATCCTGCAGATCTGCTTTAGTTGTGCTGAGCTTTGGGAGCAAACCTTATGGGCTGGAAATGCACAGGAGAATATAGAGCAGAGGACTGGAGAATGACAAGCCCCTTGTCTGTATGTTTTTAACACTGAGCTTTCATTGATCCCCTCCAGCTGACTGATGTGTATATCCACTGAAGACGGAGGTCAGGGGATAATTGCTTCCTGGGAGTGGAAGTCTTTAAGCATGTTTAGGACAGAGCAAGCATCAGAAAACACCAAATGATCAAATTAGCAAAGAGAGAGAATGGTTTGAGTGCAAGGCTGAGCTTGTTTCCTTTCTTTGGCACAGACACCCTCTGTGAAATTGGACAAATCATTTTGATATTTAAACACTTTCAAAACTCTTTCCCTGAGCCAATTCCCCATCCATAAAATATGGGGGCTATAGCATCAAATATTTTGATTAGGGGAATAAATATATGTGCTTAAATTGAAACACTCAGCAATGTTGGAAAATTATTACACAGAAAGAGCAGTATTCCTCTGAAAATAATATATTGTGGCAATTGCTTGAACCCCCAGGACTGGAGTGTTTAAAACTAGATAGATCAACATAGGAAACATAGCAAAATATGTCATTATGGTCTTTGCATACCTGAAGAGGGCCTGCAAGAAAGCTGAGGAGGAACATAGACATGTAATGACAGACCAAGGAGGAATGGCTTTAAACTGGAAAATAATTGGTTTAGATTGGATATTAGGAAGAAATTCTTGACTGTGAGGGAGGTGAGGCCCTGGCACAGGTTGCCCAGTGATGCTTCATCCCTGGAAGTGTCCAAGGCCCAGGCTGGATGGGGCTTGGAGCAACCTGGTCTGGTGGAAGGTGTCCCTGCCCATGGCAGAGGAGTTGGAACAAGATAATCTTTAAGGTCCCTCCCAACACAGACCAGTCAGAGATTCTCTGCCCTCAATGAACAGAGGCGAGGTATTGACTGGCCTTTTCCATCTCTTAGCACTGCCATTCAGAATGTTGGTGCTTGTAGACACAGTAACTTTTTCTTTTCATAAGCCCTGGGTTTTCTGGCCACACAAGAAACTGCCTGTGTGAAAATTCCAGCAGAAGGCGTCTCCACCGAGTACAAATAAGGATACTGTCAGCAGCACCAGCATGTGCCTTTTCACACTGTCCTGCTGCCTGCTCCTACCGACTCTGATGGATCTGCTGGGCCCATGAGAGCACACTCTGGCTTTGATTTTCTTTCACCTCTCTTTCTGCAGTGGGGGGAGGCTGCCAGGCAGTGGAGGAGAGATTTTGTTGTGAGATTGGTGCCATTAATTCATTGCAAATGGATAATGCAGCCCTTGGGTTGGTAACTGGTATAAATTATTGCTAGCATGATGTTGATTCGGACAGATGAGCAGTGGGAGCTGGGGTTGCTTTTAAAGCAGGCACAGAGGGATTATGTAAAGACTTGAAAGCCTGTAATGGCAGAGGGATGAACCTGCTGATCCAAAAGCTCCCTTGCATATTTAAAACCTAGAACCAACTTCTGCAGGTACCTTCATGGAGTGTCACAGTGATGATGACACTGTCTCCAGATCAAGTCCTGGCTGACGTGGAATCCATGTAGTGATGTTTTGAGTTGAACCCCAGGGTGAGTGGCTGAGCAGGGCCTGCCATCTGAAAAGTTATACCTCTGCCTGTGCTTCCCAGATGCACAGCCCAAGTTGCTGTGGAATTTTATCCTTTGGATAAACATCCACATCTCAATGCTGCCTGCTACCCCCTGAGAAAGTCCCTAGAGGTCCCCAGAGCAACTCACCTCCTCTCTTCCAGATGACCCCAGGTCATGTGCATTTTTAGGTGCAGGGCTCCCAACACTGCGGTGTATTAACACTTTGATTGAAGCTGTTTCTTCCCCTCTTGTCCACATCCATCACTCATTCTGGTGACTGAGCTGCTTTAATTTCTTTGCTCGATTGCATGGACAAGTGCCAACCCTACCCTGCCAGGATTTCGGTGCTTAATTCTGAGATAAAACTAAAATCCTCGGTACTTTTTTTTCTGGTGGTTTTAATAATAAATAACTTTCCTTGACACTTTGCTTCAACTCATGACATGCTTTGTGTCAGATGCACTTCTCTCTGGAGAATTTAAGGAGGGCATTTCAAAGGAACCAGATGTTTAATCTTTCTTGTAGAGTTGGATGCCACACAGGAGCTAACTGGAAATTGTGAGGTATTTTACACTTGAGAAAGGCATTCCATTTCACAGTCTTTCTAAATCAAAAGAAAGCTGTGTATCAGCTGAGCATCATATAAACTAGAAAAAGAGCAGACTTGCTGCGTGCCATCTCTCTGTGTACTCTTTGCAAAGATGGGCCTTTCCTGGCAAAAGGTACTTAAGATGTTTATGGAGTCCACAGAGAAAAATTATTCCTTGAAATGGGAAAGTCCAGGGTTATGTGCTGTAGACACCCTGTGCTGCACTAAGTTCCTTCCAGAGTTTTTAAGGCATCTAGTGAAGTGAAGAAAGCTGAAGTGAAGAAAAGCACCTCTTGGAATTTTTGGAAGTACCAAAGCATGTGCCAACCGCAGATGTTGAGCACATGCCTGCTTTTGGGAATCTGTCCTCACTGCCACCCCTGTTTCAAGGCACCAAATAACTAGTTGATAATGTTCTTACTTCCTCGGCCATCCCAAAGAGATAACAGCACAGCCCTACTCCATAAGGTGCTGGGACAATAATCCTCTCAATCAGTGCTTTTCCTTGAATGCTTCTCCATCTCTGCTCTTCCTTGGGGTGCTGTTGACCAGTTGCTGACTGGTGTAGCAATGTTTTGCTTTACCTGACTCCTCCCCCGCTCCTGTGGGTGGCTTTCAAGTGGTGGTGGCACAGATGCCAGGATAGAAAAGCCGTATCTCAGTTCTCTGGGTGTGCTTAGGAAATGATGGTGTTTCTTTCCCCTACTTCACTCAAACGTTTAAGTGTTGGGTAGTATCCTTTTTCCAAGAAAAATGCAGGTCCACCAGCCTGTCTTGAGCTCTGGTGATGGTCATGAATGATGAGAGGTAAAGGAGATGTCTATGAAGAAGAGTAAGTCTGAAACAGGAAAGCCTTTTGCTTCATTTTCTTCACTGGATGCCTATTGACAGGTTACTGGGATGCAGTTTGGGTGAAAAATGTATAAGGGAAAATATCCCATTTATTTTAAATGTTTATCAGGTTCTCAGTCTGAGATATAGCAATAGAACTCCTTATTTTTGGAAGGTGTTGATCCCTATGCCCTCTGCATCCTTTTGGGTGCCTCAAATTGGGCACCCAGAGCTGCAGTTCTCCCCGGCTGTGGTTTGCAGAATAATCTCTGTTCTACCCACCCCCTCTCCAGACTTTCTGATATTTCCCTGGCAGAGGTATCCCCCTCATTCCTGTCTGGTTCCTACCAGGGGATGTGTTTTTTTGCTGCCTTCCAACCGTTGCCAATTCAGTTTTCACTAGAAACCTCTGTGCCAGCTCTTTGATATTCAGGAGCTGTGGGGTTTTCTGTCTGTTTCCTGACCTAACATGACTCTACTAATAATGCAAGAACTTCAGTGCTGATGTCCTGGCACCCTAATACAGGAGGTCAGTCTGTAAATCTAGTTACAATTTGCTTTGCCTCAGCAAAGACAGTAAGTCAAACATAATGTAAACAAAGTGGTTGGATCACTTCACCCACCAGTAATGTGGTGGGTGATGCAGGCAAATTTAATGGATGCGATTAAATCTCCTGTTCCAGTCTGGCAGCTGATTAGCTGCAGGGGGCAGGCAGGAATTTCCTTTCTGATCCAGAGTTGCCCTCTTTCCAAGTCCTCCTTCAAGCTTCTGCCAAGCATCTCAAAGTGCTTTGCATTTTTAATTGTGCTTCTTCACGCCCCTGTGAAGGGTGGAGATGAGAGATAGCGTGATCCCAAGTGGAGCCCTGGGGAAACTGAGGCACAGGGAGGTGGCAGCCTGCTTGGAATGAGGGAGGAAGGTGGTGTTAGACTTGGAGAAAGGGGAAACGGGCATCCCAAAAGTCTACTGAACTTGTGCCTAGTGCTCAACAGTCTGTGTTTTAAGCACACTGAAGTCTTGGTTGCCTGCTATGCAGTAACGTGTAGTCACTGACAGGAAAAATAAATCTTTCTCCTGTGGAGATTTTAATTTACTTTTGTCTTTCATCTCTCAATTCCTCTGGTTTCTGAAGAGAATGACCTGTATATATGTTTCTTCTCTTTGTATGGAGAAGCACTTTGCTCTGAAATAGCCTCAGGTGTTGGCTGTGGCTGAGGGAGAGAACTGGTTCAGCTCCAGAGATGACTCCATTCTTTGTCCCTACAGGGGAAATTAGTGAATTTACTGTGTGGATTCACCTTCAGTGGGTGTACACTGAGGTAGCTACACCAGCTTTGATTTCTTTACCTGGTTGTACAGCTGAAGAATTGGCTTTGCAAGGAGGAGAAAACACGCCTTTTATTAGGGCATGCTTTGATCCAAAGAAGAGACCAGTGACATCCAAAAAATCTGTCACATATTAACCCATCATTGCACCTGCATATTGCTCATGCTGTGGCTGAAAAAACAGAGAGCAGTAGGGATTAGCTGAGTGTTCATGTTGCTCAGGAGGGTGGGAATGGAGAAGGGGCCTTTCCCATCTTACAGCCTAAAACTCAATGGGAAACAGTGTATTTTGGACCTCACAGGGTGGGCAGGTTTCTTACAGCAGGAATTTATTTATGTGGTGGATTATTTAAGCTTTATGATTTCACGTGAACAGCATCATCTAGAGGCTGGTTTTGTGAATCTGGAGTGGACAGAAACGTCTGATGTTCTGTCTTAAGCCAGCAGCTTGATGGCTGGAGAGAGGCAGGATTTCAGGCATTGCTATAGCCCCCATTGCTATAGGGAATCCCATCCAGCCTGCTGTCATGGTAGGAACAGAGAGCCCTGACTGGAGTGCTCTGAAGCCTAGAGCTGAGGCCAAAGCCTGGCTTACTAAGCTCTACTGCAGTTTCTGAGATGAATGTCTAAATAGAACATCTGAATCTGATCCTTAGTCTCAAGGCCTAATTGTAAATAAACAGTATCTTAATCACTTTATGGTTTCCAACATTCTCTCGTTGAGTGTGTCTGTGCTGGCATTTGGAGAGCATTCATCATAGTGGGGAATGAGTGTCTGTTTGGGCTGCACATGGTATAATTAACTATCAGCTGAGCCCATGGCATGACGTGACAATTCCCATTCCGACCAGCTGAAATAACTCACTCTAACAACTGTGCTCTTCTCCCTCCTCTCTTTCAGTTCCCAAGAAGCTTCTGCATGAAACTCAGGCAAGACCAACCAATCAACAAGGGTATCAGAAGCCACATTTTCCTCTGCAGCCAAGAGTGTTTGACCCCAATGTCATAGGGGACGGCGTGTTCCTTTCGGATGTCTCTCCTTCCAACATAGAGCGAGCGCTCCCAGGTACCTGTGGCCATTGTGATGTTGGCCCAAACCTAATGGTGTTGTGGTAGCTGTTCCTTTCCATCTCCCCTTTTGTGGATTTCTGTATTGCTCCTAAATCCCATCCACATCACAGCCAGAAAGGGCTGTGACAGCTTCAAGATGTGACCAGCAATGGGCTAAAGTGAACTGTGAAACTGTTCAAGAAACACCGGGTTTCTTGGAATAGCAGTCATAGCCATGCATGTCCAAACTCATCACAGAAATGTTTTCCAGACCTGTCTATTGGCAAAAAACAAAAACAAAAAAAAAAACAACAGGGCAGAGAGAGTAGATCTGTCTCATGGGACAGAGAAGTTTTTAGCTGAGCTTTGAAATACAATGCTGTTTTCATAAAATGCAAAGTGAAGAGATATGAATGAAGTCAGATCTTAACCATCTCTAGGGATAGGTGAGTAGGAGGAAGGGGTGGTGTATGAATAAAGGAAAAGCACAGGTGAGCACGTGTTGGGTTCCTTGGTGGTTTAGTGTTGTTTCCCAATATACAGAAGATGGTTTATGACACTACTGAAAATCCCAGTCTGTGCTCCCGGAGATTCAGCTCGTGGGTGGGTGTGGGCAGAACTTGTCTCTGTCTACACTCCTGGCAAAGTTAATCCACAGCTTGGATAGACAATTCACAAATAAACAAGAACTGGCAATAACAGCTTTGCCAGTTTGGAGGCCTTACTGAAAACTGTCAAGGAAAAGAGTTTTGAGTTAGCTCCAAATAAATATTGTGATCCTGGAGATTCTTTTAAGCAAGGAAAAATATCCTGAACTCATTTCCACTCATCTAAACATTTTACTTCTACAAATGACACCTTTTGTTTAGTTTTCACATAGTTTATTCATTCTCTTTCAAAATATGCACCACTTTTCAAACAAAGATGTCATTTTGAAATGAAAACCTAGAAGAATGTTTCAAAAACAACAAAATACTTGGGAATTTCTGCAATCTTCCTTCCTGTTTTATTTATTTTATTAGAACTATTTGCTAACGTCAGCCTGGTATCATGAATAACCTTTCCTGTGCTTATACTGTGGTGCTGGGCAAATTTACTGCTGACTGAAAGAATTTTGTTCAGCTTTGCTGTAAACTCACAGAGAAACCATTCAAGTGACTGGCAGCAGCTAAGAAAGGGTGGTGAGGAGAAAAATACTAGTAGTAAGCTGGTTAGGCATTGACAAATCTTCAAAGCTAGCATGGAGGAAAGGGAATATCTTTTAGTATAACCCTGAAAGGAATGGCAGACCAGGGAACCACACAGTGTAGCAACACATGGCCCTTGTGAAATTGTGTGTGTTTGTTTTTTCCCTCCTGCATCAGTCCAGTAATTTTCTGTCGTCCAGGTCTGTGCTTGCACAATCCTGCCCATGATAAAACCAGTTCTGTGGTTTTGTGGTGCTCGTTGTTGGAGTTTAGTGTATGCAGGCCAGTATTCATTTAAAAACGTGTTTGATTGCATCTGTTCATTTGACAAGTTAGAAGTGGGAAAAAAAAAAAAAAGAAATTCTTACATCTCACATCTTGAGAGGAGTTATCCCTTACTGTGTCTCCTGGAGCTGTGAACATGTGAACTGCTGTTGCACATGGTTTACAAGGGCTGCTCCACACCCAACAGAGGTGGTGTCCATCTGACATAGGAAATATGTATGAGATTATATCCTGGTGGTGCCCTTCATTTTCCTCGATGGTGAAGGGATTTTCCATTAGCTATTTCAGAGCCAGACCTCAGGCAGGAGACATCTCAGGCAGGATTCAGTTACCTCCATATAAATGTGTCATTTGTGATGACCTGGGGTGTTCACCTGGCTTCTAAGGGTGAGCATTTACGCTGCACCCCTTCTCATACCTCCCATCTCTGCATGGATGTCCTGCTGGCCTTGGGGTGTCTTAGATATCTGTGTATGAGTGAATATATTGAGCTTTAAGTGTCTGCTGTGGGGAGAGCTGAATTTGCTACTGTCACTCTTTGCTATCCATCAACTAATAGCAGGATTCTCTTGCCTTGGTTTAGATGCATGGTGCTACTTGAGATGCTCTGAAATATCCAAATTTTAGGTTTGTTTTTTAGCAGTTAAATATTTACCCTGCTTCTGTGGATTTCCTCGGAACAGTGGTAGGGAAAAATTCAAACACTTGTACGGGCAGATTTACTAGACAGGGTGGATAAAGGAGATATTAGAGGGCATGTTAATCTGAATTTCAAAAAAAAATTCTGAATTAAAAATAATTGTGAAATGTTGCAGTTGGCTTCCTGCTGAGTCTGCCTTTGGACCTTCTGTGTCCTTTTTTTACAAGGGATCTGCAGTAACCTCTAGTCTCCTAAAGCAAGAGGCTCTTGAGATATTTTATGCTTTGGGATATGACACCCAAGCACTCATGTTTAAACACTTGGCTTGAAGTCCAGTCATTAACACTGTGGTAACCTTGAACATGTGGCTTTCCCAAGGCCATGCAGCTATTCAGTGGCAGAGGTCCAGCTGTGCCCACATTCCTTGAGGCTGATCCCTCACAGTGACACCTGGACATCCATCCCCGCTGGTTCTGCTCGAGGCAGATTAGCAGTTGGCATCACTGCACACACATTCCTACCCTCAGTCCCTCTCCATCCAGTATTACCTGTTCTCTTTGAACACCGCTCACTTTCTGTTATGAAAGGTTCTTTCCTGGCGCCCACAGCAGGAAGCTGAACGTGATGTCTTGTGCTGCTGGGAAAGGAGATGGATCAGGCAGCCAAGGAACAAAGACCCATCTCACATCACAACTCCTGACAGAATACCTTTACTTGCATGGCACTGATGGCACCACTGGAGATGGAGTTGGCAGAGTCCTGAATTTAATACCTGCAGATAAGTGGAAGCCAGGTGCAAGTCTGTGATTTTACAGAGTGATGCTTGCTTTTGGCCAGAGCTAGATACCTAGAGAAGGAAGCTTGAAAATCTATAACAGTTACAGTTAAAAACTCACATGGATGGTGGAGCTGAATCCTGTGCACTGACTTTTTCCCGTGTTGAAAACAATTACTGTTTTGTGAGTAGCGGAGGTGTCTGCCTGCAGATCAAGGTGTGGGGAGGCCTCAACAGTGAGCTGATAAGGTCTGAAAGGGTCTCTTTGAGCCTCCTGGAATGAGCTGCCTCCTTAGCTCCAGTCTTCAACAAATAAAATCAAATCATTAACTCATGTTCACTCACCTCTCCAGAGGGGAAATGGTGTCAGGGTGAAACACAATATGAGCAGGCTTCTGAAGGAAGTCATAAACTCAGGTCTGCCCTTCCCCACCAAGGCTGGAGAGAAAGCACGTCTGCTTGCCAGGTGTGGATGGATCACTACAGCACCACATCAGCAAAGGGTTGTGGGCTCTGCCTGTGTTTTCCAGTTCTTCTTACGAGTTTAGCTGAACCCACTGTTGATAAAGGCTTCTTTGATTTACATAAGAGAGAAGAAATCTGATTATGTATTTGCTGTAGCATAGGTGGGTGTGTCTAAGTGGTGACATGAAAGAGCAGGAGATGGGGGAGCGTTGATGATGCCTGGATGCAGATGGGGTATGTGCTCAGCTCAAGCTGCTTGAGAAGATTTAGTTACCCCCCAAAAGGGGCAAATTTGGGTGGTTCCCTCTTGAGCAGCTCCAGATTTTTGAACACAGGTGGTGACCAGGGTAGGGCTGGGTGACGTTTTACATTTCTCATTCCTCATTCCCTTTCTGTGTCAAAGCAGAGAAGAAGAAAGGGAGGTCAGCCACTTTCTACCCTGTAGACAACACCCCTGTCCTGCTCCCTGTGGATGAGACAGAACCACCAGCACTCAGCAGCAGCAGCAGCAGCAGCAGCAGCATGGAGCCCGTGGGCGTCGGCACGGAGATGGCCCTGCTCAGCAACATCCTGGCAGCCTATGCCTTCATCACAGGTACGTCTGGAACTGGCTCACATCTCCCTGCAAGCTTCTTGTAGACCCTCCTTTCACAGTCACCTGGGACTAAATCTGCCTCTCTAAACTGTTTGTGTATTTCATTCTTCTCTCAGCGAATTCCCCCTTGAAAGGCCTGGCTGGGGCAGCTCTAGCAGGCAGTGTATAACAGAGGTTGTTGTGCACTGCTTCCCACTGGGTCTGCTCTCCTCTGGAGTTAAATACAGTGCAATCTTACATGTGGTGTTATTCCTAATGCTTCATTTTCCTGGAGATCAAAGCCTGGCTCATTAGGGAAGCAAGTTTGTTGTCCTGTAATTTGGAAAATAAGCAGCACTCGAATCTTCACACTGCTTAAGAGAATTTGGCTTATCTTCAATAGAAGTGTGAAGATGAAGTAACTTGAGAGTCTACTTAATTGTATATTTAAATCAAGTTTAGAGTAAGATTTCCTTGGATCACAGTTTATCTTTCACCCACGTGTATCTTTCAAGTAACGGGGGAGCAGTCTTCTAAAAAAAATTCACTTTAAAAGGTGAAAGAAAAGTGACAGAACTAGGGGGATTGCCTTTTAACTGAAAGAGAGTGGGTTTAGATTAGACATTAGGAAGAAATTCTTTACTGTGAGGATGGTGAGACACTCGCACAAGTGGCCCAAAGAGGTTGCAGCTGCCCCATTCCTGGAAGTGTTCAAGGCTATATTAACTAAAAGTCCAGTATTTGTGAGCTACTTTTTCATGTCTGCCTGCTAATTCATTAAACAGTAGTGCATTCTTGGTGCCATGCTCTTGCTCTTGCTGAGATGCCACCATGCTGCTAATCGAGGTGTTTGGATTTAAAGCAGCTAACTTGGGTTTTGCACTTTGGAACCACTGGGTAGGTTAGTGAGAGTGTTTCTGCATATTATTTAGTGAAAGGTTCTTCTAAAAGGACCATGAAGGTTTATACAAATTTCTGGTCTTCTAAACGTCCAGTGCTGGCATCAGGATCCATTTTTTCTTGACAGCCCTCAGAGTCAGGCAGATTAAATGGAATTAATAGTGTTCTTCATAGAAGAGAGCTGAGCAGGATAGATTTGTTTTCTTTCATGGATATCTCCAAGGAAAAGTTAGAAAAACAAGCTTTAAAGGAGTCTTCTGTCTATCCCACTTCTCCCCCCTGACCTACAGCTACTAATTTTTACATGAGAATAACCTACCTTCCCATCCCTACTATAAAACAAAATGCTGTTAATATTGTGTTCCCCATCTGAACAGTAATGGGCAGAGAAGGTTGTAGGATTAGTGGTCCAGGAGAGTTGGGACTGTGATTCAGGGCTGCTGACAATGCTCCATGGACTTTGCTTCCATTGACCACAGCAGAGCTCTTTGACTCTATGTTGGTTTTAGGGCACAAGGTCTTGATTCATCCCCTTCACAAGGTGTCAGCCTTGGCAGGAGCCTACAGATTTTACTGCAGCACAAACAACTTTAACTGTCCTGTTGCTGTGGGATTTGTCTGCCTTGTCTTGTGGTTTCCTTGTGTTCACATCCACTGGATGCCAAATAGGTAAACTCTGACCTCAAAACTTTCAAGTGCTGAGTTCAGGACTTGGTTGCTTATGTTTTCCAATGTATCATGGAACCATAGAATATTTTGGGTTGTAAGAGACCTTAAAGATCAGCTGGTTCCCATGTTCCTCACCCTGCCTGTTGGATGGGTTTCAGTCTCAGTGACATATATGTCCAGTTTGTTAGGTATTATAAAAAGAATTGATGACTGATCCGTGGATTGAAAGAGCAGATGTCCTAAACCATCTTTATCTGCTGCATGTAATTTAGCCTTGGCTTTTAGTGGAAATGATGGATTTGTCATGATTTATTTTGTTATATGTGAGTATGGAGATGTTTTAGCTTATGACTTCAAAGACAAACTGTGTCACAGGGCACAAATATAATTAGCATAAACTAGAGCACTGCCAAGCCATCCCTCTTCATATTGCAAATTTTGAACAGCAGAGCAGTTGGAATTTTTTTTTTTTTTGTGCCTGCCTGAGTTTGGGGCCCTGAAGGCAGCTCAAGCCACAGCTGATGTCCATAGAGAATCCATTATAGTGGCTCAGGAGAGGCAGGGCATTGAGCAGCCAGGGAGGGCTGGCTCTGGTCACACATCTTCCTACTGCTCCTGACCACAGCTCTGGGGCCAAAGAGAAACAGCAGTGCAAGAACTGCTCTGTTCCATGACACTGAAAACGTCCCTCAGGTGCTCTCTGCAGAGTGAAAGTGCTGCATTCAGGGCTTCCCTGTGCTGATGAGTTGTCTCAGAATAGGAATTTGCAAAAGAAAACTGTAAAAAGTCTGGGGCAATATAAAAAAATGGTTTTTCTCTTGGGGCAGAGGGTGGTGGATACCCTCAGATCCACTGCAGGGAAATGGAGCTTTGGGTTTTTGCTATTTCATGGGTAAAGTGCAGGCCTGAAAGGATGATCCTCTCTACTGCCTTTCCTCTCTCCAGGCAGTGGGGTGTTTTTTAGCCTGGGGAGAGCATCCAAAAATAGTGAAATCCCTTCTGTGCTCAATGGTGTTGACATTTTCTGCACAAAATGGCAGTTTTGGGTGGGCAGCTGCAGGTGAAGAGTCTCCAGACTCAGTCACTCACACATGCAGAGTCTTGCAGTGCACAGAGAAGTGCCATTATTAGCAAAAGGCTCTGTGCTCATTTCCACCATCTTCTTGACTGACATTCCCATATATGAGCTGGGAATCTTCCTATGAACAACCAAATAGAAAAAAAATGGCAGCACAGCAGGAAGAAAAAGAGTCCTGGTTTGCAGCTCTCATGGTTACATATCAGAGCCAGTTAGGTGTCAGTCTCATTCCAGATTCCAGAACCTATTTCTTCATAAACAGTGAAAAAGTGTGAATAATGTCAATGAAGAATGAAATTTATAGCTGACCCAACAGATGAATTTTATTTGGAGTTCAGTCTTGCAGAAGACTCAGAGATACTCTTTATTTGAAAGCTGATTTGCTTTATAGAATTAGGTTTTTAATTAGAGGCAATCTCTGCCTACAAACATCAGATGTGCTATTTGTTGTGGACCTGTTCCAAAACCTGCCTGAGTGTTTGGAAAGACTTCACCAGTCTCAGTGACAGCTGGAACTGTCTTTGCAGTCACAGACAATCAGCAAGACCAGAAATGTCCCTCGTGGTTATATAAATATTAAACATTCAAAATGTATCAGAGCTCTTCCAGTGCCTCCTTTTGGACAGGAGACATCCCAGTTTTGTCACTGCACTCAGGAGGAAGCAGTTGGAGGGAAATCTCCACAAATTCTTGTTTTATTCTTCTTTCATAAGCAGAACTTTGCTGCCAAGTTATTAACAAGGGGCTTCCAAAATACAGCCCAGGGGAGATCATTCCAAATTTTAGACTGCTTGGCCTGAGCCTTATTAATAAGGGGCTCCTGGAGAGCTTCCTCTGTTCTGTCAGGGGATTTCAGCAGCCTGTGGGGCTGACTGTAAATTCCCTAGAAGATATTGCTCCTACTGTTTGTCTGGCCATGCTTAATGCTGAACTTTTTACTGGGGGCCCTCTGAAATTTTCCTCCCCAATGAGGTTTCGGAATGCATGAAGCCATTACAGGAAGGCAGCAGCGTTAATGCCTAGATTGTTTTTTATTTATTGAAACAATTTATTATAATAGCAATAAGAGCCTTGGCCTGGGGCTTTTCCTGGGGAATTAATGGCAGTCTGGGCTGATGCTCCCAGCAGATTGTTAGCCCTCAGGAAACAAGCTCCGTAATTGCTGCTGGTCTGGTTGGAAAAATAAAATGTGTTTTTAATTTTTTTGGCCAGTTTGAGTGCCTAGAAAATGGCAACTTTTGTGTAGAGGGTTATGTAGAGCATATATCTTTTGTCTGCATGGACTAATTTCAGGCTTGAATCAGGGACTTTTTTATCAATGTTTTCATTCCAGAGAGAAATACAAGGAAGGGGAAAGGTAGCCCCAGCCAAAGAGACTGGCAGAAATTGGGTCCTGCTGGAAGCTCTGAGCTGTCATCCACAGCTTGTCAGAAACAGCTTCAGTGATCAAAATCCATGTTTTAATGAGTGTATACACACATGCACACACAAGAATGCATATCAAAATTGTGCTAACTCCTGCTACTCATGTCCGTATGCTTTTAAAGAACTTTTTTTTCAAGTATATTGAGTGTTTTAAGGAATTTCACTGTTGATGTGATGAATCTGGGCCACCTTTGAGCTTTTGGAAGGTGCTGAGCATCCATTTGCTGAGGAAGGTGCCTGGTTTTGGTCTTTACAAGTAGAACATGCAATGAGGTAGGCTCTCAAAATCACTAATCATCCATCAAACCCCCAAATCTAGGCTATTGCTGACTTGGCTATTTCAAGTGAGAAAAAGCAGAGCAGAGACTTTTTAGCTTAAGTTGCTCTTTCTGCTGCGAAAAAAAAGAGATGCTGCTGTGCACGTGGGTTGTACGTACGATAAACGCCAAGACTGCAGTTGAACACAGGCTTACAGCTCTGTGAGGAAGTCCAGACAGTGTCTCAGATGTTGACAGAGTAGCTGTAGGAGCTCATAAATGCCACTGGAGCCCAAAAATTCAATTACAGCTCTTGTACTGTATGAAGGGCTTTATGGACGAGCACAAGCAGGGGAAGAAAAATGGATGCTTCAGTAGCAATGGAGGTAAAATCACTCATGAACTGGATACAGTAGCATGGAAAAAGGAGTGTGGAGGAGAAAGGAAAAACAGGACACGGGAAAATTGGGGGCAGAGAGTCCACGTGTGTCTGTGTCTCACGCTCCAATCTATGTTTTTTTTATGAGTTGCTCTAAAGGAGCAAGCAGTGGAACTAATGCAACCAAATCAAGCCCATGTGTGTGCAGAATGTAGTGCAGGAAGTGTGTGTGGCATCCTCTCAGCCAGGCAGAGCCAAGGCAGACTGCACCCAGTGCCTTCCAGTACAGACCCCTCAGTTCTGCTCATTTGCTCACACTCCCATGATCCAGGAGTCCCCAGTGCCCTTCTTAGGGCTACCTGCACAAGGAGCTGGGTGATTACTGTCCTCAGTTAAATGGCACATGGAAGTTAAAGTGTTAGCAGGTGGGGACTCTGCTTTTCCTGGCTTTTTTTCTTTACTGTTCACGCAGGACTGGATGGGCAGCAGCAGCTTTTGCTTTTTTCTCGTACGGCACAAAGGAGGCTGCAGTTTTAATTTGAGTCCTGACCCTTGAACTCAGAGTAGCCATTGCCTTCAGTGGAGGCAGGATTTCACTCAGCCAGGCTGCTGCAGGGGCCATTGGCACATTCTCCTTGCCTGCTCTGATATCTTCTCTTTTGCCTTTGGAATTGTGCTGTCTTGCTTTTGTCAGAATATCTTAGTTAAAAGCCTTGACCTTCCAACTGCTGCTGCATTTCATAGAGATGTTTAGTTGGAAGATACCTTACAGACCATCTAAAGACCTAAAGACCATCAGTTCTAAGCCCCCTGTCATGGGCCCACTGGCACATTCAGTTTAGTGCCCTGCCTGTTCTTTGCCTTACAGCCGAGCTTGCAGGAGGCTGGCACACCTCCTTCTTTTTTTTGGACTTATCTGCTGCACTTTTCTCATCTTTCTTTGTTCTGTCTTCAGCCTGATTTTTCCCCAAGTCATCCACACCAACCACTCTTGGATCAGTCTATAATGATTTATTAGCCAATTTTCAGACTATCTTGACTTCTTCTTCCACCCTGGCTCATCAGTCACCTTTGAGATTCATCTGGGAGAGAAGTGAAGAGCACAAAGGCGTTTCATTTCTGCAGCTGTTCCATGAGCACCTCCAGGGACTTAGCTACAGAACAGCACAAGCCAGTGTTTGGGCTCTGACCACAGACTCAGAGAATAATTTGGGTTGGAAGAGGCCTCTGCAGGTCACCAGGTCCAATCCCCTGCTCAGAACTTCAACTAACTTCAACTTTAGAGCCAGCCTTGAAATTAGGACAGGATCTTGCCCTATTTAGTTTTGAACATCTCCAAATAGTTTCCAGTTCACCTTTTACAAATTTTGCTTTAGGAGATTGTCTGGAAAGGGCACTTCTAAAAGCACTGTGCAGGGGAGTGAAGCCTTTTAGCTACAGAGATCTTTTGGGGTCAAATGTCAGGATCTCAGCTGGCAGAATCCATCACTGGATTCAAGGGAATAAAACTCTTCTGAGGAACTGACTCTATCCTTGAGCTCAAGACACCCAGCAGACACTGCAAAGTAGAGTTGGCCTTGACAGTTCTGTTTGGTTCACCTTTATCCATGTAGTGTACCAATAAACCAGGATGATTCAGCCCAGGGGAATGGCAGTAACAACATTTACCATAATTACATTTCTAAGTAGTCCCATGAACCAAAAAAAAAAAGAAAAAAAAAAAAGGAGGTGGTAAATAAACAAGATGACCTAATTTGAAAGGTATGGTGGATCCTTTGGAGTCTTGTTATATCACCTCAGAAATGTGGCCGTGCAGGACTCATCCTGTTGGTGCACTGACTCCAGCTTTGCCTGTGGAGCACAGGTAGATATTTTGGTGGTCTGGGCAGGGAGCCAGCACTCTTGCCTTAGATAAGCAAATGAAGTCTGTGAATAAATAATGTGCATTTTTGCCATGCTGCCAAGCTTCCCATTTCAGCTGGGCCACAGCACAGGGCATATAAAGTTTTGTAATCATCTTTATGCCTGGTTTGAAGGCAGTGGATGCGACAGCAAGATGCACTTACCTGCGGCTGACTGTGCTGCACCCTGGTGTCAACCCCGTGGGAATCAGATCTAATTCTGTGGGCTGCTCCCTTCCCTTCCAGACGACTCCAAAACACAACTGCAGCAAACCCGAATTCTGCATGAGGGAAAATGCCTTGGCAGCAAACCCACGGTGTAAATTCCTGATTGCCCTGGGGGGAGGAGACAGAGGAGGGCATGGAAGTAAAAGCAGGCACTGGAAACTCCTTCAGAAACTGTTGTGGTGCGTGCACGGAGGGGCTGTGTGTGTTCTGCTCTTTGAAGGGTTTTTTTCCTCCATCATTTCCTTTCTCTTTGCAGAAAACCCCGAGCGGGCTGCGCTGTATTTCGTGTCCGGAGTGTGCATCGGACTGGTGCTGACCCTGCTGGCCCTGGTGCTGAGGGTGTCCTGCCGCACGGACTGCAAGCGCTCCTCCTCCAAAAAACCGCCTCGGGAGCGGGAGAGCGACAGCGACAGCAGCGACAGCGACGACGACTCGGACACCACGTCGGACCTTTCTGCCCGCCGGCACCGCCGGTTCGAGAGGACTTTGAACATGAACGTGTTCACCTCTGCGGAGGAGCTGGAGCGGGCGCAGCGGCTGGAGGAGCGGGAGCGCATAATCCGCGAGATCTGGATGAACGGGCAGCCCGACATCCCGGGCACCAGGAGCCTCAACCGCTACTACTGAGCCGTGCTGGGGCTCCAGCGCTCCTGCCCTGCTCCCGGGGCTGCCCCACGCCTCAGTGAGGAGAGGGAGGGAACAATACAACATGGGTGTCTCCCCTTTCCCATCGACGGTGCCACCTGGAGTGGTGTGGATGGACACCAGTGAAGTTTTCCCCGTCTCTCTTTCCCTGACATCTTGATATCACCCCTCTTCCCAGACACTTTCTGGTTCCAGAGGAGTGACTGCCAACTCCAATTCTGAGTAGCGGGCCGGGAGGAGACAATGGCAGCTCTCCCATGTAGGATATGGCATTGGGCACACCTTGGTGTGAGTGTTCCTTTCCTGGCTGGAGAAGGAGGCTGGCCAGGATTCGGTCTCCATTTAGGATTATTTGGTTTCCCTTTCCTGAGGACTGTGGGAGAATTGTGAACAAAATGACAACTCTGGAAAGATGATTTGGGGAAGGAGGGGGAGGTGCATCCTGACCGATTGTCTTGTGACTTCAGAAGCCATGAGATTAACCTAATTAAAACCCAACAGCAAATAGGACTTGTTAAGAACTGGGGGATGGGAGGGAGGGGGATTCTTCCATCGTGAAATCATCTCGGTGCTTGGATGTTTGCCATCGTGTATTCAGTTATTTATGGCTGTCTTTTCATCTTCCTTTTCAATGGGAACATTTAGTTTTTTTACTGACACCTCAGGGATAAAATCCTATTATTTTTTTGAGTCTTCTCTCCCTGCTGGCCCTTGTCAAACACAACCAACCCCATCTCCAACAGTGAAATTCTGGTAATATAAGAGATGTGTCAGTGACTAGTGAGAAGTTAACAACCTCAAAGAGGTTGAAAAAGGTGTTCTTTTTGTTTTGTTTTAAATATATATATATATATTTGAAGATGCTGCACAGGAATGTGCCTTATTTTTTTTTTTTTTTTGTCGTTAAACTACAGTTTTCCTATGGATAGCAATGCACAATGTTTTATATATTTTATTAAAAAAATAAAATTATAAAAAAGTCTGTGTTTACCAGAGGAAAACCAACACAGAAGAAGCCATGTCTGACAACAAAATGGATAATAAATGCTAAATAAACTCTGGTTTGCTTCAATACGATTGAATTTGCATCCTCACTTTTGGCATAGGTGTTGCTTGAGGGAGATCTTTGGTAGAGTAGCACACCTCTGCAAGCAATCAAGGCTGATGTTTTCTGCATGCAGGGAACTGGCAGCACCTCTTTTTTCTGGCTGCAGCCCATCTATCAACTTCTGTGGTGCATGTGGGCAGGGGAGCTGAGCAATGGGTTGGGTACTCAAGGCGCCCCCTCAAAGTGATTTCATCATGCTTTGAGTCTGTCCCCAATACGCACATCGTACCTGGGCCAGAAGCAAATGTTAAATGAACAAAAAAACCCCAAAAAACCAAAACCAACAAAACAAAAAAACCCAAACAAACAAAAAACCACCACCCCCCAAGAAAACCATCCACAAAAAACCCTGCAAAGGTTCAATGTTTTTTCAATGCTTCTTCAGTTGTGCCCTGGAGTTTTCAATGGGGTATCACCACCCTCTTCACTCCCCAAGCAGCAGATCACAATCACCTCAGCTGAAGACATTGGTGTTTCTCACATCTGCACAGCACTGCTGTGAGTCTGCATGGCTTTGGGGTCTGCTCCTCTGTCATTCAGGAATGGAAATATTATTTCCAGAATCTTAAGGGTTTGCAAGGAAAATAAAGATCAAAAGCTCTGACTACCCAGAGCTTTTCCTAAGCTTTAAGGAGAGCTGGAAATGGGTGGACCTGCCCACAAGATGACTGAAGATGTTATAAGGGATCATGTGCTGTGTCAAACAGCTGCATGGTGGGACAGACCTCTGGCACTTGGGGCCTTCTTGGCACTCTTTGGGATCACTGGGGCTTTTCCCTGGATGATGAAAGCTGCCTTGGAAGTGCCCAAAAATACTTCTTGTGGCTCTTGCAGGGTGAGAGCTAAGCTGAGTAGCTGCAGCTGGTGGCACTGGCAATGTCTGAGGTCAGGCTGGCTGGGGAGAAGTGGCTGCACCTGGGAAGGCAATTTGAGCACTGTGGAGTGATTCTGAGTCTGGTCTTGTAAAGATTTGAGTGGAAAGGCTCAGTATTGAACTGGAATGCAATTTTCACATCTAATATGTAGAAATAAAGCAGGAGGCAGGTCCCAAGCCCGGATGCATTGCCAGGTGCTTTAGCTGGAATGTCAAACACACTCTGCTGAGGGTGTTGAGGAGCAAAGACAGGGTGGGGTCAGTGGGGTCAGTTCTGTTGGCCATGTGTTTTCCCCTACAATGATACAGTCCCTCAAGCTTGGTGATTAAAGGACAGCATGTTTTCAGATTTAGAATGCTGTGTCCTGGGAGATAGCTTGCAAAACTGATTTTAAAAATGTTATAAATGAGTAGATTTATGTGTATGATTTTCCCAAATGACTTTTTTTTTTAACCAGAGGAAAGAACAACTCTGGTAAATCTAAGTATACCTGATATGCAACTGTGGGATTAAAATATCTGCTTCAGATGTAAATCACAGCCAAACTTGAGTTACAAATGGATGAACAGTCCTCCCTTAGCGTTGCCAGTGCTGCTGTAAATCTTCCAGATGAAGTTTGAAATAAAAAGGAGCCGGGTTGAGCAGACAAGCCCATCACAACCTTGCCCTAGGTAAAAAGATGTAAAAAAAGTAGTCTCACTGTCTTCACACCATGAGCAATACCTTCACAAACTTTCTAGTCCTATTTTGTCTCAGGGACTTGCATTTCTAAGAAAACTTTAACTAAAGAAAAAGAAAAATTACAATCCTTTGAGTGACGGAAAAGACTTTTAAGTAATTTGGTAACTATTTCTCGATTTGTCTCAAAAGTGCTCAATAGTTTGTCTGAGGGACAGAACACAATCAAAATTTGTGGGGTAGGAGTTTGGTGGTTTGCCTTTAGCTCTAGCAATGGAGCAAAACCAGTCACCTGGAGTATGGAAGAGCTGGATTCACTGGGGGTGGGGACAAATCTGAATTTCTTACCCTGCAAAAGAGTATCTTAAGCATACAGAGGTTTGGACTTGTCTGGTTTCCACCTTCTGTGTTGTGCTTAATGTGTCATGTGAAACATTAAAACACTCACAGTGCCAGAGAGCAGAGAACAATTGCTGTTCTACCAGCCTACTCTGAATCCCTCTTGTAGGAGGTTATAGCTCCACTCTCCTACTTCTATGGTTAATTAATTTTTTACATTAAGAGGAAATATTATTTCCACCATAACACTCTTCAATTCCCCAAGACAGATAAAGGACTTGGAATCAATTTTTTCCTCTTTTCTGAATGAAATTCCTAATCACTGACCTTTTTGGTTAAGAGACACTGAATTCATTTTCCATGTAAATCTGTTTTTTGTGCCTCAGCTTAAGTTTAGAATTTTATAGCGGGGTAACAAAGCAATCCTGGACTTGGAGTTGATCATAGGGGGAAGCACATGACTTTATATTTAAAGGAGCAGCATTGCAGTTGCCACGTGCCATCTGCTGGGACCAAGCCTAGGGGACGTGAGCCTTGAGCAGTGAAGTGTCTGTGGTGGACACTTTCACACCTCTTGCAACTGCAGGATACTTGGATTAGAAACCACAGAGCCATGCAGTTGTACCATGTTAGCTCAGTAAATGGGTGTGGTGGGTTGGAAATCTGAGGGTTGTGCTCCTGGGAGAAGATGAACACAAGGAAGTGATGGGTCAGGTTTTCAGCGTCAACTGCACATTCATGATCCTCCTGTCTGGTGGGCAGATGGGGCTGGGTACAGAAGTCATGGCTCTGCATGGAGAGGTGGCAGAGAGGAAGGTTGCCCCAGTCAGACCCCCACCCTGTCTCCTACTCTCTCCCCATGGCCCCTGACTTCTCAGGGCCGTTTTATCCTCCTGCACCATCCGGCCATTGGCACTGACCTTCTTTGTGGACCTGTGTTCAATGTACCCTGAAAATCTCAGTAATATGGTGTTTGCTGCCTTTCCCATGTCCACCCTGGTGTTCATATCCTCGATGAATTCCAGCTGGTTGATGAGGCATGCCTTTCCCTTTCAGAAACCACGGTGCCACTACTTAACCCCTTGCCTGCCATCCTTCCCAGCACCCCAGGGGCTACACAAATAAAATGAGCTCCCTGAGCCATGGTACTGCCAGGATGTACAGCATATGCCTGTGGTGCTGCAGGGAGTCTGAATTTCCTTTTGTGCTGCATGGAGCGTCTCAAGTTTCTGGAGGTGTCACAAGTAATTAATCATCTTAGACTGGCCCAGAAATCCTTCTGCTCAGAATCATTGTGGAGGTTTCTTCAAGTTTTAATAATCTGATCTGAGTTTCTAGTGTCCTTAGATACCCCAAAAAAATTATTCCCAGTGTTGTTTATCTTTGCTTGTACATTCATTGGAGATGGTACAGCTTGCTCCTTCAGAGAATTTCCTCTATTTTTTTGTGGTTGTCTCAAGGACTCTCAGTTAAACACAACCAGTCAATAAGGCAGAAATGATTTTGGTTCCTCACATGGCAGCTCACCACCATGTGCTTTCCTACACCCCTGAGCTGAAGGTGCTCTCTTACTCTGAATGATGTGGTGGTTTAGTAGTACTTAAACAAATACTTAAGCAAATCAGTTGCTTTGGGGGTTGCTGGGCACTGAATGGATCTATTCCAGTGACAGTGATGTAGTGACACCATTCAGATTATTGCACCAGGGAGCCTTGGGGCACTGGGGCGATGTCACTGGGAATGACGTGTGGGCTGAACCATGACCATGGAAGCTGCTTAGAGGGTTGTGAGCCATGGGTGCTCTGGGAAGTGTGCTCTAGGGGCATATCATGAGAGCCACTCAGTTCCTCAGGTGGATCTCTCCAGAAGGATGGATGACTTTGTCCTCAAGGCAAACTCGAGTGCAATCGGCCCATGATTTCCCTTGGGAGGTCTGTGCTTGCTGAGGGGAGGGAGAAGATACATTCCTCATTCAGTGGCCTGGATATATGGACAGAACACCTCCAGAGTCAGGTTTAATGGATGTCAGCACTGATTCTCTTTCCCCTCTCTCTGATCAGCAATGGGGAGCTCAGGAAGGTCCCCAGAAGGAGAGGAAGTGCTGCGCCCATGTGCTCCTCACTGAACCTCTGGTCAGACCCCTTGATGGTTGGGAATGAGGGACAGGGAACTCCTGCTGCCACACCTGTAACCACCAAACAACCTCCCTGGTGTTGAGGCTTCAACAGGAGCCAGGAGAAAGGTGCCACTCTTTGATGACCAAGGGCTGTTGACACAGTACTGGGGCGCTGAGGTCAGGACCATGAGCATGGCCAGGCAAGTGTGATATCCACCACTCCTACTGCAACCTGCCAAAAATGGCAAGGTTGCCTGGCCTGCTTTCCTGGAACCAGTTCCTGAGGGACATGAGGGACAGTCTGATTTTTTGGTGCTGGAGGAGACACTAATTTGAGGGATGGGAGTGGACTGGTGGTGAGTTGCCCACCTACATGTATGTGTCAGTGATTGCTTCACACTGCACTTGTGCACTTGCAATGGTGTGGCTGCTTCCCAAACCACTCAGGACTGTCAGAATCATCCAGAAAAGATTTCAAAATCATAGAATCATCGAATATCTTGAGTTAGAAGGGACTCAAGGATCATCAAAGTCCCACTTCTGGCTCTGCACAGCACACCCCAAGAGTCACACCATGTGCCTGAGAACAATGTCCAAATGCTTGAACTCTGTCAGGCTGGTGCTGTGACCACTGCCCTGGGGTGCCTGTTCCAGTGCCCAGCCACCCTCTGGGTGAGGAACCTTTGTCTAATATCCAGCCTAAACCTGCCCTGACACAACTTCAGGCCATTCCCTCAAGTCCTGTCGCTGGTCACCACAGAGCAGAAATCAGTGCCTGCCCCTCCTCATCCCCTCACGAGGAAGCTGTAACTGCAGTGAGGTCTCCCCTCAGTCTCCTTTTCTCCAGGCTGAAGAGACCAAGTGACCTCAGCTACTCCTCACAGGCTGAGAGCCTTCACCGATATGGATGCATTTTTAATTCCAGAAAATCACCACCTAATTTAATGTTTTAAACCTGCTTTGTTGTAACACCTACTTTGTCTTTTCACCTTCCACCCTAATGAAAAAATGAATTGGTAAAACTAAAGCTTCAGGATCCCTCCCAATGTCTACACAAATCTAAGAGTGTTTTATTTTATTTCATTCTACTATAATAGAATCTAAATTAAGTGCTTGGAAAAAATATTCCTGTGAAGATTTTTTATTCTTTTTGATTTAAAGGCATTCATTTTAAAAGCGAGCTCTCCAAAGAGTATGGGATGTTTTCTTATAAGATGTTTTCTTATTGTTTCTTAGCTGTACTACTTGTAATCAGGTTCTAATCAGTGGAGAGGGGTATGCTATTCTGTTAGTGCCCAATCTATCATTCTTCAGAAGCATTTTTAATTTTACATGTCCCAGTCCCTCCTATATTACTCCTTTGCTGAGCAACTTCTTAGAGTCCTCCTCCAATTTCCCCACTAGACTGTCCAGCTATGGCCAGGGCTGTAATTTGTGGCAGATCACATTCCTGTGGCTGATTTTTCCTCCTTTGCTTTTCCTAGGTGACTGGGGTCCTGTGCTACCAGTTTTCCACCAGCTGCTGAAGAAACATGGAGTTATGGCACTGGAATGGACCTTGGCTTTCAATAGCTCATTTGCCATTTTTCTATTGAAAAATGTGTGGATTGGGGGCAGAGGTGATGGTGGGAGGGAAAAAAATCAAAACCTGGATTAGGATAGTTTTTTCTGTTGAAGGACAGTGTTCTGAGCAAAGCTGGGTGGCTGAGGAGAGGAAATCCTCATGATGAGTCTGAGCTTGAACAGGGGAAATGCAGTCTTGGGGGGAACCTGATCCTGCCAAGGCTTTGTTTCCTTTGTCAAATGCTACCATTGCCCTTTTGGCACCTCCTGAGAGCTTCAATCATTTCTCCTGCATAACAAGTTTATATTTCTAGAGCAAAAATTTTCTGAGGACAAAGAGTGACAGCAGATGGGGAAATATATTCAAGTTTTTTTTCTTTGAGCTATTAGAAAACACCTTTCCCCTTTCATTATGATTTCATGAAGAAATGTAAGTATAGTGATGTGATGGAAATTGGCATTGAAAAGCCCTGAAATGGGACACCTAAGTGAACAGGTAGCATTCTTTGCAGTTTCTGCCAGAGCATTGACTTGGCTTGTTTATTTTCTGGTGGTGTTTGGAGTCTGATGTTACCCTGTACCATGAGTGAAACCAAAACTCCCCATAGCACTTTTTTTTCTGGGGATGTGGTGCCATGCCGGAAAAACATCCTTTGGCTTTTGAAAAGGCAGTAATTTGTACATTCCTTTTCTTGCCAAAGTCATTGAAATTCCCTTGTATGAGGAACGGTCCTTTCCGCATTTCTGGTGTGAGGGGACTTTTTAAATGAATGGATTGTTTAGAAGGGACAGAACTATTTCTCCTTCCTCCTGTGTTTTTGAAGCCTTTAGACCACCCATGAACAGCACAGTTCAGAGGCATCTGATGGTTTCTCAGAACTGTTCTTTGTATTAATTTTGTTCTGTGCTGGCTGCTCTGAAGTAACAGACCCAACTGGACCTCTGTGTGTTGCTGTTTCAGACCACAGCTCTCCTGGGTGCCCAAGTTCCCAAAGTGATTACAGTACCAGTAATGTATCCGTGCATTCCTGGCATCTTTTAAAAGGACAATTTAAGAGAAAAGGTTCAAGAGGGACTAAGCAAACCAATATGAGTCAGAATGGGTGACTTTGCATCCAAACCAATGCAGGATTTTTCTCCTGGAACTTGAAGTGGTCTGGCAATGACAAGTTTTCTTCTGAGAACTAACTCAAAAAACAGAAAAAGCAATTGCTAGTGATAGTGCCTTGAAGGAAAGGAATCTCTCCAAACAGCAGTTCCAGAAGATGCTTTTCCTGGGAGGAAAAGTTTAATGCTGTCTGACAAGACTTGAAAGCTGCCACTCACAATCTTGGAGTGCTTTTGAGACTTCCCTGATGTTTCCAGTGGTATATCAGCAGGTTTTCTGGCTGGATCTGTGGTCAGGGCTGCAGTACCAGAGGTGCTGGGTGCCCTGTGCACCAGGGAAGGGCAAACCCAGCAGCACAAGCAGGGCTGAGGCTGGTGAGGAGGAGCCTCTCCCCAGCTCACTTGCTGAGGGCTGGGGCCCACCAGGGGGTGGACTCTGCTTCAGTGGTGAGGTGAGGAGAGGACAGGAGAGAAGAGGAGGGGGACAGAACGAGAGGTCTGAGAATCAGAGAACTTCTTGAATCTAAGCACCCACCTTTTCAGGTCCCTCTCCACAGCATCCAGGCGTTCCAAAATCCCTCCCAGCTATAGCCCTCCTTCTGGAGGCTTTTTTGCCTGGTGACATAGGTCATGGCACCATCCTCTAGGTTACTTGCTCCTTTTGGATGAACGCTCAAGTCTCAAAAGCTTTATTCCAGAACATGAGCCATTTGCAGTAATAAAAACTTTTCCTGGTGAAGAATAAGTCCTCTCTACTTTTTACAAAAGAAAAATCTCATTTCTTCTTGGTGTGATGGAGCTGTATGTCCAACCAGTGGGATTTACCACAGGCTTATTTATACACTGGCAATGAAATATGCTCAGATTTCCAGGATGGAAAAATGCCATTTGAATGTGAAATAATTATATTTACTTCCTTACTGTAAATTACCATTGAAAAGCGAAAGCAGCAGTGAGAGCAGTCAGTGTTTATGTCTAATACACCCACACAGACCTCCTCCAGTGAAAGGATGAAGGAGTAAACAGTTTCTGAATGTGTCATTTTGATTTGGGCCATTTCTAGTTCATATCAAACTATTATAGTGACAGAAAAACCCCCATAGTTCTTGACTTGTAATCTGGAATACTTCAATTAAAAGTTGCCTAACAAGGATGAAGGGATGAATTGAGAAACCTCATCACAACTAACCCATTACCACAAATCTTTTTTTTTTTTTGAAGAAGAAAATAAATGTTTTGCTGAAAACTACTTAGCTAATCCCACACACTAGGAGACAGTGGAGCTGAAACTAAAGTCAGGCTGCAAATAAAACCAGACTTTTTCAATAACAGCAAAAATTAGGGATTGGAAGAAATTAACATGTGATAGTTTCTATGTGATGGGAAATTTTTCATCAGTGTAGGGACTTTCTGAATGACAGTCTTCCTTCTGGATCAGGTAGAAGTTCCGAGAAGGTCTTGATGGGTGTGATATGAAAGGGACAGTTCCTGCTAAATGCATGATGTGTGACACTGTGTGTCTTCCACAGCCTGAATGCTCAGGGTGTGCTCTGGCCCACATGCTGGTGATAGAGCAACCCAGAAACAGCATGGGGCTGTCAGTACCCTGAGCTATCAATAGCCTGAGCTTTCAATACCCTGATTTATCAATACTCTGAGCTATCAGTACCCTGACCTATCAGTACTCTGAGCTATTGATACCTTGAGCTATCAGTACCCTGAGGTATTGATAACCTTGATCTATCAATACCCCCTTCCACTGATGGCCCTGCCTGTGGGGTAAGACTTCTGTCCCTGAGCAGTAGCTGTCCCAGTTAATTGAAACTGGCTTGTTATGAAAGTAGTCACGGGAGATTTTCCTTTTTCTTGAGCAGCTGAGAAGCAGAAAGTCCTGAGTTCACTTCCCATGCTGACCAACTCACTGCAGGCCCTTGGTGGGACCAGGGTCCATCAGTGCTTGCTGGAGTTTGTAGCCAGTCGCTGAGCTCAGAGAGGAAAAATGGCATCTTGTGTCCAAAGCACATTTTGGGGCTGTGAGAGAGCCTGACAGGACTGGGGAAGCTGGTGTGCATGGAGCTGTTTGCCACCACTCAGGGATGAAGCCTCTCCAGCCACTCCTCTCTCATGGAGACTGGTAGTGTGGCAAAGGAATATTGTTAGTGAGGAGGTGTCGTCACCCCACCCTCCCCAAGCTCCGTGAAAGCTCTCCAGGCTGTTTGGATCAGGCATTCAAAACAAAACGGGATGAGGGTTGACAGCCACCTCTGATCCCTCAGGGAAGGATGCCATTAGTAACAGGGTTACATGCTCTGTTCCATGACTGCTGGGGTAACAGTGAGGAGTTTCTTTGCAGATACTGCTCCCTCAGGCTTCATTTTCTGCAGCTGAGTGCCAACACCCTATCAAAGTGTATCATGGCTGCAATCACTCCTCCTTCCTCTTTGCAATTCATGGGAGTGTTGGGGTGCTTTGCAAATAGAACATTCCCAACATGCCTGAAAGGACAGCTGTGTGTTGTTCTGCCCAGCTCAGAACTTGGGGTTCAAGGAAAGAACTTGGGAGGGGAAACAAGGAAAAAACCCCATCTCTGCAGCTTTGTTTGGGCATGGCATCATGAAATGGTATTGTGTCTAGTCCTTGGCCACCACCCAAAGAGACTGACCATCTTTGGGTATCTGTCTAATTCAGCAGAAAAGACAAATATAAAAACGTGGAGGAAGGGAATTCAGGTGTACAGGGGGACATCAAATGTCAGGCAATTTTAAAATGCAAGTGTGAAATGATCAGTGCATCTTGAATCTCCTATTTACGATTCTCAACCTTACTTCAGAGGTACTTGCATCTCTCCTGAGTGTATAGCTAGGGCCACTACTGGATATTTAAGATGCAACACTGTGAATAACTGAAGAAATTCTCTGCATCCAAATGGCCAATGAGATCTGCTGCCCTGAGCGTGTTGACTGTGTAGACATTGTGCTCATTGAGAATGACACAGGAGTTGGGGCACTTGCCTGGAGAAGGTGGATCTGGGTTGTTGTAGCTCTGGTTTCAGTCTGGTCGACCACTGATGGAAACAAAGGCCCAGACTCAAACCTCTCTGGATTCTCAACTCTCCTTTAGAAGTCCAAGTTACAGGAATGTCTAAATATCAAAGAGTAATGAGACACTCAGATTAAAGTCTGTGGAGTGGAGCAACCATAAGGCTTAAGACAGGTCCTGTTTAGGTCGTGGCAACATGGCCTCAATATATTGTTTCATCAAGCAGAGGTTTTTCCCTAAATATGCTTGGGTGGAAAAGCTCTATCTATTGCTCATAGCAGAGGAAATATTTCAGGAAGACTCTAGCCAAATTCTCCTTGTATATAATTGTGAGATATTTCCTGAAAGTATTGATGGTGTGGAAGAATGATGTATTTGATTTCTAAGCAATGTTCTGAATTTATTGCTGATCCTATGGAAATATCAGAAGCACAGGTGCATTCTTGTGTAAAATAGAACTACTTAGGGCCAAACAGTTATAAAAGCTGGTAAAACTTCCATTTGAATGTATGAAATATTGATGGTCTCAAGGTCCAGGGAAGTGACTTGCACTGATTAGTTCAGTGCAGGACTTTGAATATTGCTTTAGAGCCATTTGTCTCAAAACCATCTACCTCCTCTGAGAGAGGGACCTTTGCAACATGATTTATAATTGCAAACTTCTAAATACAAGATTGCCTTGGTTGTGAATTTTTTAATCTTTCAACCTTAATTCCATGTCATGTGGTTCTAATGTCATGTTTTATTTTTGGTTTTATTCATAACATGGCCATCATTTCCTTGCTGACCTTCTATCAGTGTATTCATTATGTTTCAAAGGACATATTGTCCTTCACTGCCTCAGAGCAGCAGAGGAAAAATAAGTTCATGGTGGTGTGTATTTTGGGCAGTCCTTGGGCAAAGATGCTTTATAAACATGACACAGTGTGTGGTACAACTGCTCACCATGCCCTGAAAATAATGAGAGTCTGTGATTTTTCAGCCTACAAATTATTTTGTGACTCATGTTAGAAAGACCTGAGAATTAACAAAGTTTTTGGTGTCTTTTATATCTGAAGTCCTCACCTTGATTGCTGCTGTAGAAATTACTCCTTCTGCATTTGTGCATATGAATCTTCGTAGCACTGAAGGGCTCAGCACCTCAGACAGAAGCCAACCTCTGCTGCAGCTCTTCCTTTTTGGAGTGAGAGATGAGGTGATTTATTAATATTGGAGCTGTGGCGGTCTGCAGAGCACAACTCAGTCCTTGCTATAACTTCATTCTCACATTTCACTCACAGAACTTAGAAACATTTTTGAGATAATTTCTGGGTTCTGTTGCAGGGAGCACTCTGTTATCCCATTCAGGAAGGAAAACTTCTGCTGGAGAACTGGAGGCAGATTAAAATGCATGCACATGTGCACGTATGTACAAAGAAACACACAAAACTGAGCGACACTCCGTCCTCTAGCCCGATGATCAGGCACTCCTCTAGAAAATGGACACTGTGTATTCAACCACAATAATAACTGAATTTTACTTTTTGGGGGTCCACCTCAAAGAATTTGTAAGGTTTTTTGCCTTTTTGCATAATTGTGCTTAAGGATTTTGTGTTCAGCACTGTAAAGCTGCAAAATTTAACAAGTTAAGAGTTTGTTATCAAAACACAAGAGCAGCAGTTACTTTGGGATGGGGAGTTCTGGTGGAACAGGACCCTGTACCTCAGCATCCCTTGGGGCAGCAGCAAACAACTCTCCTTTCAAAGACTGCTGAGGTTTGTAAGGAGCTATTTTTTGCCACATGAATCTGCAGCTTTTGAAAATGTACCCCTGCATTTAAAAAAAAAAAAAAAAAAAAGGACATCCAAATCAGGGCTTCACTGCTGGTCTCTGCAAGCTGTTCCATCATGTTAATATTGCAGTCTTGCCAATTATTCCTTTGTTATTTTTCACTCAATTGTCATTGTCATTTGCTCATGAATTTCAGACTTAACCCGCCCAACACCCGTGTTGATTTATTCAAGCGTTTCTTTATTCAGGTAAAGCAGATGAGTGTGCTGTAGATCTTTCTTTTTGAATGGAGAACAACGAGGAGAACAGATGGCAAAGGGCTTGAATTTCACTTCATGCTGGTTTTTTCCATCAGATTATTTTTAGTGATTGATGTTTCATCTGTTTTGTGAATGTATACATAAGAGGTTAAGAAGGTCCCATGCTATTAATTCATTAATTAAAAGCAAATGAACTACCAAGAAGCTTCTACACTGATCTGTTACAGGATGCAAGAGAATAATAAGATCATTAATTCTGGAGAAGATGTCTGAGATCATTAAGTCTGGCTATTAGCCCAGCATTGTCAATTCCACCACTAAGCCATGTCCATAAGTGCCACATCTCAGCACTGGCTTCAGCAGAGTTATGCTGATTTAGGTTGAACAAGAGAAAGTGGTCAATAAATGCATCAATGAAATCAGCAAAAGCTCCACTGCAATTACTGAACAATGTTCTGGCTTTGCTGAAAAGGAACCCACCTTTATGTCTGAATCAGACCAAGTTTTCCCATTTACCTCATATACAGAATGATGTATAGACTCACCTGTGGCTTTGCAAACGGGGCAGGGAGCAGGGACACTTCTAACACCCTGTGGATGTGTGTGGATTGGAGGACAGTCTCTGCTACAGCAACCTTCATCTAGCTGAGTAAAAAGTTGTTGGACAGACAAGCACAGCTTTCCATACCTTTTATCTGGGGTCTGTGCTATATTGAGATTGTTTCTTCTGTGCTGTCCTACAGATCAAATGTCACGTAGAGACAGCAACTTGATGTTTTTGTGCTGCAATTCTGCACTGTGGGACAGAGATGGTTAATTCAGAGCCTGGAGTGAGACAGTCTGTGTCTGCCTGAAAAAATCTTAGACCTGCTCTTCACAACCATTTGTTTTGAAATCTCTGTCCTTCACTGTCCTTCACCTCAATGATGAAAAGTTTGGATTTAACCAAGCTTCTTCTTGGTTGTCTGTAGTTCCTTGATCCTCATTACAAGTTCTTACTGGTGTTAAGTGAGAGTCAGTACTAAACAGGAGCATGTTTAGTGAAATATTTCAGGGTTGGTTTCCAATGCTTGATTAAAATTTGTGCTGTGTATTGTCTTTTTGGGTGTCCCATTGGGGCTGCAAGTCAAAGGCAGATAATTTCCAAGAACCAAAAGTTGTGATTCTGGCACTGATTTGTTTGGGAAGTGGTTGGTTGGTTGTGGAAGTAGGTAAGCTCTGTCTGAGATACATCCTTTGAATCTTACTCATGAGCAGCAAGCTGATCTCCAGATGTCCTCAAAAGTTTCCTGCAGCTCTGTGACACATCTGGGCTCTGTCTGTCTGCCCACAACTGCCCTCAGCTCAGCATCACTGGCTTCTCACAATGAAGCCTGAAGCTGGGCAGGCTGCATTCAAGTATTGGGGTGCTGAAAAATAAATCCACTCTGACAAATTAACAGAAAGAAGCTTTGGACCCTTCTCAGATCTTGTGCTGAAAACACCATTTGAGCTAAGCAGTGTCAGCTCTCCAGTGTTAATCATAACCAGAAAAACATGGCATGGCCATCATTAGACAGGCTGTTTTCCTGAGTTTTCTCTCTTCCAACTTTTCCAAAGGCAGAGCCATGTAGTGGCTTTAGTGCCATTTCCCTGTGTGTAGCAAGCAATTTATAATGTTCATCCTGAGCTTTAAGGGGAAAAAAAATCTTTTAAAGACAGAAGTGTAAAAACAGAACTATGGAGTGGGCACTACTTAAAGTGATCAGTGCTTTTGTTTAGGCTGAAAGAAGTGAAGTGCTCTGAATAATTACCTTGAAATTGAGCTGGTGCAGGAAAAAATGCCAGAGAGTTACTCTCAGTCTGTTCAGTCAGATTGAGCTTTCGCTTGTAGCAGTAGGTTGGAAAGTTTTTACTTGTTTTTCCCACTTCCTTCTTGTGAAGGGTCTAGAAGACGTGGCCATAATGTGTTTTAGGCATTGCAATTCCCAGCTGACATATAATCTAGGTGAATTCCCAGCTCTGAGTAGGTGTCTAGGTCTCTAAAAATGTGCCCATCTGCATCATCGGCTCCTCATCACTTACCTGCTCTAGGACTCCATGTTCAAAACGTATTTATATACTCTGAGGACTGTCTCATTGTCTGACTTATGTTTGGTGCCATAAGGTGCTTGGCACTGTCTTGCAAACACTCAGAGTCAGGAGAGGTTGATTGCTGTGGTGCTTGCCCTGTGGCATCCTCTGATCTTGCACCATGGACTGGACAGAGGTGGTCACATGTGCGTATTTTGGGAGAACAAGAGGCACTGTGTGCTCCTTAGGTATTTTGTCCAAGTGTAACAGAACCTCTTAAAGGTGATTCAGCTCATCCTGAGGTTGGTATCCAGGGTAGAAAAGATTCATTGTTCTCTGAGGAATTTCCTGGGCACCCCCAAGCCCTTGAGACTTCAATGTCCGGTTTGTTCCTGGTCCAAGAAGGCAATGCAATGTCTCTGCACTTTTCCTTAGGGTCAATGAGAGAAACCTGAAGCTCTGGAGAACTTTGGATGGAGGTGGTTCAGAGAGAGGCCCAGGGCATCCTAAGGATGAGCAGAGTTGTATGTTCAGGGTAGGAACCTACTTCTCCCTGCAGCTCTTGCCCCCATTACCTCACATTTTGTAGCATGTTACCCCAGAGGAAACTGGATCCAATGCCTTCAGCAAATGTTGCATTCACATTAATATTTTAACAAATAAAACAGGAAAAAGCTGTGTAGATGTTGCACTGAATCACCAGGCTGGTGTAGCAACATGGAGTTCCTACATAAGTGACATAATTAATTCTGACTAAATGAAGATACATTTCTAATTAGACTTGAGTTTCTCCGTATCTTGTATTGCCTGGGCTTTTGAAGCGAGACTTTGCCATTTAGTGCATTAAGTGCTAGGGGCAGCTTAATCCTGCCAGAGAAGCTCAGGCTGTTTTCTTCACATCACTTTGTTTTGGTTCATCTTTTATGATTTCTTTTTTAAAAGATTTTTTGTGGGTTTTTTTTTTTAAAAAGATTTTAAAAAGAGATTTACGGCAAAACTGTCTGGACGAGAAAGCACAGCTTGCATGTCTGCTGAGAAGCAGTTTAAGGTTAGACATCTGCCTTGTAATAGGTTGCGTCTGGACACAAAATGCCAGTGTTCACCAGTAAGCCTCAAGAAATGCAAAGAGCCTAAGCATAAATTTTTTAAGATCTTGTATAAATCATACGTTTTATTTCCAGGTGCTTTTAGTCCTGAAAACAGATCTTCCCCCTCCTTTGGGAAAGAAACTAAACAAGACAAAACAAAACCCTAGAACATTCCTGTGGAGATTAAAAAAAAATCATAGTACTTTATTAAAAAAAGAAAAAAGGCTATGGGAAAAACTGATTATTTCTGATGAGCTCTGGCATTGGAATTTCATAGTTCATTTTATCTAATTGTCAGAAAATATTTCACCTTTGGAGGACTCCTCAGCTCTCAGTGCTAACTTTTCCATAGGTACCTGTGAGAAAGGAGTCTTCTTCCTCACCCCTAGGCAACAGGCATGAACTGCAACTGATGGAGTAAAAAGAGTTTTACAGGCAGATCCTCTCCTTGTGTCCCACAGGGAGAGGAATCTACCTGCTGGGACTTCCCAAGGGTACTCTGGTATCCTTAGTTTGCCTTTAGCAGCTCCACCCATAGCAGCAAATAAAATGGGGGAGGATCTGCTTTTGGCTCTGAGGCCAATTTGTGCCATTTAAGCTTGTATTAATCCTTCTAATCCCCAATCCAGGATGGCTGCATCCAAATCATCCACTGGTCCCACCCTAACCTGTGCCTCGAGCCCTGAGACCAGCCCAGGTCTGACCCGTGCCAAGGGGGACACCAATAATCCAACCGTGTGGATGGCTGAGTGCCACTTTTGAGGCCCCATGCCCTCATTTCATTAATTCATTAAGAGAGAGAATGAGTCCTGACAGGCCCAGAGATGAGGAGAAGGCAGCAGGCTCTGGATGCTCGGATATAATTAAAGCACCAATTCCCATCGCTGGGTAATCTCTAAAGAGAGAGGTGGATCCAGACCCTCTTCCCTTGGAGGTGTTGCACATCAGTCCAAGGCAGCAGCTGCTTGGGTGACTCTCCATTGCTGAGATTCTTCAGTGACCTGGCAAATCCAGTGTGACTCAGATCATCTCTTTTCCCACCAGACAATGAGGGGAGGAAACCACAACCTGATGAGAAGGGATGGGGAGAAATTCCCACGTTTTGGTTTCTCCAGCCCCCTACAATGAAAGGAAGGATAGAGGTGATACCATGAGGAGCTGTCTGCAGAATAAGCAGACATGGAAGAGAAGGGTAGGAGAACCACCAGATGAGGTTTAGCTTAATCCCCAAAGGGTAAAGCTCCAACTGCTTGGGGCATTGGGACCACATTTAGCTGTGAAAGTGTTTAAATGAGTTAATCGTGGCTAAGCTCCTTGTTGAGGATTGAAAATCTTTTCACTGAAAAGCAGATCATGTTAATCCAAATAAATTTCTCAAATCCACTTTTTATTCAGATTATCAAACTTTAGGGCACATTAACTGTTCTCTAGCATGTATGTGCAGGCTACATGGCAGCTCTCCCCTTGTTAAATATTTTAAGCATCTGTATTGAGAGACAAAGACGTGTTTAGATTAACTCTCTCCTTTCATGCTCTCTCTTTTTTGGAGTTGATTTTGTATTCATTTATGAGGATGGCCTGGCACCTGATCTTTTGGTGATGTTTTTAGCAGAAGGGGGATTAATCACCTCAATTTAAAAGAGCTTTTAATCACGTGAATTCATAACTTGCTTTGAGCTTCCTTTTTACAATCAGAACAAACCCTGGAAGCCACATAATCCTATTGATCTATGAACAGGCACTCAAACCCAGGCTATTTGAGATCTGATTCTGGATGGTCATCTTCTGAAACAGACAACATTTGAAAGGGCTTAACATCATGACCAAACCTTTTCATAGGTGGAGAAGCTATCAGATTTATAGTTTTTTGAGGCAAATTTCATATTGGTTGGAAGTACTGAACTGGCTTCTTTTAACACTCCAATTCTGTAGACTAGGGGAGAAGGTCTAAAAATGTCCTCACTGCCTAATGTGCTGTAGACAATTTATTTAAAAGCAAATGTCCAGACATGCTAAATAATGCAATGGGCTTGTCCAAAATTCCCGTTTTTGAGGCCTGTGTGAATAATGCATACTAAAATAAAACGGACAAGAATTTCTAAGCTTGTTTAAAACTGAATTAAGTGCTGATAAATTAAAAAACATGGTTGTCAGTGCTGGTTTGGGAGCTGAAATATTCTGGGACACCAAACAAAATGAATCACAAATATCCTATGTCTTGAAATAAGCATCTGCAAAATGTCTGCATTAGCATTACTATTGCGAATTTAGTCTGAAGAGACTTTCAAGCCAGAAGGGGCCACTGGATCCACTTGACTAACTCCACAGCACAGGGTGTAGAGTTACACTGAATGATTCCTGTCTTGAGTCTCCAGGCCCTGGCTGAGCTAAAGCAAGGGAGGCAAAAAGAAAAGATGAATTTCTGCAATGGCTTGGATGAGAACAGAGAGAGGAAAACTTGAGAAATGGAGGGAGATGAAAGGTGTAGCTCCAGATCAGTATCTGAAGGTCACTCACCATATGTTGGTTTAAGGTCTGAGGTGCAGCAATTGACCTGCAAAGCAGTGAGGAAAGTATTTCTGTCTGTGGCCATCAGTCACACTGCTCAGGCTACTGACTCTTCCCATCTTTGACTTACTGCTGGGGAGCCAATTCCTTTCCCATGAGCCATCAAATTGGAGCAATAAATCTGAATTGTTTCTGGGATCAATTGACAACCACATGCCTGGAGAAGGAAATCCTATTAATTTCCCTTTCACTGAATTCACATAGTCCAGATAACTGGAAGCTGAAATTAGGAATGGAACTACACCAGAGAGTTCAGAGCAGGATGTGAGTTTTTCCAAAACATGGCAGTGTTTGGAGGCAGGCTAAGCCAGAGATGTAAGAAATGAAGATATAAGGAAATATATTCTGGATATCTACTTTGGAAAAATGCTCATTGTCAGTGCAAATTGCCAGACTGACAAATCCTGCTGGTTCCACAGGATGTCCCTGCAGCCATATTTCAGAAATGCCCCATTAGCTTTTTCTTCTTTGAGAGTTCTCCTCCTGCTCTTTTCCTCCATGGAAGTTCTCACAGACAGCTGGGAATTGACAGGAACTTTTGTGTTGTAGATACCAGGCTGAGACCCCACAGTCAAACCATTAAACTCAATGATCAAACACCAAACCTTTCCATCACTCATCTTGCTTCATTAGGCTTGTGGTTTAGTTGAAAACCACAAATGAAAAATGGAGATTAACAAAAAAGGAAAACAAAATAAAAAGGAAGAAAATGGACATTTTTGCAGAGGCGGAAATTAGGGAGATCTGTTGAGAGGTTCCTTCTGACTCTTTTTCAGAATATAAATGGAGGCAGTTTCCTTATCCTCACAATGTGTAGGTGGTCCAAATGAGATTCAGCTGCTCCTGGTGCCAGACTGGTATCCTGATTAACTTTTTCCCTGCCTGGACGAAGGGAGGGTCTGGCAGCTATGGGGATGTCTGCCATAACACTCCTGGCGTCTCAGTTCATCCTGCTACTTGATAGGATGTTGTAGTGGGAGACAATCTCAACCCAGCTGCAGCAACCTAAATATCCAAGGCAGGCAGGACAACCAGGACTTTTATTCCTACCCTATAGATAGAGAAGGGAGACCCACAAGATGAAAGCCAACTGTATCCTGGGCTGCATCCAAAGCAGGTGGGCTGCAGGTGAGGGGTGGAATCTGTCCCTCTGCTCTGCTGAGACCTGACCTGCAGTCCTGCCTCAGCTCTGGGGTCCCCAGCACAGGAAGGACATAGAGCTATTGGAGAGAGTCCAAAGGTAGGACAGCTCTGTGAGGGAAGATGATTGGATGGATGAAACACCTCTGCTGTGAAAAAAGGCTCAGAGAATTGGGATTGTTCAGCCTGGAAAAGAGCAGGCCTCAGGTGACCTAATTGCAGCCTGCCAGTACTTGAAGAGAGCAGACAAGAAAGAAGGAGACAGACTATCTACAAGGGCCTGGAGTGACAGGACAAGGGGAAATGGCTTCAAACTGGCAGAAATCAGGTTTAGATTGGATGTTAGGAAAAAATTCTTCCTGTGAGGTTGGTGAGGCACTAGAATAAGTTGTCCAGAGAAGCTGTGGATGCCCCAGAGATGTTCAAGGTTGGGTTGGAAGGGGCTCTGAGTAACTTGCGGAATTAGATGGTCTTTAAGGTGTCTCCAACCCAAACCATTCTAACCATTCTGTGATTTTATGAATATTTTGGATCCAAGCAATGGTGAGGACAGGGAAAACCAGAGTACCACATTCCATTTGGCAAACCAACACCTGATTCCCACTGGTATGTGTGGAAATCCAGTGCCTTCATGTTATGGAAAACAACATGCTGAAATACACCGTGACCTGAGCTAACATACAGAGCCCTGACCCAGTGCCCCAGCTGCAGGGTCACTCTCTGCTGTTTGGTTAAGTCCCAATTTCTGTGTACACAAACCCGATGCCACAGGCACTCAGATATGGCCATGCTGACACTCAGGTGCAGATCAGCCTAAACCTTTCACCCCAGCTTGGCTGAAGCCTCTTGTAGCACTAAACCATCTCATGTCCCCTGCTTACAAACAGGCCCTTTATTCCCCCTGCAAGAAACTCCTGTTCAGTGTTTGTTCCCCTGGAGCTGCTGTAATGCAGCACAAGTTCTGTTTCACTGCAAAAGCCAGCTAAGAAATATTTCTCTGGTATCCTCTCTATGCTTACTGCAATTTATTAGGTTACGCTTCAAACATTTCGGATCACAGCTGGGCTGCAAGGCATTACAAGAAATTGGAGCATTTTGCTTGCTGAGTGCACAAGATGCTTCTTTGCTCATGGGATCCTTTATGATGTTTGGTGTGTCTCTCGTTCAGTTTATATTGATGGGCAAATATCCTGGTTCTTCTATTTTGATGTAGATTATTTCCTGGACCAATCCCATATTTTAACTCTGTGATAGGAGAGTGGGTGGAAGCAAAGAAACTGATAAAATCTACCCTTGCTGCTGGTGAATTTCTGAGATGTTTTCTTCAGCTCAAGTTCTGGGTTTTTTTGTATATTGTGGTTGGGAGTCCACATTTAGCACTGCACTCTTTGATATTGAAGAAGCCTTGACTGGAGTTTGCTTTGGTTAGAGGCAAGGAAGATGCCTGGAAGGCAAAGGGGAGGTTTCACTGAAGTTCATGGGTATGTCCAGTGTGCAGGGATCATGTGTTCACATGGACACACTGGAATAGCAGAGACCTGACTTTTACTATGTGTAAAAATTATCTGTCCCCAGGTTTGGGTTGAGATTTGGAGAACCTTTCTCTCAAAGCTGGGCAGCTGCAATGGGATGGCTGCAGAGGATTCCTTGGATATTAGGAACAAATTCTTCCCTGCGAGGGTGGTGAGGCCCTGGCACAGGTTGCCCAGAGAAGCTGTGGATGCCCCATCCCTGAAACTGTTCAAGGCCAGGCTGGATGGGGCTTGGAGCAACCTGGGACAGTGGAAGGTGTCCTGCCCATGACAGGGAGTTGGAACGAGGTGATCTCTGAGGTCCCTTCCAACCCAAACCTTTCTGTAGTTCTATGATTTGTCCCTCCCTGTGTTGACCCCTCTTTGCACAGACACCTTGGCCACTCATCTGGCAGTGCCTGAACATTCCTGGCATCACAAAATCCTGGCTTATAGGGTAAAACAGCAGCGAATTCACCTTGCTTTGAACACCGGGCTGTAATGACACAGAGGCGGCTCGGCTGTGCAGGACAGGGCAAACAGCACAGGGTGGCAGATTTTTCAGCTGGGCTCATTGTCTCATCTTGATCAACAAGGTTTTGGCACAGGTTGCTCCTGCACACTGGAGGGTGGAAGCCAAAGTAGATTTTTTTGAGGCTGCCCTCAAATGTAGATGCACCCCATGCTTGCAAACATCACTCTTGGATGCAGGCAACACGCATTCTCCTAAACTTGCTTTGCCCACCCAAGCTCAGAGGGTCATGTCCAAATATCCTTGCTATGTAGGAGAAAGGAGGACAGTGGATGGAAGCTGTCCCCAGGCATGGTGGCCTTTCCACAGGCTGCTCTTTTGGAGCTGGTGAAGTTCACAGTGCTCTGCTGGGGGGAAGAGGAGTGAGGGGGCTGCAAGTGAGGCTGCCATATGGGGACGTGTATAATGCTAAACACGTGCACTGATATTTCCAGTTGTTCACTGGAGAGCAGAAATGTTGTGCTCCTTGTGAGCTGGGGCAGGAGGGCCCCACGTTGGAGCTGGAAGCAGAGCCAGGGCCCATAATGGAGTCCAGAAGATGAAACTTCCGTGAATCAAAGGCATGCATGTTTATTTACAGTACTGCCAGCAGCAGGGAAGCCGCCCCAACAAGCTCATAAACATATTTACAGGGCTTTCACAGCAAGGTTTGTAAGGAACAATAAAGCAATCACTCAGCACCTCTGCTTAGGAGCTCTTTATGGCAAGGAGTCTTACCCAGAGCTGTGAGGCCCTGGCTGAGTCACTCTTTACAAGGCCTCGGACCCAGCCTGCTTCACTGAGCTTTATTGCTTTTCTCTCCTGGAAGTTTTTCCAATTCCCTCTGCTCCTGTAAGGAGCTGATCTGTTCTTTAACTTATCTGGTGGGGATAACTCAGCTTCCCTTCCTTCTCCAAGGGATGGAAAAGCATCTACCTTCTACAGGTATTATCTTTGAGTTTCCACAGTTTTGCAGGTGTATGAGCACCGCGTCCAGTCTCCTGTGACCATCTGCTCTCCAAACACCAGCACTCACCAAGGAAGCCTGAGAAACCCCAAGCTGTTCTCCCAAAGACTGTAAAGCCTTTGATGCTTGCATTGGTACTTTGCCCAATATTTTATACCCATAGCTTTTTGCTTCACCTCTGGGCTCAGAAAGAGGAACCAGATTGGACTATTCTAGTCAAGTTTTCAAGTCAAGAGGACACATTCTTTCTGCATTAATTGTTTTCCTTGAGGGCGACATGATGCCAGAGGTAGAAAATTCCCCAGGACTTGGCACCTTGGTTACAAATAGGGCCAGGGGGAGGGGATTGAAGCAATGCAAGAGCACAAAAGAAGGAGAGCAGAAGAACCAAAGGGGAGGACTGCTTTCCTCCTTTGCCCATCCCTGAGCTGCTGGCCATCAGAGCACACACTGTGCTGCCACCTCAGCTTGGCCAGCAGCCTCAGCTGCAGCGTGGAGCCTTTGGAGCCTGTGCAGGGCTCCTCCCTCTGCAGGGCACAAGAGTCTGTAGTGGTATTTTTAGCAAAGAGCACAAAAGTATGTGGGAAGGGTCAAGAGTTGTCCTGTGAACAGCAGCTGTCTCTCAAGACATCACATAGGAGGACTGATTGTCTGGAGGAAGAATGCTGCCAGGCTCTGGCATGGATGGAACCCCCAGGAAAGGGCTGGTCTCTCCACTGCTTTTGAAGACAAGTCCTTAGAATAAAAACAAACTGAGGGGTTTTAGTGGTCCCAAGCAAAAGGCAAGCTGGGCCCATTGCAATTTGGATATTCTCCATTACTGACAGAATTCAGTGCCCCGTTTTATTTCATTTTGTTTCTACAGCATTGAGTTAGTAGCATTTAAAGGCCTTTAAATGGCCTGTGTGTGAATAGGAAGAAAGGATTTTGGCCAAGCTTGTTATTTTGACTGCAAGCTGAGGAATCATTTGGGTTATTGGGCTAGTGCTTGGTTTCCCGAACTGGTTGTTGCTGCTCTTCTCTTTTTGGAGAAGAATGCGGTGGTGGCAATTCTTGGACCTAAGGCTGGAATCAGAGCTGGGATGAAAGGTTAAGGGCAGTGCAGAGGCTCCAGACTTAGACAGGTCTAGTCCTGGCTCTGTGAGTCATGGCCCTGCTCGGAATCTGGGGTCAAGCTCTGGGCAGTCTCCTCCAGCATCCATGGTTCTGTGCAGGGTCAGCTTATGGCATTCTTGAGCAGAGAATCACTATAGCTGGAAAAGGCCTCCAAGGTCATCTGGTCCAATAACTAACCCAGCAATTCCAAGCCCACCACTAAACCACGTCCCTCAGTGCCTCATCCACATCTATTAAATACCTCTGGGGATGGTGACTCGGCCTGTTCCAATGCCTGTCAACCCTTTCAGTGAAGAAATTTTTCCCAATATCTACTCTGAACCTGGTGCAACTTGAGGCCATTCCCTGTTGTTCTGTCCCTTTTTACCTGGGAGAAGAGACCAACCCCCACCTGGCTCTTGTGCTTCATCTGTTTTAATCATGTGCAAAACCTTTGGGGGCTTTTTCATTCTGGATTTTGGGGCTGTTACTGCAGTTTCCAGCTAATAGTTCTTAGCTGACAACTAACATCCATGGAGTCACATATGGAAGTCTGGGGAATGCCAAAAATGCACTATTTTGAAGGTCCTTTTCTGACTTGGCTTCAGGGTTTGAGGACATTGGTGGGTGTCTGTGATTTCCAGTTTCTAAGTACGTGAGCAATCTGAGCAAACTCACAGTAAATCACTATAAAATACTATCGGAGACACATTTCTTGTTCCTGCTCTTTGCAGGAGAGGTTGGACTAAATGACCTTCCAAGGTCCCTCCAACCCAAAATATTCTATGGTTTAATGAATTTGGATGCTCTTAAACGAGCTAAATGTGCCAGGGGTTCTAAGATGGGCATTGATTACAAACAAAGGTCTTATACACCATGTGGATGAATGCTTTTTGGGAAGAAAATTTCCCATTAAATTCTCAAAAAAATATCTGAAGTATTACCAGTGTTATGAAATGGTACAATAATGTTTGAAAAAATGTCCTGAAATCCTGTTTAGGTTTTTTTTTTCTTTCCCTTCTCTAATGTTGCCTTTATTTTGAATTATTACTGATATGTTTGATGATTTGGTGCTTTTGCTTTCATTGCTCTGCTTGTTTTCCTGCATTTTTCATTGATTAGGTGCCAGTGAGGTGAGGAGTGGGTTATTGATGTGAAGAGTATCAGAGAGTATTAGATTTAAAGCTGTTCAAAGGGAAACATTTTGGGCAATTTCTATTCCATTATGAAATTTAGAGCATTGTATTTTCATCCCAGAAGGGACTGGAAAATAAAAAGAGGAAATTGTGAGAAATTTTTGCTAGAGAAAAATGTCTTGTCAGCTGCTTCACCCTCTACTGAGGATTCCATTAAGTTCTGAAAGAGCAAACATGTTCTATTGAATGTCACCAGTCTAGGATTTCCTTGGAGGCTGCAAATGCCTCCTTTAGAGCTTGAGAGCTGCTAAGAACAGTTCTGCAAGTATTGAGGTTCACACTTTACAATCATTTTTTAGAAGTCTCTATACTCACTCTGAGAACTCTTGCAGATATTTTAGGAGCAAGAAGACATTTGGCCAAGCATCCAAAACCACAAAGATGCATGGAGGCCGTGACCCCTCAGGTAGCAGCTCGTTCACTCCAGGGTTGTATGAACTGTGATTTAAATTAAAAAAATAAGAACTTGATTCCTGAGGTCTGCTGAGGCATTGATATATCCTCTCTCCTCCTTGGAACAAGGGCATGAGCCAAACAAAGGTGAGAAAATACAGTCTCCCTGTGCATCTCTTTGGCAGAGAAGAATAATTTTTCCCTAAATTCAGTTTCATCAGCACTCTGTCCCTTGGTCCCAGGCTTTGCTCTGTATCAGCCAACCATAAAGCCCTAAAGAATGGGGAAAGAAGTTATTTTTGGCTTTTGAGTTGCATAATCCTTCAGGTGAGGTGTTCAGCAGAGGAGGGTGCAGAGGGGGAAGCAGTGGATGGAACTGTGTAGCTCATCCCACCGAGGAGCTGAACGTGCTGAGCCCCGAGGGCCGTGGTGTTAATGGGCCATGGCACAGAGGAAGTGAGCAGGGTGAGTGATAAGGTCTGGATCTGGGGTCTGACAATTCCCTCAGGTCCCTGAGAGATGCAGTGTTTCTGCCTGAGCTGTTAAAGGGTCTGCTGCAGAGGACAGACTGCACCATGATTAGAACCATCTGTTCTTCACTCTTGCCACAGAAAATTCAATATTAAGGACTCATAGGGGCTCCAACAGGGTCCAAACCCCCCTGTTTGCTGATATATACCACATGTAGCACATCCATTTCTGACCAGCTGCCTCTGGCAGCCTCTTGGTGGCCTGGGGCAAATACCAGGCAAGAAAGACTGTAAAGTGCTCTGCCAGTGTGTGACAGGCCACTAAAAAGGATCAGCAAACTCTGCAAGCCCTGGAGAAGTTATGTCCTGTGTGACCCTGCCCAAATTCACTAAATCCTGTGAATGATGTCATTCATGGCTGGAGCTCCTCTTGCTTATTCCTGTCACAAGAGGGAACCTGTGGTGCACGGCTTGCTCATGGCCAAAGACACCACCTGGGAAATCCATTTCCACATTTGACTATCAGTGCTAGGAAAATGGAAAAGGGCCATATCTCTGTTTCCCAGTCTGCAGTGCCAGGCTAGTCATAGAATCATAGGATAGTTTGGGTTGGAAGGGATGTTTAAAGGACACCTAGTCCAATCCCCCTGCAATGACCAGGGACATCTTTAGCTAGATCATGTTGCTGAAAACCCCATCCCACCTGGCCTTGAATGTTTCCAGGGATGGGGGAATTTCTACAACGTCTCTGGACAATTTGGGCCAGTGTTTTGCCGTCCTCAATGGAAAAACTTCTTCCTTATCTCTAATCTACATTTCCCCTCTTTCAGTTTAAAACCATTACCACTTGCCCTATCACAATAAGCCCTGTTAATAATTGTCAACACCTTTCTTGTAGATCCCCTTGAGGTGCAAGGAAGCTGCAATAAGGTGTCCACAGAGTCTTCTCCAGGCTGAACCACTCCAACTCTCTCAGTCTTTAATCATGAGTGACTATGTTACGTCTCCTTTATTAAAAAACAAACCAAACCCACCTACCAAACAAACAAAACAACTCAAAAGCAAACAAAGAAAAAAGAGGAAATTCATCCAAGATGCCCAAGTTTTTGGCTGCAGGAAGCAGCATATCTGTTAGCATGCTTTTGGGCATGCACCAGTGTGGTTCCTTCCATTCACTGCTGACCTCAGGTGGTCCCTGCTGGTGGCACCACCACAGTCTGTGCAAACCCCGAGAGTTTTTTCCCATTTTGTGTTTGCCTACCTGCCATATCAGCACTTTCTGCCTCTGTATTGCTGACTTTGCACCCTTCTCCAGCAGTTCCCTGGCAGGGACCTCCAAAGAGAAAATCCTCTGCTCTGCTGCTCGTGGAAATGCCCTGTGTAATAGATGGCTCTGATCAACCTGCAGAGTAGCAGACACTCAAGAGAAAAGCCTGTTCCCAGATGCATAAATATGGATTATCTGTAGTCCAGGGGGAATAGAAAGCTGTTGATCTGTGCTGTGCATCCTGATAACACCCCTCAGAAGCCACCTGGACACCCAGAGATCCAAAGCATGGAAACCAGCACTCCGGTGAAATGATGCCAAGCAGATTAGGAAAAAATCAGAAAACATCAAAATCCAGTGCTTAGAGGCAGACACTGAGATCTATATGCAGGCATCTAAATGAGTGATTTCACAGTTGAAGGTACTGAGCATCCAAAGTGGCCATGAAAGAGGATGATATAAAACTGTTGTGCAGATTCAAACAGAGCTGTACACCTACTTGATTGTGCTCTTATCTGCTAAATCAGAACTTCTATTGCAAAAGAATTAGTGTCCCCATACTTAATGCATGTTATTCAACAGAGCAAATTACTCTGTTCCCCCAGGTCTTATTAAGAGCTAAAAGCAATTTTCAGCAAGTTACCAGATTGAGAAGGCTGTGGCTCTGACAGAAAACATGAGAAACTGTTTCTTAGCCCATACAGAATAACATCCACGATTTTAATAAGTAAGTTTCACCTGCTGCATTATTTTTTGTAGTTCAGTGGTTTAATAATAAACAATTTTTCCAGTTTGGTGATCTAGGTTTGGCACTGAGAAGTGGGTAAGAGTAAAAATGAGTGAATTCTAGTTAGACTGAACATCTTCCAGCCTGTCTTGTGCTCTCCACTGACTTACTGATTTAAGAAAGCGACTCATTCATGGTGGGGTTTAGATCCAGCAAGAATGATTTGCTATGCCTCTAAAGCAATGCAAACTAAAGCAGGTATCTGTAGGGACAGCTAATGGCTATGTCAGCTCTTATTTTCCTGGAGAACAGGGTTTTCCCACACCACCTTTTTCTGCCCAGCTGCTTTGAATTAAAGCCAGCTCTTCAAGAGCCCATTTTTCTCTCCCTGGTACCAGTATAAATCAAAAACTAACCCTGTTAATGTCACTGGTGTAAAATTGGAGGAAATGAGAGAAGAATTAGCCTGGGAAAAATCTAATTTGCTTCTTACGCTCTCTCTTTCCAAGTTCAATCTAGATTAAAAATATTCACCAATGTATACAAATGGGAAGCCAGCACAGCACACCATCTGTCTGGGAGTAGAAAAATCAAGACTTTTTCTCTACCTCCCAGACTTGCTATAAAGCAAACAAAAATGGACTAGGCACTTCAGCAGTTTCATGCTAAGAAAGCAAAACAAGAAAGCTGCACAATGTCTATGGATTGTAGTTCAAGGCATCTGGTACAAGCCAGGCTTTGGAGTTAACTCAAACCTGGGACCTGCAGGGTTAATGTGTGTTTATATAAGCACCAGAGGCTGTCATTTTAGTTCTTAATGCTCTTCCATGCCTGTTTGGTGNAAAAAAAAAAAAAAAAAAAAAAAGGAAAAAAAAAAGGAAAAAAACAAAAAGAAGAAGGGGTGAAAGTTTTCTTTTCATCCTGCCAATGGGAAACGTGTCTTATGTGCTTCAGCAAATTACTGCCTGGAGGCAGAACAAGGTCTTTGTAATACTTTGGTGCTAAAACAGGTACCTAGTCATCTATCCAGCAGGGTCTCACATAGCTGTATCCTCTGGGGAGAGCTGGATGCCTTTGAACTTTCTTTCCCAGCAGTGCTGCTGCATGGAGTTACACTCTAGAATGCCATTCCCCTCTCAGGAGGTCTGCTACAGCTGCAGCACAGGTTTTATGGGTTCTGCAGAAAGAAATAGTCCCCCAGAAAATACAGTAGCTACATTCAGGTGGGTATTTTGCTAGCCTGTGTACTCTTCTGACAGCCACTGACAAATGTGAATGCTGTGGTTGTAGCAGGGCACACTCGCTGCATCTTTCTCCTTATGAGGAGCTTGACTGCAATAAGTCACATTTTCAAACAGGGTTTGGGTGAGCTGGAGAGTGGGGGGGGACCAGTATAAGGAGTTTAATGCCTTCCATGAGGTAAAACTCAGGGGATGCTTGACATGGAATATATATATATTTAATGGTATGTCTCTGTGGGACAAAACTGCACAAGAACTCGAGTCATCCTAGTGACTTAAAATGCATGGAGAAAATGGGGCCAGACCCAGACACTTCCAAGCCTTGAGTCACACAAACTCGTCAGGTCTTGTCTGTGCCATAAAAAGATGAATTTGCCTGCAAAGCAGTTGTTCAGGCAGCTGGGCTGGGGTTCTCCTGCTCCAGCCTGGCCTCACACTGCCTGTGAGATACAGCCAGAGGGAGTGGGATGGCATTTACCAGAGCAAAGTTAACCCATGGGAATATATCAAGGGGTTCGTATCACAATGGAGAAAAACCACCCAACCTGTTCTTTCTGATGTATTTGTGTAAATAAATACCTAACCTGGAAGAAAAAGATGCTGAATGAAGAGAAAATGGTCTTTGAAGTTTCCAAGGACAGAGTTGTTTTAGCAGTTGTGCTCTAAGTAAATGACTGGGGCAGAGTTTGTGGACAGAGATCTTAACTGGCCCTGCAAGTCTTGTCTCACTCAAAAATCACAGCACTTAACATTCCTGTCAGTAAACCAGCCCTGATCTCTCATTACTGGGTCACAGAGTGGGAAGGAAAATCCTTTCATCTTGCTATGGCTCAACTTGATTTTCCAAGTTTCCAGTGGATTGCTGAAGTGACCGATGGTGCAGCCTTAGTGATCTCTGCCAGCCTTCCCTTGCACATGGAGCTAAGAATTGACTCCCCACTGAGGAGAGCGCCTGGATAACCTGAGTTTCTCTTTGTCCCACTGTGTCTCACAGCAGAATGCATTTCTCAGGGAGGGAAAGCTGAACGTCTGTTTGTTTGCTTTGAAATTGCACTTTCTTAACTCAGCCTGGATTCAGTAGGGCAGGTTGTTTAAGCTTTGAAATGGTTGTTACTGTGACCTTTTTAAGAGCCCTGAAAGCTTGTCAGTGTTTTCTGATATTTTCTCATAAAAATGTTGGTTCTCTCAACATCTCTTTCCAACATTTTACACAGCATAAATTCATAGTCACAGAGTGGTTTGGGTTGGACGGGACCTTAAGGATCATCTAGTTCCAGTCAAAGTTCTGAAGTGTTCGGTGTTTTCCCCAGCTCTTGCATCCATGGCCCTTTTCTGTGCTTCCTGCATTGCTTTTTCAACATGATTTTGAAACCAACTGCATGCAGCATTCTATCAGCCATCTGGAGATATACCTCTGCTTGAATACTTGCCCATCAGATGAAGATATCTCCACTCTCCTGTTCAGACTCTCTTGAGTTTTACCAGATCATCTAATTAAATATCACAAGATTTCTATAGAGCCTTGTTTTCATGTGGTTAAAATGTGGGTGAGCAAGTGACCTGGCCAAGGCAGAGGCCAGCCTGGTGCCTAGTGGTCCCTCCTCTCTGGATTAGAAGGCAGGGTTGCCCACATGCCCTTTTTCCTTGAACTTCAGCCAAGTGACATGTTCAGTTCAGAAACAATCAATTTTATTGCTCTCCCATGTAAATAAAAGCTGCATATCGCCACTGGGTGACAAGCAATTTCCTCCTACTCCCCCACATATAATAAAGGAGAAAAATTGCAGATGACATCGCTGCAAACTGACATAGAAAACAGCAATTTATGTATTTCCCAGGGGAAAGAAAAAGGAAGATTAGGGAAGATTGTGCCTCCCTATTAAAACTGAACCTGCACATTGCCAGTGGAATGCTATGCTTGCAAATTATTTCTTGGAAAGATACCTTAATTTTTATTGCCCCATAACACCTATGGAAGGAAGCGAGGGGATTAAATGTGGTGGCAAAGTGCATCCTTTAGTGGGAACTGTTGCAGCCATCATCCCAGGCCTGCCTGGGAGCCCTGAACAGATTTTTCATGCTCTTTGCTACTCACTGGGATGTCCAGACCCAAAAATCTGCAGGTCTCAAACCTGATTCTCTGTTGTATTCTCTGTATGTAATAATGTGTCAAAACAGGACAAGTCTACACAGGGGTAAACGTGGGGATTCAAGTGTGAAGCCTGTGGGTCTCACTGGAGCCCCTCTTCAGGCCAGCAAAGAAATTCTTGACCACTGAAACTGGACTCTCAGCCACACTTGAGCCATCTCCAGGCCAGGATTAGTTTGGATGAGAATTAATGTTTTCATTGCTAAAGTGAATCTACCACTCCTGTGTGCAGGGAACACAGTTTACCACAACAAAATGATGCTGTTCTTTTCTGTGTGGTCTTGCCTGTGTTGTGCCTGGTACTCAGAGCAAATAGGTGCCATTTAGTTGCTTTGGAAGTTTTAAATGCTTTTCATGTCCCCTAACTTTAGGTGTCAAGACACACATATGGCCCACTTTACTCACATATGAACTATTTAAAGTGAGGGGTCCTGTTCCACTACTTGGAAAGAAGTGCAGCTTTGGTGGTAGTGCCAGTGCTGTTCTATATCAGATACCTACCTCAGACGAGGAGGAACCACCTCTGTTCCCTTCATTTGACTACAAAATATCTTTGACCAGTTCAGACAACATTATCTACAGACAAATCCTGCTCCCTGTGTATCAAAGGTCAGTTTAAGGCTCTTGTATGGTTTGTTTTATTCTCCACTGAGAAGAGCCACTCAGGACAATAAAGTGTGGCAAAAAAATAAAGGAGGCAGGAGATCAAAGATCTTACAACATTCAGCTAGCCCAGACTGCACTCAGCTAATAATAAGTAAAAAAACCTATGTTTTTTGTCCCCACCTTGTCTCCTGGCCATAAGGCAGCACAGCCTCTGCCGGAGTAGCCACTGAAATTTGCCTGCAGTTGGCTCAATCCCTCTCCACCAAAGCCTCGACCTCAAAGTAACTGTATTAATCCAGGGAAAAGCCCATGGCTCCATCTAGAGGGAAGAAGGAGATACTGGAGCTTCTGGATTGTGGTTTTTCATCGTCTTCTGTGAGGAGTGCTGCTACTTGAAGGATCAATTGGGCAGGGAGATAGGCTGGAGGGAAATGTGAGGGCAAGTTTTAGAGGCTGGAGAGAGGGAGAGGGAACTGTGAGAGGAATAAGGTAGATCCAATTATTTTCTCTGTTGCTGTCTGCAATCAATAGTGCAGTGCCTCAAAGATTAGATTTGAAACAATCTGTCTAGAGATGATGGAAATGTTGCAGGAAAGAAAATTTCCATGAAAGTCATCCTCTAAAGATGTGCCAACCTTTTGAAAAGTCTGGACAGTCTCTGTTTTTTTCCAGCTCTTTCACCTCCAAAAACTTACCGAAAGAATGGTGATTTTCTCCAGCAATCCTTCCCACTCATCCTTTGGTGACACCCATACCCTGTTGTGACGCTTTTCCTGCCTTGTATATTCTCCAGGGTGCAAAACATATCTTCACATTTCGATGAAGCTCTGTTTTAATCAAACACTGTGGCCAAATGCCAAAATTAGGTGTTGGGAATTCCATGGTGTGACAACCAGTAACATTATCAGGATCAGCTGATATCTTGAGTTTATGTCCAGTTTACAAATAGTGATATCATCTGTGCCTGGCTGCTTCTCAGAGCTCGTGCATCTCAGGATAAAGTTGTTACTGAGTTATCCTACACTGTGACATTGGTCATCCTCATATCTCTGTGCACTTAAAGCTGCTGTGGGGTGCTGTGCATCCCTGTGCAGGTTCTGCCTGCAGCCCTTTTCCCATGGCAGGGCCCCTGGTGTTTTGGGAAGGACCCAGAGTGGGCCCCACTTAGCCAGGAGAAGCCCAGATCAGGGGGGTGCAGATGTATGTGAGGGTAACCTCAGGACACTTCAGCCTCATCCACAGCAAAAGTGAACCTTTGAACCTGGCAAGATCCACTTTGTCCAGAGCTTCTCTGCAAAACTGTGTTGGTGAAGCTGGAACCTCCCATCCCTGTGATGCCCAAGGGACACCACAAAGGGCTGCTGCAGAGGGCAGAGCTCTGTGCTCCTGCCTGGATCCATCTCTGTGCATTGGCCCAGCTCCAGCAGGTGCAGTGGGGGTGGGAAAGCCACACGCCTTGCCTGTGAATAGACCTGGGTCTCTTCTGCTGGCCAAATCTTGGAATGGAGAAACCACCCTCATCATGAGAGGGTGAGGAGGCTGCAAGGCTCAGGGAGGGTGGCAGCACTTCTAGCGGTCTCTTCTGCAGCACAGGAAGTCACAACTTCATGCTGGCACCCCAGCTTTTAGCCTCAGTGTGTTTTTTGCTGGTGCTGACCTTGAAGAGCTCTGACCAAAAGGAACAATACCACAGACACATGAAAACACAGACATAAAATCATAGAATCATGAAGGTTGGAAAAGTCCTTCAAGATCAAGTCCAGCCTTTGACCAAATACCCCTGTGCCCTCTAAACCATATCATGAAGTGCCACATCTACTCATTTTTGAACACTTCCAGGGATGGAGACTCCATCATTTCCCTGAGGAGCCTGTCCCTATGCTTTACCACTTTCACAGCGAAGAAACATTTCCTAATATCCAATCCGAACCTCCCCCGTCACAACTTGAGGCCATTACCTCTTGCCCTATCAGACATCTTTCAAAGTATTAGAGGCAGCAGGGAAATTGGTGGCATCTGGAGCATCCTCCCTCACGGTGTATTTCTCCCCTGTTCCATCGGTGCGGCGGTGGAAACAGACCGGTGTGGTGAGGCTGCATCACCACACGATGGCAAGAGCTCCCTTCGGCAGCTCTGGCGGCCCTGAGCTGCAGCACAGGCGCCGGAGCTGCTGCTCCACCGGCACAGAGCGCTTGGTTGGCTCCGGAAAAGTAAGGATGGAGTTTGTGAAGGCACAGGCAACTGCATTTCCAATAAGAACTGCGGTTCCACTTATCCATCACTTTGGAAGCGTACAGAGGTTCCAGTTCTGGCTTGGAGAAAATATGAGAATCACAGAAATATTGCTGAGCTGACATGAAATGTTCAGGTGTGTGCGTGCAGTCAGATCTTTTCTGCACCTGTTCATCAATGGCATGTTCAACACCAGGAGAATTATGAATACATTCATTCCAATCCTACATTCATTTGTTTTGGTTTCATTCCCCCATAGTCTTGCTGTTGCAGCAAAAACTCTTCTAAAAACGTGTTAAATAGATCTTTGCACAGAGGGGTTTTGCTGGTTTGGTCCCACTGCAGTGCATGTGTCAAATGTGAAGTCAGAATCAGTGAAGCAGAAGCTGCTGAAGAATATTGTAGAAGTTTTAATGCTGGAACTAGTGCTTATCTTTGGCACTTGTCTCCTGAAGATGATTTAGAGATAATCCTATCTATCATTTTATTCTGCGATGCTGCAAAAAATTTCACTCCATGTGCTAAGGATGAGACCTGACATTTTTCAAATGAGAAGCTGCAGTTTCATCAATATAAAAACTTTCCATAGGAACATGTCGATGCTATTACTTTATACTCAGAAAAAGCACACCAAAGCCAATGTTCTCAATTCCAACTGTTGTTGGCAATGTTCTTGGAATGGAACCCTGTGGGTTTTTTTCTATTCCCAAATGATTGGTTTTTAAATCACTTTCATTTAACAGTTAAGTTATAAATTTTAACAATAGCCTTATTTACCTTTCTAGGTAGGCTGGAATGAAAATTAGAGTGATTTTAAGAGTTTGATTCCCTTGTGAAAAGGGAGGGAAAGGACTCTTTTTTCTCTCTTGCAGGGGAAAAAAACAACTGTGGTTTTCAAGGCAGTTTTCATTCTGAGACTGAAGCTGTGATGCAAAGTGTTTGATGAAGATTGGGTGTGTATTACAGGGCCTGAGAGAGCAAATCACTCTTCTCTCCTGGATTCAACAGCAGCAGAATGAAACACAGCAGGTCTCAGGGGTTTCAGGACTGTGGCCACTCACCATTTCTTACTGCAAGTGCTGGCAACCTCAGCAAATCTGGGAAGTTGGAAGTGACTTGTTTTTCCAACTATGTAACCACAGCAGATGTTTAACCAGATTTATTCTCAGCTTTATTAGGAAATATCTTCTTCTCTTCTACTTTACATTAGCCATAATCCTGAATTCATGTCCAGCCAGCCATCATCACATTCCCCCTTGCACTCTTTCAAAGCTTCATCACATTAAAAACCCCCTGTAAAATTCATGTATTTGCTGGCTCACCAAGGAAAATGACTTGGAGAAAATTGACTACAGGTAAATGCATTGAAAGAAGCAATTAAAAAGCAGTCCAGCACCATTATGGAACTTCTTCCAAGTGCAATTCTTCCTGCATGAAAAGCCTATGATGAATGGATTGCAGAAATGTCATCATATTATACCACTGTGTAATAATAACAGAACCTGTGGAAAAGTTCAGGTAATGCTGATATTGCCTTGGAACAAATATAAAGTAGGTAACACACAGGAGTCCGTTTCATCCCATTTTTCATGATTCTATGGATTTCTGCAAATTTAAAATGTAAGAATCATGAGCCAAGCCAAACACTCATGAGCCATAGCTATAGCTAGAAAATTAAGTGAGGACTGTTCATTTTCCCTCACACAGCTAATCCTTCTAACCCCCAGCTTTTCAAAAGCAGTGGCCATGTCCAAACTTTGTAACATCAGGGATGGCCCCTGGTGTGTGCTAAACCTTGTACAGTGCAAACATATCTCTGGTAGGAATAAATAATAAATGCTTAGAAAGGTTAAATAAAAAGAGAGGGAATAGTGAGGATATTTCCCCTGTTGAATTCACCCTGAGTCTGGCAATCTGTGGTTTTGTGATGTAAGGAACAAGATGGATTTGGTATCTCTTCATGTTTGAGTTCTAAACAGACCTGCAGCTACTGTTAAGAGTAAAATTAAATGCTGAGTCTTTAACAACAAGTTTGTTGTCATGACTAAAAGATTACTTTCCTGTTTACAGAGAGCTATTGGCTAAGTGTCACTTTTGTCACTCTTCCTTCTAGAACCACTGGCCACATCTGTATCTGGTGTTTTCCTTGGCAGTATTGGTGTCCAGGCTGTCATCACAACCGCTCAAGATTTCATCCCTGTGCTTGTTCAGGAATCCTAAACCAGCTGCACCATTCAATGTCCAATGGGCTCCTGCAAACACCTTTCCCCCCAGACTATTGCTGCTGTTACTAGACTTGATTTCTCCTTGAATCCTTTTCTAAGCCCAGGCATTTCCTTCCCAATAGTAGGCACAGGGGACAATTAAAGTAATGTGTGACATTTATTTACAAAATGGTAAAATCCAAATGCAGAAAGAGGACGGGAGTCACTGACTCTACTGCCAACTTGTATACAAATAATTCCCAGTAAAATGGAAGGCAGCACACGTTACACATGTATGTTGATGTAAAAGATATTAAGCAGGAAATATTTTTTAAGGTAGTGTTTTTAAAGTCCTCCTTCTCTCTTTGAGGTACCTATAAAAAGTTTAATTCGTGTAAAAATTCTACTATTGAATACAGAAAAGTTGGCTCATTTTCCATTTGAACAGAGGGGAAATAGAGAAAAGAGCCTGCTTTTTTTATAAAAGCTGTGTTGGTTATTGTTTTCAGCTAGGATGGACAACATCTGATCTCAGTCTGAGGTTCTTCAGGTTCAGAAAATCCTTTTTCAGCTGAAAGTGCCTGAACCAGCCAACTATTAACTAAAAACATCTGCAGGAACTCCCTACTTCCTACTACTTGAAACCGTGAAGACAAGACCACAAAATTTATGGAGACAGAGAGAGAACAAGAAAGTGAAAATTTGGCCATGAGGCATGACTGGGAAATGGCAGGCTCTGCTCTCTGCTCCCAGGCTCTCTTGGTAAAGATTTCTAAATAAAAATGCATGGAGCTCCTTGAGGCTCATGAGCACAGCTAGAACAGGCAGCACCCAGCAGATGTGGCATCTTGTGCAGCAGCCTCTGACTTCTCCTTTTTTGGGGACAGTGGCACAG